>JAMPIV010005758.1:0-512741 GCA_024509875.1 Oreohelix idahoensis
TCTGGAACCATTCAATTGTGTCTCTGGTATTTCCTTGTTCAGAGTTTTTCTGAAGTGCTGCTTGCCCATCTAGTTTTCCTGTCCCCTCTGCTGTATTGGATGAGATTTCCTTGCTTATCTCTTACTAATGTAATATTGTTTGCACTTTGTTTTCCGCTGATGAATTTAGTTATTTTGTATTACTGTGCTGATGTTTCATTTCTACAGTGGCTGGCCTCCTTCTGCCTGTTTTGCAAGTTCGTCTCGGAAATTCCTTTTGTTGGCTCGCGTTTGGCGTTTAGCTTCCCTGTCCAGCTGGCTGTACTGTTCGATATATAGTTGCTTTAACCTGGGGGACTTCGCTTCTGTTTTCTTTCTTTTCATTTCCTTTCTCAAATCATCTTATGCGTTGGTTTAGTGTTTCTGTGTGTTAATCCAGTCTTGCTTCATCCTTTCCTCGAATACTAAGCATGATTTGCTACTTTCCTTATATATTGTTGAAATGGTGTTGAAATTCTGGTCTATATCATCAGTCAATGTCTTTTCCTGGCTTTTGGCAAATTGATATCGTTTCTTAATGTCGGCCGCAAAAGCTTTTCTGGTAAGGGGGTCCTTCAATTTGCTGATGTCAAACCTTTTCTGTGTAGTTACAGTTGGTCCAGCCCTTCTTAGTTTCACTTTCAGTTTTGCTACTACTAAATGGTGATCGCTTCCCACATCTGCACCTCTTCTTACCTTCACATCTTGTAATGCATGTCTCCATCTACCGTTAACCATGATGTGGTCTATCTGGTTTCTGTCCCGACCATTTGGTGATTCCCATGTTAACTTGTGAATTTCCTTATGTGGGAAAAGTGTTCCTCCAATGACCAGGTTGTTAATGCTAAAGAAACTTATTAGCTTATCCCCATTTTCGTTTGCTATTCCGCTGCCGCATTTCCCCATTGTTCTTTCATTATATGTATTGTGTGTACCAACTTTCGCATTGAGGTCTCCCATTACTATAACAAGATCATATCTAGGTGTGTCCTCCATTTCTTTCTGCAGTTGTTGATAGAATTCATCCTTGACCTCCTCATCGCTATCATTCGTTGGTGCGTAGCATTGTATTATTGTAGTGTTGGTGAATCTCCCTCTCAATCTCAATCGTATCAGTCTGTTGTTGATGGGTTTCCATTCCAGTAATGTCCTTTCTATCCCTTTCTGTAGAATAATGGCTACGCCTTCACTGTGCTGTCCATCCTCTCTTCCAGAGTAAAGTACTGTTTCTCCTGTTGCTGTTTTAACTTTTCCTGCCCCTGTCCATCTGCTCTCGCTTATCCCCAGGATGTGTAACCTATAGTTTCTCATTTCTGCCGTGACTTGTCTTAGTTTACCTGTCTCGTACATTGTCCTGACATTCCAAAATCCTATTCTTGTATCCTGTTTTGCGGTCAGGACATCCGTTTTCATGTCAGTGGCTTCCTTTCGGCTTTCACCACTGACAGTCATACGAGCCACAGACTCCGAATGTCCATCCCGCAGCAAAGTTTGTTCATTTGATGTTGTTTCCGTAACTTCATTATTTTTTTAACATAGACAGGGGTGTCAGCCCTATGCTAAAACCCCCAACCTGGAGGACCAGGGTACCAGCTTTTGTCCGACCCCTACCCACACAGACCAGTCCAGCTTGGTTGAACCTACCAGGAGTAAAACTCCCACTGGCATAGCTCTAGGGATTGTCAGGGTACGCAAGCTGCCATACCGCTACAAGGTATAGGTACCATTGATGGCAGATTCCACTTCCTTGGTGGTCTTCATTTTTTTTTTTTTTTTTTTTTTTTTAATCACTTAACATATCATTATTTTCTTATGTTACTACATATCATCATACCAAGACTGTGGAATTTCTCTTTTCCTGTCACTTTCCTTAAGTGACCTTTAATTCATCTTTACATTTATGACTGTTCTTACCCTTGTCTTTCGCTTTCACATTCTGCCCACTCTTTATATATCCATGCAAAGTTTATTTCCTTTTACTCATCCAGTCACTCCTATTGTCATACACGTAAACCCATCATATAGTATTACTTTCTGTCACCACACACCTGGTGTGAATTGTTTGGCCCTTTCCTTCTCTCGTATAAAGCCAAACATGTCTTCTGTCGTGTCTTTCTATATACATAGTTCATGATGGCGTGAGCCATTTAACTATCATGGCAACACTGAATTGCCATCCTCCTGTCCACCCTTTTTTAACTAGACCTCTGTCCATGGTCTCCTACGCGGAAATATTTGAAACTTCTTAAGTCTACCTATCTTAAACTATTTTGTCGCTTTTGTCTACTTGCGTGTTTTTCTGCTGCTGACCTGTCATTTGACTTCCTTTTCCATTTACGTCTATTTCTCTTTACGTCCACTCCTTATCACTTTATTTCATGGTTTCTCCATATTTCTTCTTTTCTCACTGTCATTCTTCAGTACTCCATGTCTGTATCATGTTCCTGTGCCTTCTCACTTCGCTTTTCTTCTTTGTCCCTTTCTTTTGGCTTCTCAATGTCCGTTCATTCTCTGGAACCTCTCTTTGTGCTACTTCCTTTTCTTTCCTTCTCCACAACACTGTCTTCCCGTGTCTGAATTTCTACTGTATATGTTCGGTGAGGGTTACCCTCCATAGACTCTCATTTGTAGTCTGGCAAACGCCGCACTTAACGTTGTATATGTTTTTCGTTCCCTCCCTGGAACGTTCTCAGCACATTTCTCTTCTCCTCATTCCTTCTTAGAACCTCTACATATGTTCATGCTATTCTCCCTATGACCTTTCGATTACCTCGAATTTCTTAATTTCCTCTTTTTATTTCTTCTCTTCGCGTATTTCGGAGAGAAAAAATATGATTTTTCCCCAAAGTCTTCATAAGACTCGGCCACTGCCGCGAAATATCTCTTTGCCATTTTCTCCATGGCTTCTCACTTCCACATTCGTTCCTTCTAGAACTCTCCCTTCTATATGTCTGTGCCATCCTTCCTGTGGCTTCTCAATACTCCCGTCATTTCTCCATGGCTCTCATCTCTTATCCATTTCCCAATGTTTCTCTATTGTGTTCGGTGGAGAATGACTCCACTAAAAGTCTCCTCACGACTTAGCTAACGCCGCCATTTTTATTCCTCTCCTTCATCGTTTATCCGCTTCTGACAATCCCCTCCATCTAGTCTGACTCGTTATCTCCGCATATCGTCTCCACGTATCTGCCCTGTCCACAAGTATTTTATCCAAGTTGTATACTGGGTACTCCCGTTCTCTACTCCTACTTCTATATTTACTCCCTTCTTCCTTAATTCTTCTACTATTCTCTCCTCTTCTATAAGTCCTTTTGTGTCTGTGACTACCGTCACTCTCCTCAGAAACTACACTGTCTGAGTCAGTCGACACCGATTCTGAAGACCACCTCCGTCTACTGCTATATTCTGCTTCATTAACCGTCTGTCGACTTTTTCTCCTGGTCGATCTATCCTCATCTTTGTAATCGTCATTCCATGTGTCCTCCCCATACTCCTCTCCATTCAATATTTCGATCACAAGTTTGTGAACTTCTCTTTCCCTTTTTGATAAGTCTGTATCAAACTTTACTTCCAGCAATTTCCGCACCTTCCTTGTTGTCAAGGTGTTGAGATCGACTCCTCTTAGGGTACTTTTTATTGCCTTCTTTATCTCATTTACACTTGGTTCAGTGTGACAGACAACTCAGCCGTCCCTGAAATTGTTAGATGATGGTAAGAACCCTCTCATAACATCGGTACCCCTGAAGTGTTGGATGATATGGTACGACCTTTCGTAACGACCCCTTCGGATAGCATCAGTGCCCCCGAATATTGTGGTAACTTTTCGTCAAACGGGATTTTTTTTCACCTGGACTCATTAGCTATGCAACCTTTCCACGCAGATGGTCAACACGTTTGCTGATTAATATGTGGACAGTTTATCTACCGTTCATTCTGGTCATCACATTGATTTAAGGAGAGGTTAAATCACGCCCACGGATATCTCTTGAGCAATCATATGCAGTTATTTTCATTAACTTGGCCAGTGGGGGCGTTGCCAGCATCAAACGATAGTAGCGACCACGATCAAAGACACGGGGGGGGGGGGATCTCAGGAAAGACTAGCGGCACGCTATCAAAAAGGCAGTAGTGGTCCCTGAAACGAGCGACGCAAGTTTCCTGCCGGTATTTCGCATCTCGGTGTTAACCACAGAACCGATCGCAGTGGGAGCGAACGGGAAAGCCGACGCGGACGCAACGAGCGGAGATACGGAAGACCAGGGGCGGCATCTCTCTTTAGTCTGACGGTCAGATCCCCGAAAGTCTCCTAAGATCTAAAAAGGTGTCAAATTCTAACATGTCCAACTCATCTTACATTCCATTTTAGATATATACAGACCATGAAGAAATGCATTTTATCACTCGTTGGCCAGACCTTGACAGAAGCACTAGCTATATTAGAAATCGTGTTAGATTTTCCCCTGGATTTTCATATATATTTGCAGTGAATTCTATTCTGTGCAAAACGGTAAAATATAATTGTGTAAAGTGATCAGTGTTCATTCATTCTATTTCACTGGATGTTGTGTTAATTTAAATCTATTAAATTAAACCATCTCAATTGTTCCAGTTGTAAATGTAATGATATATCTATTATATTATTTCAAAAGATCACGATGACACGATGAGTGATTTACAACAGTCACACACACACAGCGAGCAATGACACAACGCCAAAACAGAGCTTCCACATAACTAGTCAACGCCACCGTCTACTGAAAATAGTTTATTTACACTGATGTGGACCACTGCTGTTACTTGGACCTCTACAATCTTGGTCCGTCACTCTTCCTTCCTCAACTCTCGTTCAGCATTGTAACTACACATATAGCCTCTTACCGTCAATGGTTGTTCAGGTGCTATCAGTATCTACCTCTGTTCTTTCTTCCTAACAAATCCTTGTTTATTGTTACATGTCGCTCTATGTTCAGGTTTTCTATGTAATACCGGATGCCTCCAGGGTTGTTCTTTTCCCTTCTATAGATGAAGAATATGACTACTGTATAGATGTAATTAATTCAAGTTCTTGGACAAATGCAAACTAATATCTTGTGTTCTCCTAGCTACGGTTTGTTTTGAAAGAGGTACATTTTGAAATTCTTTTACTACTTTTGCTTCATTAAACGCTTCTGCCATTTGAACTGCACACTTTTTCACAAACTCTCCATCAGTAAACGGCTTTTTTGCTTTTGCAAGCTCATAACTGATCACATAGGACGCCATGAGCGATGATTCCTGAATCTTATTTACATGATTAAATATACTCTTTTGCTGATTTAGTTTTTTCCTTGAGTTGTTCAATCACAAGCTTTCTCGACTCGCTGCTATGCTAGTCGTTGTTTTTCTGATGATTTGTGATGTAGTGACATTTCAAGTTATATTCCTTCACTACGGCTAACACTTGGGCGCAAACTAAGTACTGAGGTTTATTATTCTTATTGAGAATGAACAAATAATCGAACTCCCATTCTGATTTAAATGCGCGATTTTCACTGTCCACTTTTCTATACTTAGAAAACATTTTTACAAATGCAAACTCTTATACATGAAAACGTGCACAACAGCTACAAGCCCAGAAGTGTCACTGGCTGATTTATAACTTAACACACTTCACAAGACCAACTGTGCACCTCAACTCCTTCCTATAGAAATGTACCTACAATCCACCCCCACTCCCACGATCACTTTCCCATACCGATGCTAAAGACAAAGCAACATCATTGGATCTCAGAAAAGATCTGTCATTGCTTTCAGTTTCTCATTATCAAAGTAGGTACCGACACTGTCTTATCCTGTCCACGTGCACGATCAGAGATTAACGTTATCATTTCCGTTTTGTCGGCACTATCTAGTAGAGCTCAATTGGTATGATAGAGAGAGAGAGAGAGAGAGAGAGAGAGAGAGAGACAGAGACAGAGAGACAGATATATATATATATATATATATATATATATATATATATATATATATATTATATATATATAATATATATATATATAGAGAGAGAGAGAGAGAGAGAGAGAGAGAGAGAGAGAGAGAGAGAGTTGGTGGTGTTGTGGGAAGTGGGGAGATGTTAATCGTACATTTTGGGTCTTTTTGGTTTTGTTTCTGGTGCCTGTGCGTGCTATTTTGTAACATTTTTTTTTTAGCACAGTGGTCGTATTATACAGTAATTTTCAATCAACAATAAGAGGCTGGCCAAAACAGGTTGGCGGGCCGATCAAAACTGGTTGGCGGGCCGGATCTGGCCCGCGGGCCGTAGTTTGGCCACCTCTGCTCTAGAGTCTTTGGTCCCCATTTAGTATGGTTAGCTTAGTTATGTTATTGTTTTTATTAGGTTCTTTGATATGGGATTTACTTTTTTTGGTTTTGCTCACTATCTCTCGTGTTCTCCACAAACTCATCATTCCAAGTAACCATTTTACTCCGAACTCTTTCTACGAGGTAGGGTAGGAGTAGTTCCACTGTTTCCTTAATTTTTTCTTCAATATTTTCTTTGTTGTCCTGGTTTTTTTATCAATTTATTCTCTTGTCTTTTTTCGTCTGTCAAAATAGCTCTTTCTATGTCTATTTTTTTATGGATTTCTTCATTAGCTTCTTTTATTTTTGAAGGTCACTGATTTAGGTTGTCTTCTAAAGTTGATTAGCATAAAGGGTGACCTCGTCTTGGTTCCTTGTGAACTTTAACTGATTAGTGGTTTTATTGATGTTCTTCATTATAAGAGCGATCGTGCATAAATTAATGATCAATGAATATATATATATATATATATATATATATATATATATATATATATATATATATATATATATATATATATATATATATATATATATATATATATATATATATATATATATATATATATATATATATATATATATATATATATATATATATATATATATATATGGCTTAACATCTGCGCCAACTTCAACTTATTCGATTTGATAAGTCCTTGGGTTCTGAGTCCAGTTAATATAATTTTAATACGATACATGAAGACAGCATAGTTACGGCATTTCAGACATTTTCATCATAGTTCAATCACAATATTACCGTCAGTTCCAATTAATTAATTGTCGTCAGAACATCATGGGCTGTGTACGTGCACTGCTGCTATGCAGACAGTCAGAAATGATACCCATTAGTTTGGCGAATACAGCTCATAAAAAATTACCAACAATCCTTCCATAATGGTTATCCAACAACCATAAAATTCCATCAATTCATTATAATAATAATCCTCATCTCAATATAAAATTCGGCAAAATATGAAGCCTAATACTGGAAAGAATAAAAACACGTCTTCATGGCTTGACGGTCAGAATAAAAAGGGTGAACTACTATAGTCACCAAGCGTGACCATATCAACGCTACCACGTCACAATCGAACCATGCGATTTGTGTTCACTAAAAAACCATGAAGCATAAAAGTATTCTATATTAAAAATCTCTCAACCTCAAAATGCGTACTCCAAACGCGCTGCCAACTGTAGCAGACGACATCGTTGAAACATGTCGTAACAATTCCCTGCCCGACGGGGGGGGGGGGGGGGGGATCTATTCTATAGATTTTTTTATTTTATTTGAAAATTTGAAATATCCTAATTAATCATCTGAAAAATTTAACAAAAACCAACATACGGCCTACGATGTTCTGTGTAGAACATTGTCGTAAGTCATGTCGATATAATATCAGTCATGTAATACATGTGTGGTGAAGTGGGATGTTATAAATATTTATAGGGGACTTAGTGTACTGACTGAGATCAGCTGTGAAGGTATATATATCTAATAAGAGTAGTGTATTATATATAACCTTACTTGCTACCACATATCTATATATCTCAGTCAGAATTATTCTGGAATAGTGTGATGACTACGTTATGTGTCTAGGGTATGTGTATGATGAAGTGTAAGTCACAACAACAGACAGATAAACAATTTAATTTAATCCACTACTCTTAACAACACTGTGACACTCACATACATATAACACTCTATGAGAATATCTTAAAGAAGTCACTCGTAACTTTTCAAATAACAATATGTATTCATTACTGGCATGAATGAATATGTGTCCTGATTCAACTACAAGGGAACCAGGAATCACAATCAATTTAAATTACAAGTTATGTACAGAATGTATTAATATGAATATTGTAGTGACATATATTATTACAAATATTCTATGTGTGTCAGTTGTGTAGTAGTAAAATGAGGTAATACTGGTTTTGTTTTGTTCAAGCTCTGTTGGTATTTGTCATCATGACTTCAATAGTTTGTCTTTTGGGACTAGTATTGGAGATGTTCTCAGTTCCTGATATTAAGACAATTAAATTCCCCTCTTAATGTTAATTTTTATAAAGTCATTTCAAGATGAGGGGACATAATGTTGAGCTCAGCTGGCCAAGTTAGCTTATCTGGCGTGATGGCGGCAGGAAAGGACTCCTCTGCTCGAATTCTCCTCTGGGCTCTGGAGACACCTCACTGATAGCTAAAAGGACCAAGGAGTATGCTGTCCGACACTGGATTCAGCAAAGCTCTGACCAGGTGCTGCTCAGTACCATCAAGACCACTGTCCCTGAAATCAAGAAGGATGTACCTTCTACTTCATAACTAACTTATACTCTCTTTTACACTGATCACAATACAGCACAAACATTGAGTTCAGAGCGTTAGGCCAACTGTCAGCTTCATTCTGAAGTACTTTATACCAGCATTAACCTCCTTAATGGTTACTACGCCTCTGCAATTCCAGCATTATTTCTTTCTAGTCAATCATCTAGGTGTCAGTGTACTATTTGGCCATTCCATGCCGTTTTACTTCCCTCCGACACCCTCTGTTCAGGCTGGAGCATTATAGGCTTTATCTCTTGTTTGCCACTGAACTACACATATATATACAGGCATAAATTAACAATTTACATTCAATTTTCATTAAAAGATACTGAATGGTTCAAGCTTACCACAATTTCATGGAAATAAACACAGATACGTTGATTAGCAATGAATTCTGGCACAATTACTGGCACAAATTTCCATCTGCTTATCTTCCAGGCTTTTATTTAGCACAATATAAGCTGGCTTCAACGCACTGATGCTTTATCAAGCTTATTTAAACAAGTGGTTTCGAACTAACGCTCCCAAGTGTGTATATCAGCGAGTCTGACCAATGAGCCCCGTTTCGACAAGTGTTTGAAAAAATGTTACCTTTCCCCGTTTCCCCTAACAACGAAAGATAGTATTTATAGTCCGACCAATCGTGGTTAGGCTTTCATTTGTTGCGCTCCAATCAATTTGGAGTTTACATGGTAGGCTATTTCTGTAACGTAAATTTTTTTCAAACACGTTATAAAAAAAATCTTATGAGCAGAAATGATTTTAGGCTGTCAGGCATCCTCACTATTTTATTTTGGGTATAATTTATTAATTCCTGGACTATTTGCGTAACGTTTTACATATTATTTGTCAGCAAGCCCTAAGGAACCCAAATATACCAATTTGAAAGAGCTACGTGGCTGCGTTCAAAATATGTATTTTCTACCTCCTGTTTCGAAGATGTGCTGTCTGGGTACTGTTATGTTTTCAACCGTAAACCCATCTAATGTTGTCTTTCCTAATAAGAGTTTTTTATGATTTATAAACCTAACTCTGGGAAAGGGTAGTGTATTTTATCACTGTCCGTCTGAAAAACAATTAGTGCATGTAGACTTACACGCGTGATGGCAGCATTTGTGTATCGCGCGACGCGTGTTGCATGCGTTCCTGATTTTCAGCCCTCCCCTCTCTCTTTATCCTTTTGTCCATCTGTTCGTTCGTTTTGGCAACGCAGTGTAGAAAAAGACATGAATGGAATTTAAAATTTAGGTCAACTTGCATATTTCAAGGTTTTACTTAGAAAGGCAGCACATTTTATTGTGTGTTTGGGAAACGCGTGTATGTTGCAGAAGGCCTATTTAACGTGGAAACGTTACAATTTGCAGACGAAGCATAAAACAAAGGGGATTTCGAGTACTGTCATTGTGACAGCACTGTTCTTTACCATTCTTCTTCCTTTCTTTATTATATGTATTTATTAGGCTTTATATTTACCTGATAATTTATATATGTGGATTAGAATATTCCACGACAACATGGACATTATATTAAAGTAACTAAAGATAATGTCTACTGTCAGTAAATAATTAACTAACAGTATGTCTTCACCAAAATAATAATGTGTTGTGTACTAAAATTATCCTAACTAATTAAAAATTAACTAATTAATCAGTGTAATAGGTGTATGAAATAGTTTAATTAAAATTTAATTACCTAAACTAAAGTATCGTGTCATAGTACAGAAAGTAACGAAAAGTAAAGACAAGTGAAGTAAAGAAGAGAATAAAGCATAAGTTAACTAGTGAGATGTTAATAAATTTTAAAAAATAAAATATATGTGTAGACTCACTACTATCTATTTAACTGAATGTATAAGCTAACAAAATAATAATACATATAGTATTACGTAAACACATTTGCTAACTTCATATAGTAATTATCACATTTATGAATACATTTACTTAAATTATTCAATTGTGTGAGATTATTTTGTTTTCTCTTTTCTTTCTTTTATGTGTTTCTTTATTTTCTCACATTATATTTTTATTTTATTAATAAAATACGTATTTAAATAACTAATGTTCGTGATGAAGATCCAAACGTCGTTATTTCCATGTGTGGATCTACGAGTTTGTTCCATATGAAGAATAATTTGCATTTGACAATCTTGATATACATTGTTCCTAATGAAGACTGAGTTAATAGTTTCAATCTGTATTTCGTGTAAGGCTGGATCAAGAATTTCACAGAGTTCATTCAGTCAATCTGATTCCGAACGATAAGTCCAAAGATGACTCGAATATTCATATTCGCCTGTGTCAGAACGATTAGGAGAACGGATGGACACAAACCAAAGTCCAAACGTTAATAATTTCCAACATGAAATCAGTTTCGTGGAACATCGTAACGTTTTTGATTCAAAGGTAAAGATTCGTTAGTTCAATACAAGATTCGTCGACGTGTTATTCGTATGACTCAAGTTCATAAACCATCAGCCGTGTAACATGAAGTATAGTTCAATTTCATTCTTGAACCCATGAATTCTAATTTCTTTTCACTTGACTTCAGCAGGATTTCGCGAGAGTGCGTCAGTCATAACATTTTCAGTTCCAGGTATTGGCTCAATGACAAAGTCAAAAGGCTGCAGCAGGATAGAAAATCTGGCTAATTTAGGGCTTTATAATTTGAGCGACGTAGTGAAGCGACCGCCTTTTGATCGGTCTGTATTACAAACGGTGCGCCTAACAAGAACTTTTCCAACTTCTGGATCGCCCAAACGACAGCCAACAGCTCTTTATCGACAGTTTAATATTTAGTTTCTGCCATCGTGAGCTTTCTCGAAATATAGAGGGTTGGGTGAAGTACTCCCTCGTGAAATTGAAGTAAACTCGCTCCTAGTCCGTAATTGTTGGCATCTGTACGGAGTATAAACTTTTTAGAAGCATCTGGCAACCGTAAAATAGGTGGACTTGAGAAAAGTGACAAGATGTGATGAAAAGTTTTGTCGCAGTCTTCAGTCCACGTCACTTTCAGAGGCATGTCTTTTTTTAACAGTGATGATAAGACAGCCGTTATGGAAGATAAATTAGGTACAAATCGACTATAATATTGGACAAGACCCAACAAACTCCTAACTTGTTTCTTCGTTTTAGGAATAGATAAATTTAAAATTTTAGATACATTATGGGGAATTGTTTGAATGCGCCCAGCCCCGATAATATGTCCAAGAAAAGTTATCTCCTGGAACGCTACTTGTATTTTTGAAGGTTTAGCGGTTAACTTATTCTCTCTTAAAATTTTCAAAACAGAATAAAGTCCGGAAAAATGTTCCTCAAATGACGAACTAAATAAACATATGTCATCAATGTATGTGATAACGTCTTGTCTTCGTGATAAGATTTTTCGTATCATGCGAATAAAGGTAGCCGGTGCGTTCATAAGCCCAAAAGGCATCACGTTCCACTGGTAAAGACCTTGTGGAGTTGAAAACGCAGTGTAATATTTGGATTTTTCGGTTAATGGAATCTGCCAATAACCTTTTGTTAAGTCTATTTTTGTGAAAAATGTTGCAGTTGATAGACGAGGAAGTAAGTCATCAAGAATAGGATGTGGTTCGCTGTCAGCTACAGTCTGAGCATTTAACTTCCTATAGTCTACTGAGCTAGAAGAAATTAAAATAGTTAACCTTTACTGTTCAAGTGGAAACATAAACGAAAGAGATATCTCAGACGTGAATAAAAGAATAAACAACAGAACTATCATAGTGGGAGATTTCAATGCTCATCATACAGCTTGGGGAGGCAATGTAATAGACAAATCAGGAAAACTACTGTTGGACTTCATTGAAAACAATGAACTAATAATACTGAATGATGGATCAGTAACAAGAATTAACCCTTGTGCAAATCAGCAAGACACAGCTATTGATATAAGCATTGTAACACCCAATCTTGCTAATGCAAAATGGGAAGTTATTGGGGATATAAATTCAGATCATTTACCCATTGAAATAACACTAAAAGATAATTACAAACCTAACAAACTGGTAGAAAAAACAAAATTTTACTATAATAAAGCTAATTGGGTAGCTTTTCAGGTAGAAATGGAAGAGATAAAAAAGAATAATATAGAAAATGAAAATATAGATGTATTTGCAGATAATCTCACAAAAGAAATATTACTAAAAGCTGTTAAACATATCCCAAATGCATATATGCCAGAACACATAATTCCACACTGCATTAAGGAAGCAAAGAAGAATGAACATTGGAACAAAAACCCAGTACCATGGTGGACAGTTAGATGTACAGAAATTCAAAAACAAAGAAAACAAGCTTTACAAGAATATAGAAAGCATAGATCTGAAGATAATTTAGATATTTATAAGAACATAAGAAATAAATCAAACAGAATAATACTAAAGGCAAAAGAAAATCATTGGAGAAGTTTCTGCCAAACACTGAACCCTACAACTAACTCTACAACAGATGTGTGGAATAAATTAAAAGCCATTAAAGGCAGAACTAAAAATATGATAATACCTAATATAAAAAGACCTGAAATGGCAGAGACTGACTGGCAAAAAGCAGAGGTGCTGGCCAGGTACTACCATAGAGTTAGTTCTAAGGAAAATCTAGGACAGGCTGAAGTCAACAGAAGAGCAACACTTCTTAAAAAACTCAGTAAAGATGTACCTTATAATACTGAAGATTTATCATATTTAAATGGAAGAAGTTGAAAATACAATAAAGGACAAAACAAATACATCAGCAGGGCATGACATCTTGAGCTATGAAATCTTGAAACACATACCAAAAAGTACCATAGAAATTATAACATCCCTTTTTAACAAAATTTGGAATACAGGAAAAATTCCCAAAACATGGAAAACAGCAGTAATTATTCCAATACTAAAACCAGAAAAAGATGCCCATGATGCCAGTTCATACAGGCCAATTTCTTTAACTTCCCATCTAGGTAAAATATTAGAAACCATAGTAAATAAAAGATTAAAGTTTTATTTGGAAAAGAATAATTTATATAATCAAACTCAGTCAGGATTTAGGAAGAACAGATGCACTATGGATCAGATAATTAAATTGGAACATGAAGTAAAATCAGGATTTCAAAAGAAAAAAAAACTGTGGTAGTATTTTTAGATATAGCTAGGGCTTATGATGAATGCTGGAGAGAGGGTGCTCTCTTTAAAATAAAGAAGATAGGAGTAACCGGTAAAATGTTTAATTATTTAGAGAATTTTCTGCAAGATAGATATTTCACTGTTCATGTAAACAATGATAGATCAGAACTGTATGAACAACAAAATGGAATACCCCAAGGATCAGTAATGTCTCCTTCAATTTTTACAATAATGGTAAATGATTTAGGTGAGGAATTTAATGATATAACAAATAAATTATCACAGTTTGCAGATGATGTTGCTATATGGAGGACTGGGAGACATCTGCCAAAATTATATAAGGATCTACAGAAACAAATAAATAAAGTATGTAAATGGATGACAAAATGGGGTTTTCAGCTGAATTCAAATAAAACATTGGGAATGAACTTCAGTAAAGGTAGGGTTGTAAAAAATAAAATTATAGATATAAATATCCAAGGGCAAAACATTAAAACAGTTCAAACCATTAAGAAAACAAATAATATAGAAAATATTAAAAACACAGCCAATAAATATATACAACAAATATCAAAAGACAGCATTACTGTGTACACAGATGGATCCAAGGGAGAGGATGGCAAATTGGGGATAGGAATATATATTCCAATATGGAAAATGGCAAAAGAATATAGCATCACGGAAAATACATCCATTTTCACTGCAGAGATGGTGGCAATACTAAAAGCACTAGAAATATTCTCTAATAACCCTCCCAAAAAATTAACAGTTTTAACTGACTCTCTTTCAACAATCAAAGCACTTAGAAACTTACGAGAATGTAGTAGACCTGATATAGCAGAGGAGATTTTTCTGGCTACTACATACTTATATTCCAGAGGATGTTCAGTATTAATTGCTTGGATACCTTCACATGTTGGCATAGAAGGAAATGAAAAGGCAGATAAAGAAGCCAAGAAAGGTAGATCTGATAAAAATCTAATAAATGTAGGGATGAGTAAATCAGAAATTAAGAGCTTAATTAAAGATTTAATAACAGATGAATGGAAAGCAGAGTGGGATAAAAATCTGAAAGGAAGACATGCATATAAGATGTTCAGGGCTCCAACAAGAAAATTTCAGATATCTAGGGAATTGAAAATTCCCAGTAATAAGAAACTTCTCAGACTACAGCTGGGAAAAAGCTATTTCAGAATAGAAGAACCTTACTGTGCAGGATGTCTTCAAGACAATAATATAGAACATTTCTTGTTAAAGTGTAAGAGGTATGACCAAATAAGAATACCAATATTAGATTATTTGCAGGCATCCAACTTACCTATAAATATAGAGGAGGTGTTGAGAATAGACAATCATAGGGAACTGCATAATATAGTCAAACAATATTTAACACGAACACATGTTAATATATAGTGGCTGGGAATGTGAAGGTCTGATGCTGTTCTTACAATGCATGTGACTTTAAACAGATGAAAATCAATTAAATATCTGGTAATAATAATAATAAATTCTTTAAGCACCAAACACGGCGCATAAGGCAGAAACCAGTGCTCTCCAGGTTGTTCGTTGTGACGCCACTCCTCTTAGCTCTTGCACATTATTTAGGCCCAACGTTCTTCCTTCTCTTATTATTGTTCTTCTGAGTGTTTCTTTTGGTCTTCCTTTTTTCCTCTTACCCTCAGGAACCCAAGTGAGTGCCTGTAGTGGTATTCTGTTGTTTTGCATTCGTAGGACATGACCGATATATGACCATCGTCTTTTCCTTATATAGTCGGAGACATATTTCTGCCTAGAGTCTTCTCTTATTTGTCGATTAGTCTTGAATTCTTTCCAACTGATGTTCATGAGTTTTTCTAAGACATTTGTTCTCGAATGTATTCAGCTTGTTCTCCAATGATTTTGTTATTTTCCAACTCTCACAGCCGTATGTTAACACTGAGATAACATTTGAATTAAACAGACGAAGCTTGGTATGTATATTCAATGATCGTAATTTCCAAATGTTAGATAATCTATTGAAGGCGCTAGCTGCCAAAGCAATTCTAGTATGGATTTCTCTTGTTGTGACACCATCCTGAGTCATTTTACTGCCTAAATAATTGAAACTTTCAACTTTCTGTAGTTTTTCCCCGTTCAAGATGATATCAAAGGTCTCGTTAGAAAAGTTCATAGCTTTAGTTTTAGAGGCATTTATTTGGAGACCTATTTGGAGACCTGTTATATAACTGGAACCACCAGGCCTATACACCCCTCCACTTTAATATTATTCTTGTTCATAGTTTCTTCTTGATTTTGTTTGTTTGTTTTTTATTTTTCTATTTAACGTATAGGCCTAAGCACAATTGTGAGTATCCCTATTTTCAAATGTGATGCCACTTTCTCATGTCGGCAGTTGTTCCAGAGTAGTTAGAGCGTTGTCCTCTCGTGGCAAAGGTATCGGACTTGAAAATCGGTGGCATCATGCGTCAATCTACCCAGCTGTAAATGAGTACGTGACTCTTCTTGAGTTAGGGAAGGTAAAGGCAGTGAAGAAGAGTAGCCTACTGGTCACCCCCACTTCTCGAAGCTGGACCTAGTATAGTAAAGTTTCTAACACTTCAGTTCCCAGCGGCAGCATCTTCTTTGTGACTACCTTTACATTGTTTTAACATGTGAAGATGCGAAGACGGGTTTACTATATGAAGAATAATAAGAATGGCCAACAAGAAGTTATAGACTTTGTAAATGGGTGTTTACGTAAACCAGGAGGAATAAAACTGATATGAAGAGATCACCAATGAGGACCTGATGGAAAGAATCAGACAAACATCATTGGAACAAGAAGTGCTGAAAAACCGCTGATATTGCATAGGACACACACTGAGGAAACCAGATATGAAGTTGGTAATTTAGATCATACACTAAATTGATACTGGCCGCTTCTGTTGTAGATGTGCTTCCTGCGTGAACGGCGCCACAGTTGTTTAATTCTAAACACTGCAAGCACATTAGGAAGTAGAATAAGTCACGACAATGCGGAAAGGAAGTTGTGTTAAGAAGGTAAAGTGCTATGTTCTCTTCAAGAGTGACCGCAGTTTTAGATCTAATACTACTACATCTTAACGACTTCAAATGATTCGAGGAGCACTTTGCGAAAGGCAACCATTAGGCTATTATTATTACTACACCAATAAAAACTGAAAAGATACGTTATGGCAAAACACTTTATGAACTAATAAGTCTTTGTAAATAGATGCATATTTTATTCACCATTTCTATATACTTTTAAAGCACGTTTTATTTTACTTACTTACTTAGTCGTTCCCCTTCTACCGTGAGGTTTAGAGATTTGGAAGATAGAGCGCCAGACTATCCTATCGGCTGTCTTCCTCCTGGCCTGGTTCCATTCTAGTCCTCGGTCCTTCAAAGTTTGTCTAGTGCTGTCCTCCCAGCGGACTCTGGGGGTCTGGATCCCTGGCTCTTTGTTTCCCATGCTTGTCGTGGCAGCCGATCTTCTCCCATTCTGCAGACATGGCCAAACCATCTTAGTTGGGACTGTTCTACTTGGGTCTGCAGGGGGTGGGATTTTAGGCCTTGACGTATCTCTTCTTGTTACTTCAACCACCTTCCTCAAATACCTCATTTCTGAGGTTTGGATCTGGCTTTTGTGGGTTGTAGTCATTGCCTATGACTCGCATCCATATGTCAAGACTGGAACATAGGTGGAGCGGTATACAGCCATCTTCGTTTTCTTACCAACCTCTCTCTTGCTGAGGAATCCTCGATTTATGGCCTGAAAAAGTCTCCCAGCTGCTGCTTTTCGAGTGGCGAACTCTTCTTTGATGCCTCCCTTTCGGTCTATAATAGCTCCAAGGTATTTATAGTGGTCGACCTGTTCTCCCAGCTTAATCTGATGTCTTCTTTCTTCTCGTGATATCAATATGGATTTTATTTTAGAGCTGCTTACGGCCATCCCTCTCTCCTCCAGCTCCTCCTTCCAGACTTGCAGGTTGGATTGGAGATGTGCCTCTTATTTAGCAATCAGGGCAACATCATCAGCAAATGCCAGCTCTGAAATACAGACCTATCTCATCTTCCAGTACCCCACTGAATTCTTTCTTGTTCTCTCCTTTTATGCCTTGATGACATCGTCCATGAGGAGTATGAAAAGATAAGGTGACAGGATATCACCTTGTCTTACACCACTGGTGGTCCTGAACTCTTCTGACTTATGGTTTGCTGTCCTCACATAATTTCTGCAAGACTTGTAGAAGCTCTGTAAAGCATGAATCAGAGGTGCTGGAATGTTCTTGCTTGCCAAACAGTCCCAAAGTTTGCTCCAGGGGACCCTTTCAAACGCCTTTTCCAGATCTGTGAAACAAAGATGGATCTCACTCTTATACTCAAGGGCCTTTTCACTCAGCTGAGTGTGAAGATTAGGTCTTGAGTACTTCAATTAGCTCGGAATCTGCACTGGACCTCATCCAATTGTGGCTCAGCTAGGCGTTGGAGTCTCTGCTCTAGGATTCTAGAGTAGATTTTACCAGGGACACTGAGAAGGGATATGCCTCTATGGTTTCCACATTGTCGATTGTCACCCTTTTTGAAAATTGGTGTTATGATGGCAATCTCCCAATCCTTTGGTATGGTCTTGTTGCACCATGCTGCCTGTAGGACCCTTAAGAGTAATAGGTCGCCTGATGCTCCCATGTACTTAACCATTTCTGGTGTTATACCATCATGCCCTGCTGCTTTGCCTATCTTGATTTTCTCCAGTTCTGCCTTCAGTTCTTCCATCTTTATGTCATCTTCATCACCAAATAAATAAACAAACAACGCACAAAGGTATTTTATCAGGCACTCAGTGAGAAATAAAGAAGTAGAAGACCAGACAACAGAAAAACAACAGAAGTGATAGGCTCACCGGGATTCGAACCAGGACCTTCTGAACGGCACCCACCGCCTAGCCACGGGAGCGAATCGCCACTATCCACTCTGCCAGCTAAGCATTACTGGAATAATGCTTCACCAACAGAAGTCTAGCACAACCCCCCACGTGACCCGAATATGTACCATAGGATGACCCAGACTAATGATAGACGCAATCACTTCTGCAGTTTCACTATTAAACAGCATAGGCTTCCTCTTCTGTGCTAGTAGTTATCATTTCTGATGCTTGACCTTGCTCACCATCAAGGAGTTCTGAGAAATATTCTTTCCATCTTTCCATTACTTCCTTCGGGGCAGTAAGCAATTTGCCTTGCTTGTCCTTTATAAATTTGATAGGGCATTGTTTTTCCTTCCTCATGTTCTTTAGTGTCTTATAGAACAATTTCTGGTTTTCTTGCGCATCTTTTTCTAGCTTTTCTCCAAATTCTTCCCAGGACTTCTGTTTTGCTGCTAGCACTTTGTTCTTTGCTTCTGTTCTGAGTATCACTTATTCTCTATATTTCTCTATCTGTCCCACTGTGTTTTTAGCTCCTAAGTATTGTTTCCATGCCATTTTCTTCTCTCTTATTTTCTCTTTGACTTCCTCTGTCCACCAAGGTGTCCTCTTTCTCTTGTTCCCAAGTCAGACTTCACCACATGCTTCTGCAGCAGCTGTCTTTATGATGTCCTTAAATTTAAGCCAGAGCGTTTCCAAGTCATCAGGTTGTTCTTCTGTGTTTCTCACCGCTGTAGCAATAAGCCCCTGATATCTGGTCTTAATTTCTGGCTCTCTCAGCTTGTAGGTCAATGCTCATTTCTCCCGTTCGTTTACTTGGTTTCTTGCGTGAAGTTGGCAGTTTCTAGGCTGAGCAACTCTTTCAGTTGTTCTTTTGATTGTAAGCAGGTAGTGATCACTTCCATTCTCTGGCCCCCTCCAGACTCTAGCATCCCGGACACATTTGAATGAGCTCCTCCTAACAACGGCATAGTCGATAACTGACTTCTCATTCTTTGTTGGTTCACATCTAGTGTATGCATGTATGCGCTTATGGGGTAACTTTGTGTTTCTGCTCACTGCAGAATCTAAGGAGTCGCTTTCCATTGTCATTGAGAGTATCTTCTCCATATCATCCGATAACTTCACCCCATCTAGCATGGTCATTTCCAACTCTGGCATTGAAATCTCCGGGCATGATAATTTCATCTAGGCAGTCATCCACTGTCCTTTGAAGCAGCTCGAAGAATTCCTCCTTGACCTCTGCTCTCTCATCCTCATTTGGCCCATACACTATGACCAGGTAGACTATGGTTTCTTCTTCTTTTAGTTTTACAACCATAATGCGCTCCGAGACAAAGTTCTATCCCTTGATACTATCTTTTTGGTTTTTGGCCACAATGCAACCCACGCCCCCTTTAGCTCTTTCAGATGTGGGTACATCACTGTAGAGCAGCGTGTTGCCATCGAGATCCATGACTCCTTGTCCCTTTTTCTTTGTTTCCGTTATAGCCAGGATTTCTAATTTTGCTTTCCTCATCTCTTCCACCAGCTCCTGTTCTTTCCCATTTATACTTCTTGTGTTCCAAGTTCCATAAGGTGTAGTCCATTCCATTTCGTCGCCTTTAGAATCAGTCCGGTTTTCTCTCTTGTAGTTCGCGTAATCATGTTTTAAAGCAAACAAGTGATTGGCCTGTTGTGCCTTTGCATGGTGGAGGAGCTGCCTCCTAATGGCCTCCATACAGGCCGCCCTCTTCCTTTTTCAGCCGGGCTTGGGACCGACCTAGGCGGAGTTCGTTTTATTTTACGATTTATAAAAACAGCCCAAAAAATTTTTAAGAGCAGTTTATTCCTTCGAGCTGCTTCTCACAAGTTTGCGTTAAAGTTTAGGTTCAAATGAAGAACAGTGAGCTCGATAAGGCCTTAAAAAAAAAGAATTCATAGACGCAGTAATAATGGTTAGGTTTAGGAATCCTAACCCTAATGAAGTTGGCGACCTACTAGGATGATATCGAAGAACACGTCCCACTAATGTTTATTTGAACCAAAGGGTTACTTTTATTACAGTTTTATCATGCTTATTTCTATCTACGGTTTGTCTATCAGGTTTGTACTGATTTTTGTTCAAGTGTGCAAAGTGATTTCTGGGATGCTAGTCACATTTATTTGTAGAGGGCCTGCCATATCCGTGATTCATATTTCCTAACCTAACATTGTATATTAGCTCTTGTTCTGATGTTACATCATGCTGAATGAGCATTGTCGTCACAATTGCAGACGTTATTTTTTACTTTGGCGTTTGGTATATTCTCCAATTTATATCACAGTAGTGTCTCTGATCTTTATATGTCTTATTGGGTCTCTTCAGGTTTTATAGGCTGTAATTCTCAAAAACCTCATTTCATGTATACAGGATTGATTTTTTTTCAGTACATTTCCCAGATTGAATGTCCATTGGGTAGATAATGTCAGTTCATTGTGTTTGTCAGTTAACTCTTCACAATAATGTAGATCCCTCAGTTTCATAACTGAGGCATGCTGATAGGTATTTTTATTTGTTTGCATTTGGTAACGGTAGTCCCATAGCAGATACGGCAGTAGGGAAGTGAGCTGTTGGAGACTTCACTATACCGGTACTAGATTCAGCTTCAAGAGGTGGAGTGACCAGTTTCTCTTCTGTACTGCCTTTTCCTTTCCTAACTCAAAAGTAGATTCAGGAATCCATTTACAGCTCGGTAAACTGTAGCATGACGCCACCATGTTTTGAACAAGGTACTTTCACTGTAACAAATCTGCCAATCAATTTTGTATCTCTTTTTAGTCGGTGTATTAAAATACTGCCATAGTATTTGAACTCTTCTACTTGTTGTATGCCAAATGAAATAGTTCTTCACTCTAAAATGTATACATTGTCATACATATGTTTGAATTTTATGTTATACTTTACGCCAGGAGTCGGCAAACTTTTTAGGTATGGGCCGGAAGTAAATATTTTAGATCTTGACGGCCAAGAGGACGTGGTAAAATCAATATTATTTACAAGGTCAGAAAAGAACATCTGCACAAATTTATTTATTATCAGAATATATGTAGAATAGGGTGACCATATTGTTTTTTTTTTTTTTTTAGGAGGACATTTTTTTACTACAAAGGAGTTCTTCTTCTTCTTCGTTCACCCTCAGATGTCAACTTGAATAAGTTCAAAGAAAGCAGTGGTCAACCTAAGGCTGTTGATATCTCTGTAGATTTTCTCCAGGAATGGTACTGGTGATGGCCATATGCGTTTTCAATATTCCTCATATGTTGGGCACCTTTGAAGCAGTTGTTTGGCAGTCATTTTATCGGTGCCACAGTCACACTCATCAGTAGTTCCTATCTTTAATTTGTTGTATAGATGATATCTCAATCTGTTATGACCTGTGTGAAGTCTGAAGATTACCACTTGTTCACTTCTGCTGAGCTGGTAATATGGATCATTTTTTGTGTGGCCTGGATGCTCTGCTTCCCACTTTTGCCTGTATCTGTGCTTGATAAAACTCTTGGCCTCCTCATAAGTTATATTTGTGTCAAGTTGAGGAAGTTTACCCCCTTCCTTTGCCAATCTGTCAGCCTCTTCATTTCCAGGGATGTTGCAGTGAGAAGGGATCCACTGTATCACGACTCTTTTGTATTGCTGACAGAGTCTGTGAAGTGTTACTCTTAGGTCATCCAGTTCAGCATTACTTTGACTTTTCAGCGTTGTAATTACTGATAGCGCATCTGAGAAGATAGCTACTGGTCTCTCTGAGCTTTCCTCTGTCATTAGAATATCTGATGCAGTTTTTAGGGCCTCTGCTCTGAAGTTACTTGAAAATTTCCCAGTTGCGACTACTATCTTTTTTTGTGTGCCATTGCTTAAGCTCAGGAAGACTCCTCCACCCCTATCTTCTGTTGGATTAGTTATTGATCCATTTGTGTATGCATGGATCCAGGTGTTGCTTGGGTAATGTTTCTCTATATATTTTGTGGTTAGGACTCTCCTTTCTGTTTCATTTTGGCTGTTCTTTCTCTCAATACCAGGAACGTTTTCTATCATTTCAGGGAAGCACTGTTGTTTCCAAATTGGTAGCTTGTGTGCAGTACATATGGGCGTAGCTGTTGATATTGCGTTTATGGGGTCTGCTCTCATCTTTGTTTTGACTGTCTCTACAAAGTTGCTTCAGTCTTCCCCTTCCAAGTCCATTTATTCTCTGGTGCATTTGGTGGTCTATCAGCCTCCTGAATTTCTCGGCCTGTTGCTGGGCTCTGCTATCTCTTCTATCCTCCATAGGCTGGAGGTGAGTAATCTTTTCCAACTCTTCAATGGGTGTTGACTTCATGCCCCCTGTTATGATTCTCAATGCTTGGTTTATTTTGTCAAAGTTCGACTTAGCTGCCGTTGACCATGCTTCAATGCCATATTCTAAGACTGGTCTCACTCGCCCAGTATATAGCTTCTTTAGTACTCTCTCGTCTGCTCCCCAACCCGTGCCAGCAAGTTTTTTCTTGATTGCCATTCTCTGCCTTGCTCTTGTCCTGTTTCTTTCAATCTGGGTTTTCCAAGTCAAGCGGCGATCAAAGGTAATGCCTAGGTAGTTTGAGTTTTCATCCAGATGTAGATTTTTCTCATTTAGCACCAATTTGGAGATCTGTGGTTTGTTTGAGAGAGAAAACACTGTGTAAGATGTTTTCCCTTCATTTATCTTTACTAGCCATGCCTTGGCCCACTCCTCTAATGATGTTAGGGCTTGCTGCATCCGGATGCTTGCTGAAGTGATATATTCCTCTGAGATCCACAGGGCTAAGTCGTCTGCAAAGGAGGCATTGTGGGTTCTTCTTAGAATATTCTCTGATATATCATTTATATATGCGAGGAACAACGTGGGTGACAGGACTCCCCCTTGGGGAACACCCTGCTCCAATACCATCTTCCTACTGGTCTGTCCTTGTAGTTGGACTCTGGCAGTTCTATTCTCAAGATAGTGGCTGATCCATTTGAACATTCTTCCACACACTTCACTTCTTTGCAGCTTGACTTTCAGTCCATCTTTCCACACTTTGTCAAATGCTTTTTCTAAGTCCACCCAAACCCACCAGTGTGTGCATTTTTTCTTGGAAAGCATCCTAAATTTTCTGAGTTATATAAGTTATCTGATCTTCAGTGGATCTGTGTTTGCTGAATCCTGCTTGCTGTGGGGCTAAGAGATGTTTTTCCTCCAGATGCCACATTAGTCGGGTATTAATTATGCACTCCATCAATTTTCCAACACAGCTAAGTTGACTGATAGGTCTGTAGCCATTTGGTTCTGTCTGAACTTTGTCTTTCTTAGGTATTGGAATCAGTATGGCATCTTTCCATGCCTGTGGTACTATTCCTCTTTTCCAGCTGCAGTTTAGGATGGCCAGAAGCTTCTTTTTTGCCTTTGTTCCTAGGCCTGTTTGCATTTCATTGGTTATCCCATCTTTTCCAGGTGACTTCTTTTTCTTTAGCGCCCTCATTGCCTCTTCCATTTCTTGCATTGTTAATTTTGCCATCATGTGTTTTTCTGGTGCAAGCTTTTTTGTTGTCATTACTCCTTTGTTCATCAATGATGGCCTTTCTTCTGTCTATAGGGATATCAGTGTGGTTTGCACATGAGTGCATTTGCAGCTTTTTTTTCCCTGAAAGCATATTTTCACCTTGTTTGATTGTGATGTGATTTTTTTAAGGTTCTTCGTTGTTCAAAGCTCTAACTAGTTTCCACAGTTTGTTCCCTTCTTTATCTAGGTTGAGATTTTCTGTTGTTTGCTTCCAGCAGTCTCTTTTTGTTTGGTTTAATGTTCTTTTGTACTTTGCAGTGGTTGCTTTGAGCAAGATGTTTGCCTCAGTTGTTTGTTCTGTTTCTGCCGTGTCTTTTGCTTCTGTTTCCTCATCTTCAAGTTTTTGCAGTTCTTCATTCCAGTATGGTTTATAGTTCTTTCTTGCCCCTCTCGGAATGGTCTCAATAGCTGCTTGAAGTATTTCTGTATTGAAGCTTACAACCATATTTTTCATGCTGTTGTTTCGTGTGTTGATGGTCTCGCAAAGACTGTCAGTCAGCACTGCAAAACTGTCCCAGTCAGCTCTTTTGTAATTCCATCGGGGCAATGGTTTCACTTCATGGGGAACATACTCCATATTAACCACTAGCTTTATTGGTCTGTGGTTGCTGCCTGCTAGCTGGCCAAGTACCTTGTAATGTTATTGTATCTGTAGTAGGGATCGCAAAGGTTCTGCAGCAGCTGACAAATTTGGTATGAATTGTGCTAGGAAGTTGACAGCACCTAAGAATTGTTGCAGTTCCTTCTTTGTAGCTGGTGTTGGCATGTCATGAATATCTTCAACCTTTTTAGGGTCTGGTTTTACACCATTCTGGGTGTACAGCAATCCAAAAAATTGTATCTCAGTTGCCTTAATTGTACACTTTTTGCTGTTGAATGTTAGCCCATGGGCTTGTGCCACATGCATCAAGTTAATCAAGTTACGGTCATGTTCTTGTTCGGACCTGCCACAGACTACAATGTCGTCCGCAATAGCCACTGTGCCAGAACATTGCTCAACAATGTTGTCAATCTTCTGTTGAAAGATGTCTTGTGATACATTCAAACCAAATGGGAGTCTCTTGAAACAATATCTGCCGAATGGTGTTCGAAAAGTTGTAAGGAGTTGACTTTCCTCTGCTATCTCAACACTCCAGTATCCGTGTACAGCATCTAGTTTAGAAAAATATCTGGCATTGTGGAATCTGTGAGTTATCTCTTCCACTGTATGCATTTTGTGTGGACAGCGCTTTAGACTGTTGTTTAAATGTTTTGGGTCAAGACAAACCCGAAGAGAACCATCCTGTTTCAAAACAGTTGTGATACTACTACACCAATCAGAATGCTCTTCAACCTTTCTAATAACGTCATTCTGCACCATCTTTTCTAGTTCTGTGGCAAGTTTCTGTTTAACATGTATAGGATACTTTCTAGGTGGGTCTATCTTTGGTTCAGCGTTGTCTTTAAAAAAAAATCTTGCCTTTCCCGGAAGTTTGCCTATTCTGTCAAACTGTTCTGGGAATTGCTGTTTAAGGTCATCTACTCCAGTGATGTGTAGAGTAAGATGTTCTTTTTTGTCAGCTTTAACGTTGTTAATAGTTACCACACTCAGCTTTTCGCACATTGGTAAACCCAAAATTGCAGGTCCTTCAACATCTACCAAGTAAAATGTTGACGATGTCTCTGTATGAACATTCAAGTGTTACTGCTCCGAAACAGTCTATACTTGTTCCATTGTAAGCTCTTAGCTTTGTCTTGCCACTCCTACTTTTTACATCCCTTGTGGGAAATCCTTGCTCATCCACCTTGTCAGGCATGATCTGTCTGAATATTCTTAAGGGTAGAGTGTTTCCTTGGGCACCTGTGTCTATCTTGAAATGAATATATCTTTCTTTGTGCATTTTAATCCCTGGTATTCTGAATTGTACCTTGCAGAAAGCCTGCGTTCTCTTTGGTTCGTTACTGAAAGTTAGTATCTTCACAATATCAAGAGAGGAAGGATCACTTTCTTCACTGGAGTCAAAGTCCTCAGTCATCATAGAATGTGTTTATTTTGATGACTCTCTGCTGTGAAGTTTGTGTTGAGCATTGTCTTATTTCCTCTTGAAACAAAATTTTATCCAGTGGCCCCTCTTTCTGCAGTAATGACATGTAGAGTCTTTAGCTGGACAGTGGTTTTGTATGTGGTTTAGGCCACAACATTTACATATAGCACCTCTGCTTGTGTTGTGCTTAGTACCAGTTGCTTTGTTGTGTTTAGGTTTATATCTTTTTACTGCATCCACCTGGGCTGCTACTGTACCTTGCCGAATTTGTTTAATGTTTAGTGTTTGTGCCTCGTGTTTCCTGCCTTCATCCAGAAGTTGTTGTAAAGTTAATGTATCACTCTGGCTCAGTAGCCATTTCTGGAACTCTGGCATTGGTGGGCTAAGAAGGATCTGTTCAATAATTCGCTCTTTTTCTTCTTCTTTGCTTAATTTACATACACTTGTTTTCTGCTTAATGCGAGTGAAGAAATCATCTAAACTTTCATCAGGTTTCTGTTGCAGGTGGTGAAGTTCTAATCTTGCCGCTCTAAAGTTTGTGTGCTTTATGATCAGACGTTTTTCAAATTCGCCCAATATGGCTACGGGGTCGGTCGCTGACTCAACGGGCATGGCGGTAGCAAAACTGTTGTAAATTTTCAAACCTTCATCGTACAATGCTTCTAGAATATATGGAGTTAAGGTTTGACCTTCCAGACCAGTGGTCTTGGAATAGAGATCTATGCGTTGGCGCCATAATAGGAAAGCTTCACTTTTAACATCTCGACCGGCAAATCGCATTTGGGGTGCGCTGCGGTAGTGTTTAGCCGCCATGGTTGACCTCAACGACGAAAATTAGCCGAACAAACTGTACTAACGTGTTATCGTGGAGCTGTTTTGCGTCAGTCCGGTATCGGCCGCTGCCACCATGTAATGTTATTGTATGTATATAAGCGTTACTACATCATCTTCACAATCACACATAAGTTTCACAATGCACACACTAAAGCGTGATCAGTTTGCTGCCATCTTTATTTACAGAATACTCGTACATGTGTAGTTTCGTATTTTAATGTATTATATTACAATGTGTAGTTTCGTATTTTAATGTATTATATTACATACCTGTCGGTCAATTTTGTGAAGGATGTCCCCTGTGGTGAAAGCTAGGTCTGGAGTGGAAGTGGTGTGCCATCATCTAGAGTAGAAACTGGGTTTATCATCTGGCCTGTTGATAAGCTGAAGGTTCGTGTCTATCTCCCAGTCCTCCACTTCCTCTCCTCTGTTGTCTGTAACCGGATATCCCCATCTTTCCGAGTGGCTGTTGAAGTCTCCGACCACTATGCAGTTTGAGCTCTTTATTTCCATACTTGCAAGTGACAGGTCTTTGCTCAGTGGGCCATACAAATTGTAGATATGCATGTTTGTGTCCTTTATTTTAATGTCAACCCCTTAAATTTCTGACTGGTCGTTTAAGTTCACGGATACCTCGCTACTTGGTTTTGAGTTTCGGGTAAGTAATAGCACACCTCCTATGTGTCTTTCTAGAAAAAGGACAAAAGGAGGGCACTTTTTAAGAAAAGGAAGACATAAAGAAGTACACTTTAATTTCACTAATTTAATACATTTATGTAAAGAGTCATGATAAACTATATAGAAATACTTCAACATAATTTAAAAAAAAAAAATTTTAATCTTCAAAACATGCATGTTTTAACTCATTCCCCCCCCCCCCCCCCCCCCCCCCCCCCCCCCCACCCCCAGGCTGTTTTTGGGTTTTACCCAGGCCCGAAAATGGATGCAATTTTTTCAGACAGGTGAGGTTTTAAAAACAGACAGTGGACAAATACATAAGTTCAGTAGGTAGTTGTGTTATACATTTAAATGTGTGAAATTGACTGGAGAATCTTATGAATTGCTTCATATAATTAATTAATATGAATAGGTGTGTGTTATGTCTTGTGAAGTGTAGACTTGATTAAAAAAGTGTTAAAATTTTTTTTTTTAATTGTATACTTAAACTTAAATATTTCAGCTCCCAATTAATGTATGGCAATAAAATGTTCAGAATATCAGTGCACATTTAGTTTGAAACATATCTAGAAACTTTTATCACTATCACTTCATAGATGTAATTTTTATGATTTTTTTTTCTCAAAGCCACATATGTTTGTAAAAACAACCGCTCAAAATGTGTGCAATTTTTCTCTTCAGGTTATATTTTAAAAACAGGCAGTAGATACACATTTTATTTAACTAGGTGTTAATGTTATACATTTAAATGTGTGAAATTGACTGGAGAATCTTATGAATTGATTCATATAATTAATTGATATGAATAGGTGTGTGTTATGTTTTGTGAAGTGTAGACTTGATTTTAAAAATGTTTAAAAAAATAAAATAAAATTGTATACTTAAATTTAAATATTTCAGCTCCCAATTAATGTATGGCAATAAAAAATTACGAATATCAGTGCACATTTAGTTTGAAACATATCTGGAAACTTTTATCACTATCACTTCATAGATGTAATTTTTATGATTTTTTTCTCAAAACCACATATGTTTGTAAACACAACTGCTCAAAATGTGTGCAATTTTTCTCTTCAGGTTATATTTAAAAAACTGCAGTAGACACACATTTTATTTAACTAGGTGTTAATGTTATACATTTAAATGTGTGAAATTGACTGGAGAATCTTATGAATTGATTCATATAATTAATTGATATGAATAGATGTGTGTTATGGCTTGTGAAGTGTAGACTTGATTTTAAAAATGTTTAAAAAATAAAATAAAATTGTATACTTAAATTTAAATATTTCAGCTCCCAATAAATGTATGGCAATAAAATATTAAGAATATCAGTGCACATTTAGTTTGAAACATATCTAGAAACTTTTATCACTATCACTTCATAGATGTAATTTTTATGATTTTTTTTCTCAGAACCACATATGTTTGTAAAAACAACTGCTCAAAATGTGTGCAATTTTTCTCTTCAGGTTATATTAAAAAAAACAGGCAGTAGATACACATATTATTTAACTAGGTGTTTATGTTATACATTTAAATGTGTGAAATTGACTGGAGAATCTTATGAATTGATTCATATAATTAATTGATATTAAAATGTTTAAAAAATAAAATAAAATTGTATACTTAAATTAAAATATTTCAGCTCCCAATAAATGTATGGCAATAAAATATTAAGAATATCAGTGCACATTTAGTTTGAAACATATCTAGAAACTTTTATCACTATCACTTCATAGATGTAATTTTTATGATTTTTTTTTCTCAGAACCACATATGTTTGTAAAAACAACCGCTCAAAATGTGTGCAATTTTTCTCTTCAGGTTATATTAAAAAAACAGGCAGTAGATACACATATTATTTAACTAGGTGTTTATGTTATACATTTAAATGTGTGAAATTGACTGGAGAATCTTATGAATTGATTCATATAATTAATTGATATGAATAGGTGTGTTATGTCTTGTGAAGTGTAGACTTGATTTTAAAAATGTTTAAAAAATAAAATAAAATTGCATACTTAAACTTAAATATTTCAGCTCCCAATTAATATATGGCAATAAAATATTAAGAATATCAGTGCACATTTAGTTTGAAACATATCTAGAAACTTTTATCACTATCACTTCATAGATGTAATTTTTTTTATTTTTGTTCTCAAAACCACATATGTTTGTAAAAACAACCGCTCAAAATATGTGCAATTTTTCTCTTCAGGTTATATTTTAAAAAACAGGCAGTAGATACACATTTTATTTAACTAGGTGTTGATGTTATACATCAACATGTGGGAAATTGACTGAAGAATCTTGTGAAATGCTGTAGATAATTATTTGATGTAGGAAAAGAGTCTGTCATGTTATGTGAAGTGTAGACCTAATCAAAAATAACTGGAAAAAAGATAAATAAACTGTACTCACATATGTCAGCTCCAGTTTAATCCATAGCAGAAAAAATCTCAGAATATCAGTGCACATCCATTTTGAAACACAACACATTTTACCACAATCACTTCAAATATATAATTTATATGATTTTGTTCCTACACCACAAATTTCTGTAAATACAAAACAACTATGACTAATATTATTTACACCAACTATATTCTATCATTTTTTGGTTTGACAATGTGCTTCCACTTTGGCCTGAGAAGATACAAGGAAAACCTTGGATTATACTGCTTATATTGCCATCTGCCTTTATACCCTATTACCACTTCATTCAAACTGAGATTTTGGAATGGGTAAAAGGCACTCTGAAATTTTTGCAACAACATGTTCATAAAATCTTTTCTTTTCCTTGTGAATTTTCATCAGAGGCATGAAGCATTGTATGATATAATGCTTCAAATCTACTTCTTGAAAACATTTGAAGAAACCAAGGAGTATAAAATTCTGCAGATGTAGACCAGTAGTTGCGAATGCATGGTCTTTTCTGAATCCCAATATTTATTAGGACAGCAATAAACTTATCAAGTTCATGGCGTGTGACTTTGGTCCACCGAGAATACAATGAATATTGTTTCGCAGGGTTATTTTGAATAGATTTGAGTCTGGTATAATCATTGATGCACTGGAACATGAAATCTTGAACCTCATCTGTAAACAAAAAACACTGAAACATTTCAATGGGGTTGACAGGTCAAACCCCTCAGTCACACCTGGTGTTCTCTTTGGACAAAATCGAAATGCATTTTGTGTCATCCCCTCAGCAATTTCTAACCACTCTGGGACATCTTGTGAGGATGCACCTGCCTCTAGACTTGTGGCAGTTCTCATAGCTTTACTTTTGGTCACAATTGTGTTTTTGCCTCTTTATCCTTCTCCTTTAGTGACTGAAAGTTTTGCTCTTTTTATACCAGCCCTACCTGATGCATGTTCAATCAGCTGATCGACATCGCCCTCAGAATGTTCACTTTCATGAATATTCTGACACAAAGTCTTTACAATGTCTTCATTGGAATTACTAAACCTAACTTCTAAAATCCGTGTCGCTCGAGTTATCTTCTGTCCACTGAGAAATTAGCGTCGTGCTTGCTCAGCCGAAAGCAGGTGTTTAGAAGAAGATTCTCGATCCATTTTGTATGTAAACAAAGAAATAGAAATGGATATAAAACACACAATTTTAACTTCACAAATTTGTTTTTCGCTCACAAACGTCCATAAACATGTCCTAGATGTAATGAAATGATTTAAAAACCAGCTAGTTGCTAGGTATTTATAACTTTTCGTTCAAACTCGACATATATCGCACTGACGCGCCATGCGTCATTGGTCTGAAGATTCTCGATCCATTTTGTATGTAAACAAAGGAATAGAAATGGATATAAAACACACAATTTTAGCTTCACAAATTTGTTTTTCGCTCACAAACGTCCATAAACATGTCCTAGATGTAATGAAATGATTTAAAAACCAGCTAGTTGCTAGGTATTTATAACTTTTCGTTCAAACTCGACATATATCGCACTGACACGCCACGCTTCATTGGTCCAAACGGAAGTCCTATCTGGCGCGTGGTGCGCCACTGTGGACGGAAAGAGTTAATAATTTTTCCATCAAGCATTATTTTTTCAACATCACTAAATATTCAATGTTTAACACTGTACTTTTCACTTGGCATTATTTTTCTCAGGAAGCCTGAATTACCAACTAAATAATCATGGGACTCTGTACAAGAAACATTCTTATAATTGTATTAAGCTTGTAATATTCCTTTAATACATCAACAGTGAATCGGTATCTGTCCACTGACTTTCCATTAAAGAAAAAAGCCTCTCAATATTAGCATTATGTTCTGAAACAACAAAAAATATTGAGCAATGAGCAGTAGTTCAGTAACTCCACATTTCTTGATTGTTCAAAGAATTTGGTCCACTTTTCATGTGCTTGTAATTCAATAAAAGTATTATCATTCAGATTAAATAAATAAATCTGTTGTCTATTGTCATCTTTTATGTCCAATGAGTACCTGTTAATTACCTTTATCTATTTATTTACTATCATTCAGATTATGTTATAACTTTCTCAATGAACAACAAGAATAAAACTAAAATTTCAGTCGATTGATGTACATTGAGGTTAGTTGTGTCAAAGGTCAAAGTAGAATAAGTAATGATGGATACCAGCGTTGCCACAATGAATTTTTTTTATATAAATCTAGATATCGGCGACTTGGGCTATTTTGGGCAATTTTTTTTACTACTTTGGTCGATTTCTGGGCTACTTCGGTTGATTTCTGTGCTATTTTGGCCGAAATCTAGGTGGCGTTCTTCAACTAATAACAGAAAATGACACCTAGACGGGACTAAAAAAAAACATAGATCTAGGTGAATCCAACTAGGAGTGCAAAGCTGATGGATCATCATCATCATCAGTTGCCATCTCCACAACGAAGGTTGGCTGTAATGGATCTCCAACGTCTTCTGTCTCTTGTCTTGGTGGTGCACTCTGATAGACTCTTTCCTGTCCATCTCTTGATGTTGTCTTCCCACTTATAGCGCTGTCTTCCCCTTGCACGTTTGCCTTCAACTCTCCCTTCTGTTATGGTCTTCTGCAAGGTGTTATGCCTTTTTATGTGGCCAAAGTATTTTAGCTGTCGAACTTTGACCTCCCTCATTAGTTCTCTTTTCATACCTAGATTTTCTAGGACCTCCTTATTTGTTTTCATCTCTTTCCATGAGATACGCCCCATTCTTCTATATATCCACATTTCAAGAGCCTCGATTCTTTCTTCCAACTGCTTATTCATCGTCCATGTTTCTGCACCATACAGAAATGCAGAATATATATAACACTTTATGATTCTCAGTTTTAATTTGTGAGATAACTGTTTGGATGTCAGTATATGTTTCATGTTGTTGAATGTAGCTTTGGCCATTCCTATTCTCTTCTTGATTTCTGTTTCACATCTGCCATCTTCTGTTATTATATGACCGAGATATACGTAGCTCTTGACTTGTTCCAGGATTTCCCCATTTACGCTTATCTTTAATGTGGGTTTATCGTCTGTTTTGCTAATTATCATAGTTTTTGTTTTCTCAATATTAATGTCGAGTCCATATTCCTGACTTATACTGTTCACTTGCTTCACTAGTTCTTGTAACTCCTGTTCGCTTTCAGCTAACAACACGGTATCATCTGCATATCTAAGGTTGTTTATTGACCTTCCACTGATGTTCAGTCCTGGTATTTCTTGTATCTGTTTGAAAATTTTTTCGGTGTATAAATTAAATAGGCAGGGGGACAGCACACAACCTTGTCTGACACCTCTTTTTATGTCTATGTATGGTGAATAATTCCTTCCAGATCTTACTGTGGCAGTTTGCTCCCAATAAAGGTTACTGAGTATTCTTATATCTTTTCCATCAATACCTATGTCTTCGAGGCATTCAATTATTTTCTCATGATGGACTCTGTCAAAAGCCTTCTTATAGTCAATGAAGCACATATACATACTTTTTTGGACCGCTGTATATTTTTCTGCTAATATTCTTAGGCAAAATATTGCCTCTCTTGTTCCACTGTTCCGTCTAAAACCAAACTGCTCTTCCTGGATTTCGCTGTCTACTTTACTTTTTATTCTTTCCTGTATGATTTTGAGCAGTATCTTAATTGCATGACTCATCAGGCTGATTGTTCTGAAGTCTGAGCATTCTGTTGCATTTGGTTTTTTGGGCAATGTTATAAAAACTGATGTCTTCATGTCGTGTGGTATATATCCTGTATTGTATACATCGTTGCATATTTCTGTGATTGTATCTACACCAAAGCTCTCCAGAGCTTCTATCATTTCAATTTTTATGTTATCCATGCCTGCTGATTTTCCTTTTTGTATCATATGAATGGCATTCTCTACTTCTGATCTGAGAATGTTTGGGCCTTCATTAGAATCTGGTGATGGTTTTTTACCTCTGTTGTCCTCGAATAATTCTTTTACGTATTCTGCCCATCTGTTTGATATGTCTTTCTCATCAAGTAATATTACACCATTTTTGTTCTTGATACAGCTTCCTCCTTGTGCAAACCGTGACCGATTTGATAATTTCTTTATTTCTTCATGCATATCTCTTGTCCTGTGCTTTGCTTCCAAGATGGATACCATCTATCAAATCTGAACAGATGACAACATGGCCAGATTTCAAAAAATTTCGATTTTGTTTCTTCTTTTTCTAATTTTAGACCTCTAGAGTCCGCTGAGAGGACAACATTAGACAATCTCTGAAGGACCAAAGACTAGATTGGAACCAGGTCAGGAGGAAAATAGCTGATAGGATAGTATGGCGCTCTCTCTGGTAAACCTCTACACCCCAGGGTAGATGAGGAACGACTAAGTAAGTATAAATTTTAGCATACAGTCCAAAATGACAGCAAACAGCTTCACATGTACATAAAACATTGTAACTCCATTAATGTAACACAATTTTTTTTAAAGCCGGCAGACACTAAATTTTGATGTTAAAATCCGGACGTATTGTCACCCTATTGCAGAATATCATTTTGCACAATCAGATTTTGGGGGCAATTAGTGACAGGTGTGAAATTTTTTTTCTTTTCAGACAAAAGTACGCTTAATTGGAATTCCAGGTTAGTGTTCCCTATCATTACAAAACAACCAGAAAGCAAAAATTAATTCTGGGGAACTGAAATAATTGAATGTATGAACAAAAACTTCATAACTTTTAAAAAAGCCTACAGTTTAACAATTGTCAAAAAAACAAAATAAAATGAACTCCGTTCTCCAGTTTCCTGTGATGTTATCAGAGATGGATCATTGATTAAATAAGGACAAGTGGCCCCCGCAGGTTATAGTTTTGTCTACCCCTTCTTTACATTAATGGAGTTACAATGTTTTTATGTACATGTGAAGCTGTTTGCTGTCATTTTGGACTGTATGCTAAAATTTATACTTACTTAGTCGTTCCTCATCTACCCTGGGGTGTAGAGGTTTACCAGAGAGAGCGCCATACTATCCTATCAGCTATTTTCCTCCTGGCCTGGTTCCAATCTAGTCTTTGGTCCTTCAGAGATTGTCTAATGTTGTCCTCTCAGTGGACTCTAGAGGTCTAAAATTTATAACATATTAAAAAAATTATAGATGCATGAGACATTTTATGGTCTTCAATGCACCAACAACTGCAGTGTAAAATTACTGTATACTCACCAGTCACCCTGCTTTCTTGGTATTCTTCCCCTCTCCCCAGCCATTTTGTTGTTGGTACAATCCATTAATTTGTAAATATTTTAAATTCTTTCTCCTTCAATCTTTCGAATACAGAACAAGAATGGTAAGAGTAGTTATTATTTTCAGTGCTATTCATTTGAATTTAGTTTCTTTTCAGTGTTTTACCTATTGATTGTCTTTACTTTTTTATGAAAGCAATGTTGATATTACTGCAAATTGTTGGAGAGGGGCAGCTGAACTTGAGGCAAGCTGGGCCACCACTGCAACTTTTCCCAGCATGTGCTTAGTGGCACCCCATTGTTTTTTGTGTTGTAAGATTATATATTTGTTTTGAAGTTTGTTTATTTAACTATTAAACAAAGTGCAGTAATAATTTAAAATGTTTTGCAACAAAGTTTTCACACAAAATTATAAACTCGACCAAAACCGACCTGTTACCAAAAACATTTTCAAAATGAATTTAATATGGTGACTGTATGAACACCATGAAAATGCATTCAGGTTTGAAAGTGATTGTGACCTGATTCAGGTCAGCATGGTAGAATTGAAAAATAAAAGCTCAGGAAATGTTAGTCCTTTTATGAAATAAATTATTCCATTGTCAGGTAGACTCCAAGGAGCACATGCATTATTTATACTGCATGAATTTTCTTTAGCTGTATATTTGCAGAATGCTGCCCCCAGAACTTGCATTTGCTTGTTTCTGACATGTGCAGCAGAGTGCTTGTGCAAAATTCACAAGGTACACATCTTGTGTCCCCTAATTAAACAGATGTTGGCATTGGAAAAGACACATATGGATCCAAGGGAGAGGATGGCTAATTGGGGATAGGAATATATATTCCAATATGGAAAATGGCAAAAGAGTATAGTATCATGGAAAATACATCCATTTTCACTGCAGAGATGGTGGCAATACTAAAAGCACTAGATATTTTCTCTAATAACCCTCCCAAGAAACTAACAATTTTGACATATTGAGGAAACCAGCTTATAGCATTGGAAATTAGTCCTTTTTTCTGGAATCCCCAGGGTAAGAAATTAGAGGAAGACTGACAAATGTGTGGAGAAGGGAAATGTAGAATTGGACATGAAGGGGTTTCATATCTTTAAGCGGGGACATCTGTGACATATTATGAAAATAGCTTCATATATCTTTTTCATTATCTACACTTTTCTTTTACCTTTTCATCCACCTATGCACGTTTTAACTTAAACCCCTATATGCTCAGATATATGTCTCTCTTTCTCATTAGCACGCATATTTTATTGCTGTTCGCTATTCCCTTTGGTGAGAGTTTACCAGAGACCCATTAGCTAACGTGAGCTGTTTTATTTTACACCAGCGATCGAAGATCGTTGTAATGGGATCAGACAGTGATCAAGGTGGAGATCATTTTGGAACAAAGGGAGATAATTTCTATTAACTTTTCCTGAGTCCATTTGCCTGTAAGTTAATTAAACCACGGTGAGAACGTCGAGATCAAAGACACTGCTCACTAGAAATGGCCAGACAAACAGAGAGACGAAGGAAACTCACACTGATTAGCGAATTGGCGATGCCTGATCTAAGAATGAATAGGGTTCTGGTTTTCGGCTCGTAATGTGAGAAAGATCTTTGATTTGCAAATCCAAACGTAGAATTCACCATAGGTGTTAACATCTGGCAAAGAGTCTATTTTATGTTTTCGGGTTATAGTTATAACTTTTCCTTTGATTTCAGATGTATATATACCAGAGCTTTCTAACTTAAATTTATCCAGTACTCCATAGATTCAGAAGACATCTAGCTTCAATCCTAGAATCACTTGTAATAGTAGAGTTCTCAGTTGTCGGTGGAGATAGTCTTCGTAGTTTGTGTGAAGGTAAATACTATACTAGTAGTTTTGAGTGATTTTAGGCATAAAATCGTAAATTATATTTCTCTAAGATTTTTGTGCAGAGTGATTTACTAAATAGGTCCGTAAATGGTATTTCTCAAGATTTTACTGTGTTACAGTGGCTAGCAGAACAAATAATAATTTCTAGCTAAACTCTTCCAGCTATAAAATAAAATTTAATTAACTGCTAATAACCAGTCAGAGAATATTCTAACCAACTAGTAAAGGCACTGATTCATCATGAGTATTGATGAAATGTGTATTTATTTCTATTTCATGATAATCGTTTTTTTAATGACTAGAATTTATTTCACGGGAGTTTTAAATGATAAGACTAGCTTTAAGCTTGTAGTTTGTAATTTAAAGTTAAATACTGAAGTGAATATATTATATTTTACGCGAGGTAGGACAGGAGTGAGAATACTATATTATGGTTAAGCATTGTATTTTTCTCTTCCTTTATACAGTATTTGGGTCAAACCCAAAATCTACCAGCGGCTTCCATGTAAACCTGAGAGTAATAATACTAAAGAACTTTTCTTATATTAGTAACTGGGTTTTTTTTCTCAAGGTAAACCTGTCTGAGGTTGTGTTTACACCCAGAAAAAGACAGAATACCAACCCAAAGAACATTAAGAGTGACTTGGTAACTGGAATTTGATCCAGATTTATTGTTTCAATCTCATTTACATTCAGTCCCCATCGTGGCGACCTGACAAACCTTAACAATTCTGACGTTTGATCATTTGTGGTGTGACCAAGAATTTTATACTGAGAGAAGTTGCAGACCTGACATTTCCTAAGTACTGGAAACCTCAAGATTCTGACACTGTGAGCACTGTGACATATATTACCTGAACTGATTTAAAGTGACATAAACAGTAATCCAGAAAAAATATAGTCGTAAAGCGAACGCTGCCCGGAAAAAATTGGATTTAACCTGTCTCTGTAGAGCTGGGGTTCTCTTTGCCAAAAAGAACACTGGATGTGCTGTATGTGTGTGTCCTAAAGTTTGCGCCAGAAGGTGAAAATCAAGTTTGTAGGTAAGAACAAATGTCAGTGGCCACTGTTGTATGGATAGAAAGAAAGCAGGAATGAGTGGTTCTTTGATCGTATAAATTCATGTACCCACTTTGTAATATTTTGATGATGCAAAGTTTTGCTAATACTGTTTCCTTTTCAGAATAGATTAACATATAAACTCTGTTCTTTACTGTAGAGGGAATTTCTAGACCATAGCGTATAAATCCTTGACTCTTTTGGGGGTTAATAACTTCTCTTCTAACGGGATCTTGTCTCAACAGAGGGAGGGAGGACTACACATATGAGTCTAACTCTTTAATTAATTCATTAACCTATGTTTATTTGATTTGATATTCAACTTATTGCTGTTGTAAAGTTTCTTTATGATAAATAAAATTTACATAAACTTTATTTACGTGTGTCGGTCAGCTTGTCCCAAAAGATCCCTAATCCATTGATGTAGTTTTCACGTCTGTGCGTCTAACTGTCGTCACTTATGTGTGTGTGTATGTGAGTGATGATATATATATATATATATATATATATATATATATATATATAGATATAGATATATATATATATATATATATATATATATATATATATATATATATATATATATATACAGTACTTTGCAAAAAAAATGGCAGTCATATTTTCGCAACGCAGCACATTCATAGAAGCAAATAATAATAAAAACTGTATGTCCAGAGGAAGATTGGTATCTCCCCTATCTATTAACAGTAGTTTCAGTACAATATAATGTTGCCTTCTCCAGCAAGGCAAGCCTGGATGCGGCGAGGCATACTTCCCACAAATGTTTGTAGGTAATTGAGAGTCAGACTGTCCCAGTATTTTTCAGCTACCTTCTTCAATTGTTCAACGTCTCTGAGTCCACTCTTTTTTAAATGATTCTTGAGTAGTGCCCAAACGTTTTCAATTGGGTTTTGATCGGGACTGTTGCTGGGCCACTTCAGCACTATCACATTCTTCTCTTGCAGCCATGCTTTGGGGGTATGAGCTGTATGATTTGGGTCATTGTCATGTTGAAATGTGCACCCATCGGGGTACATGACCTGCATAAATGGCAGAAGGTGTCCCTCTAGTATGTCGATGTACCTTTCTTTCGTGAGAATTCCTGTGAAAACACACAGTGGGGTGGCACCTCTTGCTGACACCCCTCCCCAAAGATGGAATTTCTAGGTATGTTTCGGTCGCTGGTACACAGGCGTTACAGAGCCTTTCGTCCAAATATTTATTTGAGCAGGATAAGACCAAAGAGAATATTCATCTGAAAAAATCACATTGTCCCATGACAAATTTTGGTGTTCGTGGCACCAGTTCAAGCGCATCTGTTTGTGAGTCTCTGTGAGCAATGGTGACGAAATTACCCGCTTTTTTGTGTAATTCATCCTGTGTAGCTCCCGGTTGACAATAGCATTAGATACCTCTGGGCTTCCCAACTCGATCATGCGCTGCCGTATGTTTTCTACACTCTTCATTGGCCCAGCCCGAACGATTTGGGCGAGACACCGATGGTCCTTTGTGACCAAAATTCTTGGCCTCCCACTACCTTCTTTTCGCTCGATTCCATTACCTGCTTTTAATTTACTCACAACTCTGTAGACAGTCCGCTCAGGAATGTTCAAGGTTTTAGAAATGTTGGAACTTGTTTGATTTCCTTCATTCCAAAGCTGTGAAATTAACATACACTTTGACTTTGTATCCATTTTCTGCCACTAGCATTAGAAATTGTCGTCTGCTCTTATATCAAGGGACGTTACTCTACGCTAATTTTTTTTTACTTTTGGTAGTGTTTGCTCACTTAAGTGGAGTGCAAATTTGGGGCAGAACATGCATATTTAATTAGCTTTCAGCTTATTTAGCTGAGCAATATGACTGCCATTTTTTTTGCAAAGTACTGTATATATATATATATTCTAGTAGACTGTCTGACTAACTAAGTTCTGTTGTAGAGATAGGCTGAACGAGAGAAGCTTCTTGATTTCAGGGACAGACTCTAACTAGTTTCCACCATCTCACTCGTGAAAATGTATTTTCTTTACATTACCTCTCACTGAACTATCACCTGTTCTAATCTATTCAGAAGGGACCAATCTATGTCTTAATTCCCCTATCTAAAATCTATGACAAGGACTTGTACCTAGGCATGGATTATAGTCTAAATTCTTCTAAACAGGACTACCAACAGTTACCCTCGTCAAGCAACAAATGTGGGTCCATACTTAATTCATACTCAACCCAGTAACTTTGTCTCAAGAAGTAAATGCTATAACAGCTCTGCCACTCAGTGCACTTCAGACACCACCACAGTGATAATTAGAGCTTTAGATACATCCATATTGACAGAATCACCCTTGTGTTACTAAGGCCCGGAAGGGGAGCAAATTATGTTACCACTGCACATTACCAAGCATGTCATAACAAGCAACTAATGAGGGTTGGGCATGGGGCTGGCTACCCTTTCCTTTAAAAAAAAAAAACGAATGTAAACCACAAAAACTTCCACAAACAATATGTACAGGTCTAATGCAGAATATAAGTCAATTCAGTCGTCCATGACAGAAGGGCCTCTGGAAAGGCAGCTCATCAAGCAACTCAGAGAAAGCCAAAAGGAGTCTAGGTTGCCGACTAACTTTTTTATTTCATCTAGAAAAATCTCCAGGATTGGCACCAGGAATGTTTGTACTTTAGAACCGGAGATAGAAGTGAAAATTGTGAGGAAGATGTGGAAAGTTGATGGGGCATGACATGTGGACTTGGCATGTGTTTGTTGAAGGCCTGTGCTCCTTGTGGAGTTAAAAGATACTGATTGATATTGACAAAATGCCCCATTTAGTTCCCCTGGGTCTCTCAAGAGACAAAAGAAAGAATAAAATTGCTGCTTCCTCGGGCATATCGTACAAGGTGACTATGCATAGGACCAGCAACCTCATGTCAAACAAATGATCTCAGAAACCACCACAACAAGAGCATGTGACTGCTTGGTGCAGACTTCCTGCAAGGGGACTGGCTGCAGTGGTGGATCCATGCTGTGTAAGGAGGACAAAGGAAAGTGATGATGGTAATATTGCAATACAGAGTTTTGGATGCATGTGTATTGACATATATATTTAGATAGATGCTTATTGACAGAATAGTTTTAGATGGATGCGTATTGACAGAATAGTTGTAGATGCACGTGTATTGACAGAATAGTTTTAGATGCACACGTATTGACATAATAGTTTTAGATGCATGTGCATTGACATAATAGTTTTAGATGCACACGTATTGTAAGGTTCCCATAATGTTTTGTTCAAAAACCGGGACATTTCCAAATTTTTACCTAAAAAACCCGGGACATTTTGTAAAAAAAGGGACATGTTAAAAATTAAGGTAAAGCACAAATAAATCTATTATATATTGTATGTTGCACTTAAAATAAGATACTGGTATACTAGATCAGCTTCAAGATCGGTGTTGAGGTTGTGGACATCTTGGAAAATACGCCTGGCAAGGGAATACACATTAACTAACACAACTTCCACTTTAAAAAAAGAATTCTAAATTACAAACATACTTAATTAGAAAAATCGCACCTTTAAAAAATACACAATAGTCAAGTTTATATTTCAGATTCATCAGAATATTTATCAGATTTATGGGCCTGTTCAAGAAGTTTTTTTTCTTCTGATATTTGGACATAGAACTCAGCACAAGAGAAATCCTTAAAATTGGTCTTTATAATGGCAAGCTTTCACTGTCTCAAATTTTAAGTCTGCTTTTTTTTCGTCTGTCCAAAGCAGCATTTATTAATAAAAAAAAAAAAAATACGTTCAACAGCTGCATTGGATCCTGGCAGTGCCAAACAAAAACTATCTTCAAAACTAGGCATTTCAGGTTCTCAGCAGTTTTATATCCTGCTTTGTAAAATGAGCGAACACACTCACACCATTTTTCACTGACACTTTGATCCTTCAGTTCACTCCACACATCAAAATTTGCTTTCACAATATTTTTTTCACACATGCAACTTTGCCTCAGTACTGAGGAAGGGCCCGTTTACGGGTACACCACACACAGACCCTGAGGCAACGGTTCGCCATGGGCGTGATAGGAACAAAATAAACAGTGAAGAATGAGGCCAAGAAAAGCTCATCAAATAAGTCCTCTTCATTCACAGTAAAATTTGGTGACACTGTCTTCGTGAATATGTAGCTTTCTTGGATGTTCTTCCAAGTCACAGACTCCTTTCCCTTCAAATTGATCCAATCCATAGACTGAAGAGGCGTAAGAAATGGTGTACACCACTCCTGAATATATTCAATGCAGGTGTCATAGAAATCTACTGCATAGCTTTGAAACTTTTCAACTGTTATGTGTCCTTCTTTCTCTAATTCTTGCAACTGATTTCTCACAGTAGTAGTAAGAACCTTTTCTGCCTTCCTGTAGTTAAATCATTTGGTAGATGCTCACTGAACACTGTTTTGGTCGACTTTCGAATTTTTATTCGAGATTCAAACCGAGGGTCCACCGTAACCGGAAATTGATAAAGTAACACTACTAAAACACGGAATAAAATCTGTTACCCAAAGATTTTTTTTTAGGAAGGGCCCTAAAAAAGCGGGACATTTGGAATAAATTCGGGACACCGGGACATTTTATAAAAAAACGGGACTGTCCCGGGAAAAACGGGATGAATGGGAACCCTAACGTATTGACATAATAGTTTTAGATGCATGCATATTGACATAGTAGTTTTAGATGGATGCATCTGACAGAATAGTTTTAGATGGATGCATATTGACAGAATAGTTTTAGATGGATGCATATTGACAGAGCAGAGTTTTAGATAGATGCATAATGGTATTTAGAATAGAATATGAGGTAAATGCACACCAGTAGTGAAAAACCTTAATAATTTTTAATTTTATAATATCTTTTCAAATGTGTGTTTGCTTGTTGTAATTTTCTAATTGCACTAGCTGGTATTTTTCAAAGGTAATTAAAAAAAAAAACAACAATCAAAGGATGGTTATAAGATTTTCTATCCCCATTTTTCCTTATAGAAAAATAAGAAAGTTACAAATTGTCTAGTTTTACTGTAAGTTAGTCTTTTAATTTAACAGACTATTTGGAAAATTTAAACCATTCTTGTTAGTTTTTTTTTTTTTATTGCTTTCTGGCAGATCAAACTCATTTTAGAGAAACACAGTACATATGTGTATAAGAAATGAATAAAAGTTTGTCGCATTCATTATACATGCATGTTTTTATATTTCTTTGCATATAAAACACAATGTTGAGACAGGACGTGTCAAATGAATGAATATTGTTAAAATTCTTGAGTGAATGTTTAACATTTAGCAAGATAGACTTTCACATTTTTAATGATGGATATTTATGTGATCTCTCTATTTCTTCATCTCTCTCTCTCTCTCTTCTCTCTCTCTCTCTCTCTCTCTCTCTCTCTCTCTCTCTCTCTCTCTCTCTCTGTGTAATTTGTGTGTGTGTGTACATACATAAACACCATAGCACTAATGTACTGATTAAAAGACTGCACGAAAGTGCAAGGCAAGTAGGGGTCAAGACAATGTACTTAACTATTTTGGTGTGTGTTTTTGTGTGGGTTTTTTTTTTTAATAGTTATTGCACATTTTATCAGATAACAATTTGAAGTCAACTGTTAAAAACGTTTATTTTTAAATTCTTTCCCTTTTTCAACCACAGACAGTGATAGCTTCGGTAAGTAGTTTCATTCTATGTTCATCTAGCACTTAATATAGCAGAGCGCAATGTGGATAAGCTAGTGAAAACTGTTACAATTCTTTCCTCTTGTCTACAACAGAACATTATAGCTTTAGCATGTACATGTTCTTTTATTCTTACTTATCTAATGTTTAATGTAATAGTCAAAACAGATACGGCCATAAAAACTGTAACCATTATCTTCCCTTTCTTCGGCATAAGCTATAGCTGTGGTGCGTATTTTAGTTTATTCATCTAGATTTTAAAAGAACATGGCCCCATTAGATAGGGTCATTAAAACTCTTAACAATTTTCTCCACTTTCTACTACAGAAGTGATAGGATAGTTTATTCAGATCATTACAGCAGGAGGCAATCTGAGCTTCAGAAAAGTTCCCCCCAGTTGGAAAGTGTTTCAGCCCTTTAATCTCCTTTGCATTTGGGGGGGACTTGGATCATGAATCCCAAAAGTCAGCCTCCTGTTGTCTTTTCCAGCCCGTGCTGGGAACTAAACCCACTCCACCTTGGTTGTGACTTTCAACTTCAGTTCTGGTTTTTATCCATGCTACCAGATTAAGGCAGTTGTGAAAATAACCATTATGTTGTATTTAAATTACTGTCCTGAATTCCATAGCCTGTTGCAGTTGCTCCACAACCAACCCAATGCCCTTTCCGCAGTTTCACCGAACTTCTTAAGTACCCTTGTTCTTGACTGTTCTTTCATACCCAATAGTTTCAGTAGATCATACATTGCGACAGCGGCTAGACCTCTTGCACCTACCTCTACAGCTGTGCCTTTTCCTGTAAAAAACAGAAAGTTATAACTTTGGCATGGACTTTCACGTTTTATTTATCTAACATTTAATTTAACACAGCATAAAACAGATAGGTTAAACCATCAATTCTCTTCCCTTTCCACTATCAAATCTGTAGCTTTCGTATAAACCTTCACTTTTTATTCATCTAGCTTTTAATGTAGCACAGCCTAATCATATTAGGTACAGGTTGGTAAGCCAGAATCTGAAATACTCATGGACAGCTGTCACATAATTGGTCATTCTCTTTTGCCATTCTCTCTGCCATTATCTATTTATTTCCCATTTTTTGGAGCACAGAAATCTGTGCCCCAGTCACTTTTCATATTGTCACACTTCGATCCACGTATGGTCATGTCGTAATTGACCATACTTAAGGATTAATTGTAATCGCTTAAGTTATTGAACCAGATTGACTTCAGGGCGGCAGACCTGAATTGTTTGATTACGATTGCGTAACCCACTTCCGTCCAGACGGGTAAATTTATGATGTGTCGCTTCAGTTTTAACGCAAGAGCAACTAGGAGTGTCTGATAAGTGATGCATAATCACTTCCGTCATGAGATTGTCTGGGATAATAATTACAGATAAACCCGTCTGGGGAGACAAATTAGCGAGGACACTGTCTTGCAGGGATGAGGTTACAAATCTGACTTGAAAGGTTACCTATGTGTAAATGGAAGCTGGCGTGCTATCTGTGGAACAAGTGATTGGTATAAGTCGCTGGACCATCTTTGCAATTACCCCATGATACTACATGGGACGTGTTTGTAGCAAAGTGTGCAAAAACTCGCTTAGTTAATGGACTGATAAAAGTAGTAGCGGTCATGCATGCGCATTCGGTTATGTTATCAGAGAGAAGCCGGTATGACAAAATCCACAATTGCGAAGCAAAGTGTCGCAAGTTAGGTAAAGAATTTCTTTTGAAATGGGACTATGTATCAGAGAATTATAATACGGATTATAGATTTTCACAGAAGGATATGCAGGAATGGAAATCCAAAAGGAAAGTTGGAAGGAGTATGTATATATGAAGATATTTGTGGTTTTATTTGACTTTCACATCACAGGTCTAACCTAGTAATAGCCTTTATAAATTCATAGTAAATACATGCCATACCCGATTGTAAGTATAGGAAAAGGAAGCTCCCAGTAAGGGAAGAAAAAGGAAATATAAGACAATGTGAGGGATAAACTTAGTTGAGTGTGTATTGGAACAATTGCTGGGACAGTTGCACATTATACCCAAAATGAGAGAAATCTTCAGTGCTTGAAAGGGACCAAAAACTGCTGGCCTCCGCGACGCCTGCGCTCACAATATATAAGGCGAGAACGCTCAGTTCAAAATACACACAGCTAAAATCCCAGCCAGAAGACAGAGTGCTGTCTATACTACGTGTGTAGGTTTACTATCGATATTTATGTGAATAATATCCATTGTATTTCAGATTTTAGTGTGTTGTGAATGTATCGGACATATTGTTTGTGTGGATATGATGCTGAAGATTGGAAAACCTAAATAATAACCACCACAGTCCTTGTCAGGGCTAAATATAACCATTCTGGTTTTGCCTGGGTCTATAACCTACCAGCAAGATCAGTACTGACTTGGCATGTCTGTGAGGAAGGCAAAGGTTGCATCATGTCCATATATTCAGATTGCTTTGATTATTCATGTATTGTTATAATTGAGACAATGTTTGCAGTAGACACCAGTCTATCTCACTATATCTAAATCATACAAGACCATGTATCATTTCTCATACATGCAGACATCTGATGACACCCTCATCTCATACACACAATAGGATGTAATAGGTCTCCATGACATTCCCTAGCTACTTGATACTCCTTGTTCCAGGTTCTATAGTTGAATTTCAAATAAACCCTGAAGTCAAGTGGACCTTCGATTCTGCTACCTAACCATAACAGGAGCCCAGAGGTTGAAATGTTCAATAGCTTTTTTCCCCTGATTGCTGGGATTGGACTGAAGTGTGACTTTCAGACAAACAGTGTTATGTGTCAACCCATATCTGGACAAGTGCTGATTCAAAGCTGAGTTACATAGTGACTATTCCGGTGGCTAATGTGAGACATCCAATGGTCAGATAATAAGAAATTAGGGAATAGAATAAAATAGACAGACTAGTATAATTAACAACAGTGAGAGAACGTTTTTGGTGTAAAATAATTTAAAGATCCCATGGGGACTTTTTGTTTAAGTTTAAACTTCTAAATATATTATCAACTTGATGTAAATACATAACCATAATCACCATCGTCCAACATTCACCCTTCATTACCTAAGTAGATAGATGTAAATAATAAATTATGAAATTGTACTCAAGTGACTTTAAATTTTTAACTGTTTACGTTGAGTTACTTTTTCTAATTTTATTATAATATCACATGGGTTACTACAGCTAAGGTGGCAAAGTATATTTCTGAAGCCTTAAACTATTGTCTAGCTCAGAGTATTCACAGCCGTAGCTCACTTGTGATACCAGTGCTCTTCTCTGACACTGGGACTTCATACATTCTGGAGAGAATTCTATTTCTTCTCTAAACACTATCTTCTTACCAGTAAAACCTTATGCTACAGTGTTGCAGCCACCAGACTTGACCACTGACGAGAGTGAACCAATCCATAACTGCAAAGAACAATCATCGGCTGGAGCAGACACCAACCAACATTTTACTGGCAGCTAAGTACCCATTCAAAGCTGCCAAGTGAACACTATTTTCAAACCAGAAAACATATGTTCATATCACACATTACCTGTGAAAAAATTTTAAAAGACTATCTAAACTCACCCCACCCTTATTTATTTTGCAATTGTTAGCGATAATTGACTATTAAATTTTGTTATCTGTAAATAGACAAATTTATAGTTGACTTAGTCATGTTGAGTGAACTGCACCCGTATGTCTCAGTCCTTTTAAATACTTATAACGGAGCTATTTAAGTAATATTTTACTGAGTTAAATAAGTTGGGGGCTTGAACGAGCTAAAATACATAATAATTCTTCATAGAAGGTGGCGGGCAGATATAAAGTTAACAATTGCTCAGTCCAATTCAGCATTGTTCTTGATTTCTGAATTATCTTATGAATACTCCCTCAAGATAGAAGCATTATCATCCTTCTATCTACAACTCTGCCAGGAGTAATCTTGAGCGAATACCTTTGATGACCCTCATTAGAAACTTTAGGTTTTAGCCATTGTTGGACCATCACTGCAGAGCAAGGGGAATAAATCCTGTGACAACAGCCATGTTTTGGATTTCACCCAAAGTGGCCCAAAAATTGATTCGAAAATTGCCCAAAAGTCGGCCGAAAAAACTTTCCATTTTCTGAATATTTCGGTTTTCAGATGTTCAGATTCTAGGTTACCGACATGTAATGAAAACTCTTAACAATTCTCTCCTCTTGTCTACTACATAAAATCATACCTTGGAATGTACTTGCATGCTTTATTTATCTTGCATTTAAAATAACATAACCTAAAACAAATATCCTCATGAAAACTGTGGCAGGAAGAGTGACATATTGTTGGGATTGTGTGATGACTCAGGAAGAGAATATCAATCTCCGCTTTTACTGCAGGAGAGACCAAACCAAAAAAAGAAAACAGTTAAAAGCAAAGGGTGAAAAAGAACACAAAATTTTGGACAACAACAAAGGGGGAAGCAAGTCTAAAAGCAAAACGAAAGTACTGTATCTTCTAACTATGGCTTGACTAGTTACCTACATGCAATATGCGCACGTTCTGATAGTTGGTTGTTTCATCTTATTGATTATCAAACATGCCCATTTTAGATAAGAGAGAGAGACAAAACTTCAACTTATATTTCTAAAGATAACTATAATTTGACTTTGTATTTTTACATTTGCAGGTTCAGATTCGGATGATAGGAATGGTAAGTTATTTACTTTCTGTGCTTATGTAGCATAATGTAAAGCAAAAACAAGCACTGTATCTTATGGCTGGTTTTCTTGTAATAGTAACCTGTTTTGTGTAAAGTAATTTGTACTCATTGTTAACTCTGTGTCCTTCATGTATTTGTGTGATTACTCCAGTATAATAATAATAATAAATTCTTTAAGCGCCAAACACGGCGCATAAGGCAGAAACCAGTGCTCTCCAGGTTGTTCGTTGTGACGCCACTCCTCTTAGCTCTTGCACATAGGCCCAACCGTTCTTCCTTCCTCTTTATAATTTGTTTCATCTGAGTGTTTCTTTTGGTCTTCCTTTTTTCCGCTTACCCTCAGGAACCCAAGTGAGCGCCTGTAGTGGTATCCTGTTGTTTTGCATTCGTAGGACATGACCGATATATGACCATCGTCTTTTCCTTATATAGTCGGAGACATATTTCTGCCTAGAGTCTTCTCTTAATTATTTAGGCCCAACGTTCTTCCTTCTCTTATTATTGTTCTTCTGAGTGTTTCTTTTGGTCTTCCTTTTTTTCCGCTTACCCTCAGGAACCCAAGTGAGCGCCTGTAGTGGTATTCTGTTGTTTTGCATTGAATTCGTCTTTTCCTTATATAGTCGGAGACATATTTCTGCCTAGAGTCTTCTCTTATTTGTCGATTAGTCTTGAATTCTTTCCAACTGATGTTCATGAGTTTCCTAAGACATTTGTTCTCGAATGTATTCAGCTTGTTCTCCAATGATTTTGTTATTTTCCAACTCTCACAGCCGTATGTTAACACTGAGATAACATTTGAATTAAACAGACGAAGCTTGGTATGTTTATTCAATGATCGTAATTTCCAAATGTTAGATAATCTATTGAAGGCGCTAGCTGCCAAAGCAATTCTAGTATGGATTTCTCTTGTTGTGTCACCATCCTGAGTCATTATACTGCCTAAATAATTGAAACTTTCAACTTTCTGTAGTTTTTCCCCGTTCAAGATGATATCAAAGGTCTCGTTAGAAAAGTTCATAGCTTTAGTTTTAGAGGCATTTATTTGGAGACCAATTTTAACCGAGAGATGACACAAATTATTTATTGCTTCTTGGGATTGTCTTGGTGTTGACTTAAGAATGCTACATCATCTGCGAAATCCAGGTCCCCCAGGAATTTTCCATTTGTCCATTTTATACCCAATTGTTCATTGTGGGTATAGTTTCTCATAACCCAATCAATAGCTATTCCAAAAAAGTAGTGGTGACATAATACAGCCTTGTTTCACCCCTGTTTCTACTGTAAACCATTCTGTATTCCCTTTATTTGTTCTAACACAACATCTTGCATTGTCATATAGCGCTTTGATTATATTCACATATTTTGTTGGAAAACCATAGATTGTAAGTATCTTCCACAATGATGGGCGGTGTAGACTATCAAAGGCTTTTTGAAAATCGACGAAGGTGATAATAAGTGGCGATTGCCTTTCCACTGATTCTCTATAATTGTTCTTAGTGTGAATATTTGATCAATACATGATCGTTTCGGCCTGAAACCCGCTTGTTCTTCTCTGATCTTTTCGTCAGCATGCAATTTAAGTCTTTCTAACATCATGCAACATAATAATTTTCCAGGTACTGATAGAGAGAATATACCACGCCCAGTTATTACAGTCTGATAGATCACCTTTCTTCGGTAACTTTACAATAATACTGTCTTTCCATTGTTGTGGTGGTTGTTCTTCTCTCCATACTTCATTTATAATATCTAAAATTCTCAAGAGGTTGTTGTCATTAACTGCTTTAATCATTTCCCCTGAAATTTCGTCAACTCCAGCAGCTTTAAAATTTTTTAATCTTTTAACGGCTTGTTTGATCTCGTCCAGCGTGAATTCATCGCAAGTTATTGGCAAAGTGGTTGTGGATGTTTCATTATTAAAATCAGGTGTTACTGTTGGTGGTGGTCTGTTTAGCACCCCATGAAGTGCTCAGCCCATCTCTTCATTTGTTCTTTTTCTGTTGGTATTGAATTCCCTAATTTACCTTTAACAGGTGTTTCCATAGCAGTAGGCTGGTGACATAGTTGTTTTGTAATTTGATAAAGGCACCTACTATTACCAGTTCTTGCAGCATTTTCAGCTTCTACGGCAGTTCATTGATGAAATGTCTTTTATCTCTTCGAGTTTTTGTCTTCACTTCTTTATTTAACAAGTTATAAGTTAGTTTGCAAGATTCAACTGCATTATGTGTACTTACCGCTAGTAGTTTTAAGTTTTGCTGTTTCCTTTCTTGTATTTTATCCCCAAGTATCTTCTCTCATCCATTTTTTTCTTTTTTTTATGTACTTTAGGTATCCGGGTGGTCGCTACAGCTTGCTTCTGTCATTGCTGTTTCTCAGTTGTTCCCATTATCGATTGTCTTGGTGGTGATATCGTTGTCAATTTTGGCTAAAGCATCGAAATAGTTGTTCATTTTGACATTATATTCCTTCTTTATATCATTTGATTGCAGTCTGTGTACATCTATTCTTCTATTTTTATTTCGGTTGGTATAACTTCTTCAGTTTAATTCTCATTTTAGCTATGCAGAGGTTATGATCGCTTCCGATCTCTGCACCTCTGTATGCTCTGACGTCTTGAACTGATGAGCGAAATTTAGCGCTTATGCAGAAGTGATCTATCTGGTTCTTAGTTCTGCCATCAGGTGAATTCCATGTTATCTTGTGGATATTCTTATGTGGAAAGATGGTGTCTGCCACAACGAGGTTTGATATTTCACAAAGTTCTAGAAGTCTTTCGGCATTTTGATTCATACAGCCTATGCCATGAGTACCGAGATATCTTTGTACTCCATCGTTGTTTGTCACCTACTTTGGCGGTTAAAATCACCCATGACTGCTATTATGTGGGTATTTGTGTTTGATGGTATGCTTCATAGAAGTCATCTTTTGTGGTATGAGCGATAAAATCGTGTCTGAAATCTAGCTAATATTAGCCTCTCATTGATAGGTACCCAGCTGATAAGCGATGCTGCTGCTTTCTGTGTCATTAGGATGGCTTCTCCCTCTGTGTGACGATTATCATTACTACCAGAGTATATAATTTGCTTTTTTTCTTCTGAAATATATTTTATGCCCTTCCCCGTCCATCTACACTCGCTGACACCCAATAAGTCCAACGTATAATTATCCATTTCTTTAATTACTTCTTCCAATTTTCCGTCTTGATACATAGTTCTTACATTCCAGTATCCAATTTTTGAAATCTCCTGAGCCCCCAAGATATTAGAGTGAGTCATGTTTACTGTCGAGCCTGGTTCTGTTTCCGGTAACAATTAGTGTGTGTGTAGCCTACATAAAGTAGGGTATAGAATAAAGTCTCCTACAGAAGAGCAAGATATTTCTAGGCGTCGAAGTTGTCGTTTGTATACATGTCTCCATGGTTACTTTGTTTCCTACTAGAGTTATTTGCCCTTGTGCAAACTTCCTCTTCCTGCTTTCTGGTTCTAAAAACATGGTTGACTAAAACGTTTAGAGTTACATCTAGTGTGTTAGGGCTTATGTTGATGCTTCATTATGTGAGATAAGGGAAGACTTGGCATGTGTTTGTTGAAGGCCTATGCTCCTTGGGGAGCTAAAGGGCATCATTGATTGATTGATGTGATTCAGGTAACATCTGTTGGTGAATGTCTGAAGTTTGAACATGACCTTTCTGGTAGGCCTACACCCTACTTCTGAGCTGTAGAGTAAGGAAAATTCTTCAAATTTTTTGGCCGAATATCATCTCCAACCAGAAACTGCTTACATGGTTCAGTCAAAAAGGCATGCACACCATAATTGCAGGCAGACGTTGGAACTGGATTAGACATGTCTTCAGAAGGGACCCTGACACCATCACCAGAACTGCTATGCTATGGACCCCAGAAGGACTGCGAAAAAGAGGCGGACCAAAGACAACCTGGCGGAGAACAGTGGAGGTTGAGATGTAAAGCATGAGCTAGAGTTGGGGCACGGCACGAAGGATGGCCACCATCTGAGCAAAATGGGGATAGTTTGTTGCTGCCCTGCAAGACGCCACTAGGCGTGATGGCCACTGACTGCTGTGTCAGTCAGGGTCTAAGGATCCAAGAAGAAGAGTAAGACAAATTTAAATTTGTGTTTAACAGCCATGGTCTGCAACCAGACGATCCGTCAAGGCCTAAAATCCCATCCGCTGCAGACCCAAATAGAACAGTCCCAACTAAGATGGTTTGGCCATGTCTGCAGAATGGGAGAAGATCGGCTACCACGACAAGCATGGGAAACAAAGAGCCAGGGATCCAGACCTCCAGGACGACCCAGAGTCCGCTGGGAGGGACAACATTAGACAATCTTTGAAGGACCGAGGACTAGAATGGAACCAGGCCAGGAAGAAGACAGCTGATAGAATGGTCTGGCGCTCTCTCTTCCAAACCTCTACACCTCACGGTAGAAGGGGAACGACTAAGTAAGTAAGTTTAACAGCCAAATGTTAAGTGAATCAGCTCCCAAGTGTAGTCTGTGCAATCTTGCTTTGTCTTTTTGTTTTTCGCAGCTGTTGACTTTTAGTTGGAGCCGCGGTAGCACAGGGGTTAGTGCACTGGCTTCCTAGCTCGGTGGTCCATTGTTCGATTCCCAGTTGAGGTGGGATTTTTTAGATCGCAAGCGGCTCCTAGGTCGACCAAGCCTCATGAATTGGGAACTAAAGAAACTGGGAAGGTTAAGGCGGCAGGCATGATGCTGACCACATCACCCCTAGTGTGCCGATGGTCGTGAAATTATGGGCCTAACACCATATTCCCAATATTCCACAATGGGCGTGTAACGGGATCCTTTGCCTTTGCCCCTTGACTTTTAGTTTGACATTTTTTCGTCCATTTATGAGGTTCCATATGTTCTCTTTGAGCCATTCATTATGTTGCTTATTTCTATTGCCTAGAATCTTATCACGTGTGATCTGAAGTGTGTCTTAGATTTTGCGCCAGTGGTTAATCAGAGTTTTCCTCTGTGTGATTCTCAGTGCCTGAAATCTATTTCGGAAATTAAGTTTGAGCTTATCCCTTTTGCCCTAAAGTCATGGAAAAAATTATCATTTCCTGCTGTAAGTGCCAGAAAATTTCTACATTTAACTCTTTGACTCCGCAGTTATTTTCCACCCTGTGCCGTAATTTTAATTCATGATAGACTAAAAACAAAGCTCAGAGAGTTGTTTTGGTACGGGTTTAAAATCTGACCAATGCTATGAGCGTTGTTCGGGAGTCAAAGAGTTAAGGGGAAAAAAAGTTATATATGTAATTAAAAAAGGCAGTGCCATGAAGGTTATATGCCCTGTGCAATTCCTGGGAGTATCTGAAGAGACACAGAATGAATAGGATTACTGCACCCTCAGGAATGTTGTTCAAGGTGACCTATATGAAATTGGTTCAAGGGACTGGCAACTTCATTATGTAGAACGTGTTACCACAGAAACTACCACTGGTATAACATGTCAGTGTCTTCCTACAAGGGCACCAGCTGGTCTTTCTACAAGGGCACCTTGTATTGGTGGCTCCTTGCAATGTAGGGAGTGCAAAGAAACATGATGACATCGTGTTCAAATTATTCTTTGTACTGTCACAAATATTAACTCTTAAAAGATGAAAGGCCAGTATTCAGGGCTGGTTTTCCGAGTTGCTAATGATGGAAGGCCACTTTTTGAGGCTGATACATTTGAAATAAGTTTTTGTTTCATTTTGTTCTAACTTTATATTTTATTAATCCTCATTCAGTTTTCTTTACAGCTCTTTATAACATTACCATACTTCAAAAAAAACTTAGAAAGAACTGACCCTTAAACTTGAGCACTGTACAAACACTTAAAGTGACAGAACTTTTCTTGCATCGAATTGGAAAAAACCACCACGTCTTTTAAGAGTTAATGTAGATACTTTCCTGAAAAGGCTGAATTAGTTATTTTCTATATTCTTTTCTTTGCTTATCTTATTTTCTTCAGGCTGTGACAGGAAGACAAGAAGTTCCTGCCCAAGACGGTATTGCCAGCATCATGTCTCTCTCTGCTTCACAACATCTAGACTGTCTTGGGTCTTAGTACAACATTTATGTCGTTAAAACATGTTGAGACATTTATTATTTAAATGTTTGAAGGCCAGGGTGTTCAGCTGCATATGTATATGTGGATGGGTAATTACATTGAGCCACATACAGTTCCCAGGGGTCTCTGAAGAGACAAGGGAAGAATAGGATAAGGTTACCCTTTAGACATATCATACAAGGTGTAATATCAGGTTGTGTATGAGGTTGGCAACCTCATTATGTTAAACATACTGCTTCAAGAAACCACTACTGCAAGAGCGTGTGCATGCTTGATTCAGGCTTCCTGTGATGGGAGGGGGGGAGAGAACCAGCTGCATTGGTGGCTCCATACTCCATAGGGGGTGCAAAAAAAATAGTGATGATGAAATAAATTGACCTTGATGACCTGCGTACACCCGTGAACACATCAGCTTACGAGATCATAACTTAGACAGGAAGTAGTAGTTTCATCCAGAAGCCAAGACCAGCTATGTTCTTTTGCATGTCCTTTTCAAGAGAGCTCATGGAAGATTATGGAGCTGCTACGTTGTTCTTCCACTCCGTGTAGTTTCCGTGGATCTCTGATAAGACAAAGAAAGAAAAGGACTGCTGCTTTCTCAAGTGTGTCATTCAAGGTGACTAATACTGGGGTTTTTGGTTTGGTTTTTGAACCCTCGCACTAGAAAACTGGTGTTTTTTGTGTGCAAGGGATACCCGGGTTCAACCCCATGGTGGTTATAATTTGGGTATATAGTGTTCATCATTCTATATAGTGTATTACAAGGGACGGTCAAAAAGTAAAAAAAAACGGTAAAGGAACCCGTTACACGCCCATTGAGGCATATTGGGAATATGGTGTTAGGCCCATATTATCTTGACCGTCGGCACACTAGGGGTGATGTGGTCGGCATCACGCCAGCCGCCTTAACCTTCCCAGAGTTGCTCTGGTACCCATTTGGGGCTGGGTCGACCCAGGAGCTGTTTGTGGCCTAAAAAATTCCCACCTCAATCTGGGAATCGAACCATAGACCACTGCGCTAGGAAGCCAGTGCACTAACCACTATGCTACCGCGGCTCCGTAAAAAGTAATGCCTCGTAATTTTTAATTTCATTCAATAGGCAAGAAAACAGATAAAATTCACATTGAAATGTAGCCCCAAGTCTGAACTTCAAAAATTTATTTCTCAATGTAGTCTCCGTTATTTGTTACAGTTTTTGTCCATCTTCTCACAAGGGCATGTATCCCCGCACAGTAAATATTTGAGTCCTTTTTCCTAAACCACTGGCTTACGGCGCGTTTAAGGGTCTCGGTGTCCTCAAAGTGATGTCCACGAAGATCTTCTTTCAGTGGTCCAAACAGATGAAAGTCAGAAGGTGCAAGATCGGGACTGTAAGGGAGAATGTGGTAATAATGTCCAGCCAAATTCTGCAATCGCATCAATGGTGCGTTTAGCGGTGTGTGGCGTGGCATTATCGTGCAACAGTAGTGCAGTTCTCTGATCTTTTAATGGTGAATGATGCCATCAACTCGATGAATGTTGTGTGGAGTCACTGCGGTAGATGGACGGCCAGTCCGCTTTGCATCAGCCATTGAGGATTGACCTACTTCAGCTTCGTCACAACGATGTACCCAACGTCGGACAATGCTAACATCCACTGTTGAATCTCCATAAACATTCTTCAAACGTTCGTGGATGCGAATTGGGGTCTCGCCTTCAGCATTGAGGAATTCTATGACATAACGTTGTTTTAACTGAACGTCTTTGGCAGCCATTTTTAAACTGTTACAGTGGTGCCACCTGTTACTGAAACTGGTTGGTAATGCTATACAGTGCAGAAGAGTGTTTGAGGAATCCTGCTAAATTTACAAATTGCACACCGATGCAGTATTTACATACATAAAAAATAGGAGGCATTACTTTTTTACCTTCCCTCGTACATTGTTGTTTTTTCTTGTGTGTTGGCTCTTCCAGGCTGTTAATTTATCTGCCGTTTGTTGTGGCAATATTTAATGTCTGTGGTGTTTGTAATGTATCTTCTTCCATGATACCATATTGCTCTCTCTCGCTATTGGCATTTTTTTATCAGCTGGGCTTTTGTTGGTTTTGGATTGGTAGTTTTTTTTTATTTTGTATTTTTTTTTAAATTTAATTCTTCTACTGATATTTAATGGACATTTTAGTTAGTTTTTTTTTTTTTTTCCTTGTCATTCTGATTTGTTATATGTTTGTTCTTGTTTCGGTAATATAAAATTTTATTATGTTGTGTAGGTCAACTTTCAGTACATTTCCCAGTGACTGATGGTCGAGTTTTGGGTTCTCAAGTATTCCATTAGTGGTTTTCTGTGCTGTTCGTATTTTTTGCATGTTAACACACAATGTGCTATGGTGTTTTTCTCCAGACATGTTGCACAGTGGGGTTCCTCCACCATGAAATAGCCTGTTCCCAGTTGAAGTCTAATCTCTGAATGGGGCTGGTATTTTTATCATGTGAAACTAACTGCTACAGAAGCCAAGATTGCTTGAGCATGTGAATGCTTGGTGCAGACTTCCTGCAAGAGCACCAGCTGCAGAGGGGGATTTTTGCCCTGTAAGGAGCTACAAGGAAAATGATGAGCATCATGCTCCAGTCTACCCAGCTGTAAATGGGTACATGACTCCACTCTTAAGTTAGAGAAGGCAGAGGCAGCAATGAAGGAAACTGGTCACGTCCACCACATAAAGCTGGACTTTGTTTTGTGAAGTATCTAATACTTCACTCCCCTCCCCTCTGGCAGCATCTGCTGTGGCACTACCTAAACTTTTTAAACCCACATAATTGTCTTCTGCCAGAGAGGTGATGCATGCTGGGTAAAAGAATTTTATTTTTGACAGTGAAGTGACTTCAAGCAAATAAATTAAGAATGAATTGCTAAACATAGACCAAATATTAGTTTGTGGTCTGTATTCTTTAGCCTTCAGTGTAATCTGTGATGTTAAGTCAGCATAGTATTGTGTAAATATAATTGTTGTATCTAATTTGCATTGGCGTTTTATAAAGCTAAACATCAGTTTTCACTGTATGAGTAAGCACATCACTTTTGGAACAAGTGTGTCTCGGATGAATCATGGCCTGAGTTGTTTGATAGAGTTGCATCAACATATTTATAATCAGGCATGCCATACAAGGCAACTAATGTGAGGCTGATCATGTGGCTGGCAACTTCATATTAAAACAAATTATTGCAGAAATCACTGCTGCGTGGGCATGTACTTTGTTGCAGGCTTCTTGCAGTGGTGGCTGCTGCTCCTTAAGGAGCAAAACAGGAGATGAATGTAATTTCTATTTATCAAACAATATTATACAACTGGTACCTAAACAATCAAGGAATGTAATTTCTATTTATCAAACAGTATTATACATCTACTAGTACTTAGACAATCCAGATGAATGTAATTTCTATTTATCAAACAATATTATACAACTAGTCTCTAAACAATTCAGATGAATATGATTTCTATTTATCAAACAGTATTATACATCTACTAGTATCAAAACAATCCAGATGAATGTAATTTATATTTATCAAACAGTATTATACATCTTGTACCTAAACAATTCAGATGAATAGGATTTCTATTTATCAAACAGTATTATACATCTACTAGTACCTAAACAATCCAGATGAATGTAATTTCTATTTATCAAACAGAATTATGCAGGGTGGTCATAAAGTCTTTCCCTGATTTCAAATTTTTACGAGGTCCTCCAGATGTTAAACGCATCAAAGCTTGGTATATAAAGTTTACGGACACTGGCAGCGTCGGTGACATGCCCAGAGCAGGTAGGCCTCGTGTGAGGGAAGAAACTGTGGACGCAGTGTGCACGGCGTTTCAATGCAGTCCTAAGAAATCAACCTATCGTGCCTCAAGAGATCTTGCAATCCCTCGAATATTAGTGTTGAAAATCGCAAATGTTGAAATCTACAAATAGCATTAAAAAACTGTTTTCGTTCTGGAATAATTTCCAAAAAACCAAATGTCTCTGCACAGAATACTTTTTTTTTTTTTTTTGAAATCAGGGTAAGACTTTATGACCACCTTGTACATCTAGTACCTAAACAATTCAGATGAATGTGATTTCTATTTATCAAACAGTATTATACTTGTACATCTACAAGTACCTAAACAATCCAGATGAATGTAATTTCTATTTATCAAACAATATTATACAACTAGTACCTAAACAATTCAGATGAATATGATTTCTATTTATCAAACAGTATTATACATCTACTAGTACCTAAACAATTCAGATGAATATGATTTCTATTTATCAAACAATATTATACATCTACTTTGTCGGCGTCTGTGGCCTAATGGATATGAACGCAGTTTCATAATCCAGATATACCAGGTTCGAAACCTGCTGCAGGCGGTTTGGTGGCAGATCGCTTTGTGTGGATTTTTAACAATGGTATAAGCGCCGTACCGTTCAGAAAGCAATGGCAAACTACTGAACGTAAAAATTGCATCCTGTAAAGGATAAGCAACTGCTCAATGATGCATTTCAGTGTGTCCTTTGAAGCGTTTTCTTTTGTCCCCCTGCTGTTCGCTAACTTATCTAGTTTAATCCTTCAGATGAATATGATGCTCTATTTATCAAACAGTACTCTACATGCCACTTGCTGAGGATCCTAAATAAAGACAGCTCATGTGGAAATGATTAAGCATTCTTGGCAAGTCTAAACAATTCACAGGCATACAGGAGGGTAGTGAATATGATATACTTTTATCTTGGTGGTTTAATTCCTTGTCGAACAGACATTTACTCTTATTCCGAAAGCTGCACTTGCCTTTGCAATTCTGTTGTTACCTCGGAGTCGATAATCTTTGGTAAGGGTTCAGATAATGAATACTTGGAGACGTTGGTTCTTTCTGTGATATTTGGTTCACAGTAAGGTTTCCCAGGAGCAGGTTGCAACATTAAGATTTCTTCGTATTATGGTAAGGCCAAAGTCATCAACTAGAAAAGCCTACCTAAACAATTCCGCACGATGAATATTGATTTCTACTTTATCAAACAGTATTCCTGTACATCCGTCGCTACTGTCATGCGTAACGTTAGACAGCATGCAGCAAAACATACTGAATAGTTCAGACCCTGTTTGACAATTTGTAAGGGTTTAGAAGGTTCTTATCAATACGCGACAATACCTTCATGAAATGGCGGACAACTTATCGGGACACCAAATTTCGCCATAATTTTCATAGTCCGTCCCTATTGACATGTCAAAGGCCTTGGTCAAGTCAATAAATGTTGTTATAGGTCACTGTGCTGTTCCTGGCATTTCTCCTGAAGTTGGCGAGCAGCAAATTCATATCGACGGTCTGCTCGGAAACCACACTACTCTCTGGAACAATCCCGATTCGATGAACAGTCAAGCGATTTCCATTTATAGATAACAGTATTCCCCTATGGTTGTACATATATGATTTCCCTAAACAATGAAGATTTGGCATGTAATTCCTGTGGTATATCTTCATCCCAACTGACAATATCTGCAGCACATGCTCTACTAGTACCTAACTGGGCTGCATTTCTTGACCTCTTTCCATGCTGGGTGGAAGGTCCAAGTCTGACAATCCAGATGAAGTATAATGTAATTTATATTTATCAAATGCTGGGTGGAAGGTCAAATATGTTATATATCTACTAATATTACCTACTAAACAATCCAGATGAATGTAATTTCCATTTATCAAACAGTATTATACATATAGTACCTAAACAATCCAGATTTATGTAATTTATATTTATCAAACAATATTATACATCTACTAGTACCTAAACAATCCAGATGAATGTAATTTATATTTATCAAACAATATTATATATCTACTAGGACCTAAACAATCCAGATGAATGTAATTTCTATTTATCAAATAGTATTGTACAAAATTGTACCTAAATAATCCAGGTGAATGTAATTTCTCTTTATCAAACAATATTATACATCTGCTAGTAGCTAAACAATCCAGATGAGTGTAATTTCTTTTTATCAAACAATATTATACATCTAGTACCTAAACAATTCAGATGAATGTAATTTCTATTTATCAAACAGTATTATACATCTACTAGTACCTAAACAATTCAGATGAATATGATTTCTATTTATCAAACAGTATTATACATCTGCTAGTACCTAAACAATTCAGATGAATATGATTTCTATTTATCAAACAGTATTATGCATCTACTAGTACCTAAACAATTCAGATGAATATGATTTCTATTTATCAAACAGTATTATGCATCTACTAGTACCTAAACAATTCAGATGAATATGATTTCTATTTATCAAACAATATTATACAACTAGTACCTAAACAATTCAGATGAATATGATTTCTATTTATCAAACAGTATTATACATCTACTAGCACCTAAACAATTCAGATGAATGTAATTTATATTTATCAAACAATATTATACATCTACTACCTAAACAATCCAGATGAATGTAATTTCCATTTATCAAACAGTATTATACATATAGTACCTAAACAATCCAGATTTATGTAATTTATATTTATCAAACAATATTATACATCTACTAGTACCTAAACAATCCAGATGAATGTAATTTATATTTATCAAACAATATTATATATCTACTAGGACCTAAACAATCCAGATGAATGTAATTTCTATTTATCAAATAGTATTGTACAAAATTGTACCTAAATAATCCAGGTGAATGTAATTTCTCTTTATCAAACAATATTATACATCTGCTAGTAGCTAAACAATCCAGATGAGTGTAATTTCTTTTTATCAAACAATATTATACATCTAGTACCTAAACAATTCAGATGAATTTAATTTCTATTTATCAGACAGTATTACACATCTAGTACCTAAACAATTCAGATGAATGTAATTTCTATTTATCAAACAATATTACACATCTAGTACATAAACAATTCAGATGAATTATAGTGCACAAAATATTTCATAACTTAGAATATTTTCAGGACCATCTTGACCAAAGTTGAGTAATAGTTGATTTAGTTGAATCATATCTTCTGTTGGTTGATTAGAAAATATAGTGGGTTATATTCTGCCCCCAATACTCCTCCTTGAGGCAGAGGCATGGTATGTGGCCTTTATTAAGTTGCATGACTGTGTCATGGAAACTGTTCTTGCCCAGGTTCAAACAGGTCATGGGAGAAAGGCCAAAAAAAAAGCATAACAAAATCACGTACTCTCTATCTGGCCTCTCCCCTGTGATCTGTTAAGTGTGGTTGAACCTGCCAGCAATACAAGGCTGCCACTGACATAGATCATGAAATTAATAATGCAAACCATCCCACCACCTAAAGATGAGGCCCAGGGGACAGAGATAATTTGTTAGGCATGTAGTATACAAGTAATAAATACTATCAACCCACAGTGCTCATATTTTATTTTATTTTAAACAGGTGTAATATTTTGGAAAAGTACCTTCAACGTTTGCAGTGTTACATACCAGACCTCGGTGGAACAAAGTGCACATGTCTTGTTTTCTACGTCCTGTTTGCATTTTTCATGCTAGGTAATTTGAGCCATAAGATGCCTGTTTCAAGAGTTGGGTGTCATGCCAAAACTATTTAACTAGGATAAAGACAATTTTAATCACACATATATTTTACATTAAGTGTACGTAAAGAATATGATCACATTTCTTCTTCTTTGATCCTTAGCCGCTGACCGTCAAAGCAGTCAGTGGCCATCACCCCTAGTGGAGTCTTGTAGGGCAACAACAAATTGATTCCACTTTGCTCGATCGGTGGCCATCCTTCGTACAGTGCCCCAACTCTGGTTCATTCTTTGCATCTCAGCCTCCACAGTCCTCCACCAAGTTGTTTTTGGTCGGCCCCTCTTTCGTTTTCCTTCAGGGGTCCAAAGCATAGCTGTTCTTGTGATGGCATCAGGGTCTTTTCTGAGGACATGGCCAACCCAGCTCCAGCGTCTGCCAGCTATGATGGTGTGCATGTCCTCTTGCTTGCTCCGAGTAAGCAGATCTTGGTTGGTGATGGTATTCGGCCAAAAGATTCGGTGAATTTTTCTTAGGCATGTTGTGTGAAAAGAGGACAATTTCGACATTTCCTTCTCTGTAACTCTCCAGCATTCTGCACCATAGAGAAGCACAGAAAGCACACAGCTCTGATATAATCTTAATTTTGTGCTTGTGCTATACTGATAGGACTTCCAGATGTTGTTAAGGCTAAAAAAGGCTGTTCTTGTTTTATTCATTCTGTTGTTGATGTCTTTGCCTGCCCCGCCGTCTGGTGTTACTATGCATCCTAGGTATGTGAAGGTGTCTGTCTGTACCAGGTGCTGATTCCTTACTGATATGGGCTCAGGGTTGCTCACATTGAGCGTCATGACCTCTAACTTCTTTAAATTGATGTTCAAGCCCACCTGCTGGCTATACTTATTAAGTCTATCCGTTTTTTCCTGGATGTGTTGATGTGAATGTGCTAGTAGTGCATTGTCATCTGCATATTGCAGATCTTCCAATGTAGAAAATGTAGTCCATCTTATTCCTCTTGGACTGCCCTCTGTTGTCTGGCGCATCACCCAGTGTATGACTGTTAAAAATAGAGTAGTTGATAAGGGGCATCCCTGTCGTACTCCTGTCTTCACCTCAAAGGTTAGGTTGCTCTGCCCAACACTACACGTAAAGTTGGCATAGAGGCTTTTTATGATTGACACTATGCAGCTTGGAATTCCATAAGCCCTCAGTATTTTCCATAAACTGTCCCTATGTATGCTGTCAAAAGCCTTTTCAAAATCAACTAAATTAATGTACAGCTATCTTTGCCATTCTGAGCACTGCTCTATAATGTTCCTGAGAGTAAATATATGATCTACACATCTTCTGTTCTTTCTAAATCCTGCTAGTTCTTTCCTCAGTTTGTGGTCTACTGAGTATCACATAATTTGTATGTGTGTTGACTTTTTCCACAAGAGTGGTTGGAAATTGGTTTATCATCACCCCTCAGCTCCCCAGGGAGCATAGGCCTTCAACAAACGTATGCCTAGTCTTCTTGTCCCGTGTCATCAGCTCAGTCTTCTTTTCATGTCTGTCTCCATCTCTCTTCTCCATGTGATCTCCCTCTATCTCTCTTACCCTGTGAATTCCAGAACGAAGACTGCATGGAAATGCTATTAATAGGTTTTCTCAATGTGTGTCCTATCCATCTCCAGTGTCTTCTTCTCATCTCTTGTTTCACCGGCACTGGTTCTTGTCATCAGTTTGACATTAGTGATCTTGTCATACCACTTCAATCCTTCTATTCTACACAAGCACCTACTTATGAAAGTCTGTAGCGTTTTGGTTGTTGTTTTTGCTGTTCTCCATGTTTCAGAGCCATACAATAGGACTGACTTGACATTTGAGTTGAAGATTCTGATTTTTATGTTGAGAAATTGGTTTATGGTTAGCTTTTATTCCATTCATTAGTCATTACCTTTCTGTTCCCTGTGAAGCAGTGGCTTTTAATCAGTTCATGCCAAGCTGGCGTATTGTGTGCCATTCATTCAAGTTTATTCCATGTTCTAGTCAGTCCTTTTTAAACCTGTCTCAAATTTTCTGTGTGAGTTTTTGGTTTCCACTCTGTTTATTTTTACCTTGGGGATTCCAAAGTAAGGACTTCCTTGTAACAATTATCAGCTGGACTTCCTGTATGTGTATGCTAGCTCGTGGGTTTTCCTTACATTTTGTTGCACTGATAATTATCAATTGGCGCTCAAGGCTATCCGTCTTGTGGTGAATCACGTACCAGGGCTATAGAGAAGAGAAGGACAGGGTCATTCGCGTTGGGAAGGTGAAGCCACCAGCCTACTGAACCCCCCCCCCCAGATCTTGAACGCTAGAGCTAATTCACGATTTTTAAGTTCATATTCGTGATCAGCATGTCCAAATTAGTTAAAAATAGCTACTTTTGTCTCTGAAACATTTTGGCTGTTGTTCAGTGTAATTAGAGGGAACTGCTCTCAGTTTATTAAATTAGTCTACCTGTAATTGGTTAAAAAAAAAATTTTTTTTTTTTTTACTGCCAAAATACACCCATACCTCACTCTTTCGACAGGTTAGGGACCAGAGCTATGACGAAAGTCGAAAATCGACGAAAGTCGAAGCATAGCCTTTATTTAGCTTACAAATGCATTAGGGCCGCCAAAAAACGTAAATAACTAACTATATAACACTTGCGAATGCGTGCAACACCTAAATAAACAGAAATAAATATAAGAATAAAGAAAATACAGTAAAAAATAAAAAATACGTAAAAAGCATCTTACCTTAAAATCATTCTTGAGCAAGTAGACGATGAATATATACAGTATGTACAGTTTTGAATGTTGGTAATTTAGGGTGATTCTAGGCTTAGAAAATCAGATGGATAAAATTGAGGAGGCTTATCTTCAGAACTGGAGGATTTCAATCTAATTCTTTTAGGAGAAGGGCACTTTGAAGGAGATCTAACTGGGGCTGATGTTGATGGCTCGGAATCTGAAGGGTTAGAGGGAGGGGTGACTGAAGTTGGTTGTGGCGGTTGCGTCTTGAAAAAGGAGAGCAATGACGTTTGCCTCATTGATGTCTTCTTCCTTTCCCTAAGAAGTTCTCTGTAACAGGCTATTTGGTGTTCTAACCCACTATTTACTTTAGAACTTCTGCCGAAATTGGGATCCACCCTTTCCCAATATGCAATTGCGTCCTCTATTTTGGCGAATCCAACCTTCAGTTCTTTGGTGGTCATCTCCTTAGGCTGAGCTGTATCTTCAGGCATGGCTTCCTGTTCATTCAACAGTTGTCTTTGTTCTTCCATCGCCAGTAGATTCTCATCACTTAAGGGCTGATCATGAGACTCAAGCAGCTCTCTAACATCTTCAGCCTCTACTCCTAGTTCCAGCTGCTGAGCCATTTCCACAACATTTGAAGTGATGGCCTCCACTGTTTCTTCAAACCCTTCAAAATCGTCCATTAGGGAAGGAATCAACTTTTTCCAAACGCCTTTCAGATTGGATTCTTTAACATCGGCCCATGCATCTCTGATAGTTTTGATGGCATCCAGAATATTGAATCCTTTCAAAAATGCTTTTAATTTATTTTGTTTAGGCCCCTCATCAACATCAGCATCTAGTGCAGCTATAGCCTTGGCAAACGTCCGTCTGATATAGTAAGATTTAAATGATGAAATTACTCCTTGGTAAATAGGCTGCAGCAAAGAAGTTGTGTTTGGAGGCAGAAACACAACTTTAATTTCTTTGTGAGCCTTAAGCACAATTTTTGGTTGGCTTGGAGCATTATCCAAGAGCAGTTGGATTTTAAAGGGAATATTCTGTTGTTTTCAATAATCCTCAACTGCAGGCTTGAAATTATCAGTGAACCAAGTTGTAAATAATTCACCAGTCATCCAGGCTTTTTATTGGACTTGAAATGAACTGGAAGGGAAGACTTTAAATAGTTTTTCAGGGCCCTAGGATTCTCAAAATGATAAATGAGCAGAGGCTTTAGCTTGCAGTCACCAGCTGCATTAACCCCTAGCAACATAGTAAGCCTATCTTTGGCAGCTTTAAACCCAGTCATTGATTTTTCCTCTTTGGCAATAAAAGTTCTGGATGGCATCTTCTTCCAAAAGAGGCCCGTCTCATCTACGTTGAAGATCTGCTGCTTTGTGTAGCCAACTTCTATAATTTTTTCAAGCTCCACTTGAAAAGCTCTTGCAGCTGCGGTATCTGCGCTAGCTGATTCTCACTCCACTACTGTATTATGCAAATTTGACCTTTTCTTAAATTTCTCAAACCAGCTCCTGCTAGCTCCAAATGTCTCTTCAGCTGATGTTTCTCCTTGTTCCGCCTTCATTGCATTAAATAAAGTTTGTGCTTTAGCCTGGATAAGATCTTGGCTTAGAGGAATGTTGTGGCTGACTTGGTCTTCAATCCACACATTTAACACTTTCTCCATCTCACCAATTAAATTGTGCCTCTTTCTAATAAGTTTGGTATGCACTGGCTTAGCGTTTTTAATTTCCTCTAACACTTTAGCTCTGTTCTTTACAATTGTGCTTACTGTAGTGCTTGGTACACCTAGCCTGCAGCCTATTTCAGCATTTAAGATGCCTTGTTTGATTAGCTCAAGCTTTTCTTGCAAATTGAGAACCTTATGGGTTCTTTTAACTTTGTCACTACACTTAGAACCCATTATGAATATATTAAAGCACAAAAATAAGTAGTACTGTATAGGGCCTAATCACACAAAAAAGTACAGTATGAAAATTGTACACGTGTCTTATAATCACGATATGAACACTGTCATTAGACTGTTATCACTAAAATAACTATGAACTGTTTACAGTATAATCACAAAAATAATATGGTATGAATAGTTTTGTTATTTTAATCACAAAAATAAGTAGTATTAATATGTTTAATCACAAATATAAGAGAATCAATGCGGACAACTTCAAACAAACAGTGCACACCGAACGATTTCTGTTCAAAGACTGAACGACGAAAGAATCAAGATGACACGCAGTTGTGACCAAATGCGATGAAAGAGCGAAGCGAGCGACGAAATTTGGAAACGTGGTTAGAATTGAAAACCGGCGAAAGAGCGAAGCGACGAAAGTCGAGGTATGGGTGTAACTAGCTACTTTTCATTTGTAATTTATGCTAAATATCTAGAACAAAGGTTCTGTATTTGTTTCAACCCCTGACATTGTATTGCTTTTTGTTCCTATTTTATCCTGACAAATTTTACTGCTTCTGGTTTTAGCCTAAGATGGTCTTAATGGTTTTCTTATGCACTGTATTGTTACGCGTATTACTTAGTTTCACATTCACTATTGTATTATTTCTGTTTTCATTGGCGTTTCTTTTCACTCTTGTCATTCACCTCTGTTTTCATAGTTTTTCATTGTCTTTGTTTCACTCTTTTCATTCACCTCTGTATTGCCTCTGTTTTCGTAGTTTTTCATTAACCATTGTACTGTCTGTGTTTTCTTCCAGGATTTTTATACTTCTATGGACTGACACTTTTATATCAGATACTAAAACTCCTCCGACTTATTGCACATTTTATCTTGCCAGCCTCTTGGTTAAAGGTACAGTCTGAAACATATTGTTGTCCACAAATGTAAAGTGTATTCAGTTGTTAGAATAGTAAACAAATAAGTATGGTAAATCCGTGCAAAATTAAGGTTGTAATATTTTGTGTCACTGACAAATAATTGGCTTATATTGTTAAATATCTCTGCATTAGTAAAATAATTGGCTTATATTGTTAAATATCTCTGCATTAGTAAAATAACTGGCTTATATTGTTAAATATCTCTGCATTAGTGAAATAGTTGGCTTATATCTAGCAACCTGAGTGAAAGTTGTGTTAAAAAGCATGCTGTAAAACATTGTTTTTTTTTTTTTCTTTTATTTCTACCATATATTGCAATTTGTTGAATGTGTAAATTAAACCAGTTGATAGTCAAAGAATCATTTTTTCTTTCTTTTAGTCAACATTTTTTTGTTCCAGCTGATGATAGTAAGAGTTTTGTTGGGATACGTCATAACTGAAAATATAAAACCATTGTTTGGTAGATGTTTTTTTCAGCCATGCCATGCTCTTTAAAGTTACTGAAGTTTAGTAATGAGGCCTCTAGAAAAAAAATCTGAATATCTTTGTGGCAAATGTTGAAGTGTGTTTTTTATATTTATGCGAATAAAAGGCAGTAAGAATGGTGGTGTCGGTGAACTTTGTATTATTGATTGTCAGAGCTTAAGCAAAAAACTAGACCTTATTTTATCATCTGTTTATTCAACAAGTCAACGAGGGACATTGTCCAAGAAGCTCTGGCAAAGTACAGCGCTGACCGCCTTGGTTTGGCAGACTATGCCTTGGAATCAGTAGGTGAGGGGAAACATTTTAGGTGAGGGGAAACATTTGCTGTATCATCATCATTGTCCTTTTCACTCCTGATGGAGCATGGAGCCACAACTGCAGCTGGTCTCCCCTTGCAGGAAGGCCCTCACCAAGCCTTCATGTAATTGTGCAGTGGTGGTTCATAAAGCCAGTTGGTTTTTACATGGTGAGATTACCAATTCCATGCACAACCCTATGTTAGTTGCCGTTTACGACTTACCCGAGAGAGCAGTTTTTCTGTGCATTCTTTGCCTCCTTAGAGACCCCCAAAGAGATAGACGAGGCATTAGCTGTCTGCACCATTTGAAATTATCTTCCACTAAACTAAAGTATGAATAAATGAAAATCACTTTGGTTGAAGTGAAGAATGCTGTATGTTAAATATTCTGGAAAACAAAAGTTAAAAGTTAAAGCAGGCAAATTAGAAAATACAGCAAATGAACAGTATTATTTGAATTCTATTGCTTTAAGAGAATGCTGAAAATATTGCAGAGAGATAAAGTAATGGTTAAAAGCTTCCTCCACATTTTTTGGCACAATACCATCACGAACCAAGACCTTGGAGCAACCGAGAAGACATGTGCACCATCATAGCTGGCAAACGCTGGAGTTGGGTAGGTCACGTCCTCAGAAGAGACCCCGATGCCATCACAAGAACTGCTATGCTATGGACCCCAGAAGGAAGGTGAAAGAGAGGCTGACCAAAAACAACTTGGCAGATAATTGTGGAGGCCAAGATGCAAAGCATAAACCAGAGATGGGGCACTGCGCGAAGGATGGCCACCAACCAAGCAAAGTGGAGGCAGTTTCTTGCTGCCCTACAAGATGCCACTCAGCGTGATGGCAACTGACTGCTTTGGCAGCAGGAATGTTGCTGACAGATAAAGTAATGAATAAAATCTTCCATGAAACAGTGAAGCTTAAAAGAGGCAGCTAACAAGAACTGTATCTGTCAGAAAGATAAAGAACCATGGACATATAGTGAGGAAGCCATATATAGACAGTGTGTCACTGACTGCAGAGACAAAAGATAAGATGAAATAGAATACAGTAGTACAATGTAAAAGAATAAGGTGAGAAATACAGAGTGAAATACTACCCCTGTTACGAAACTAATCCTAACTGGGACGCATGATCAATGAATTATCAGTCTTCTGCCAAAAAATAAAAAAAAGATTTAAAAAGAATTTTTTTCTCTTTGTAAACACTTCGCAGATTAATTAAGTCAGAAATGTTTTGACTGAAGAAGTGATATGTTAGTTTACAAGAAAATTGTTTGCTTTTCATTTATTGAAAAAGCCTTTTTTTTTTTCAAAATTGTCTGTGCCCTTAGTTCAGTCAAGACCATATACACCAAACCTAGCTTTCTAACTTTTGTAATCTAATATCTGGAAGTACGTTTTATTATATTTCTAGAGCATGCTCAGTGGTAGACAGCATGCAAGTCTTGATGTGTTTAAAACCTAAAGCAGCTCTTATATTCCAGGTGGGTCAGTACTGTGCAGCAGTGAGACCTACTTTGCAAAGTCTGGCGCAATGTATAGCATATTTGGCATCCCCTTGTGGTACCACTCATCCAGTCCAAGAGAAGTCATTCAAGTATGAATTTTGCACATATCTCATGCCCTCTATTGGTTAAATAGTTTCATATTTTTCATGGAGAAGGCACATATTTTGATATGTCAATATGTTTTTTTTGCAGAATCTTTAGTATTTGCACGTAAATTCTTTACAAAGTTATAAGACTTACTTACTTATTCGTTCCTCTTCTACCGTGAGATGTAGAGGTTTGTAAGAGAGAGCGCCATACTATTCTATCGACTGTCTTCCTCCTGGCATGGTTCCATTCTAGTCCTCGGTCCAAAGTTATAATTTGGGTATAAATTCTTAGTACTGTTAATTTTTGCATGCTTATATTTAAAAGTGTGACCTTGGATGTGGGTTCATCACTTCACCTCTTTATGACAGCATTTTATCTTTTGTTTTCACTGATTGTCAGTTTTTCCAAGCTGGTATTTATAAGTCTGACCTTGGATGTGGGTTCATCACTTCACCTCTTTAGAGTTTTGACCCACTGTGTTTTTTTTTTGCTGCAGTGACAGTGTTTTATCTTTCGTTTCCACTGATTATCAGTTTTTGCAAGCTGGTATTTATAAGTCTGACCTTGGATGTGGGTTCATCACTTCACCTCTTCAGAGTTTTGATCCACTGAGTTTCTTTCCTTATTTGTCTCCACTGATCCACTGGCTCTGTTTCATAGGTTTTGTGACTTTTCCCTGTTTCTTTGATATTTTTGTGGTCACTTCCATAGTCTGGTACATTCCAGCTATTTTTATTTGTTTGTTTCTTATATATCTTCATTCCATATCAGTCATGCTTATTTTCAAGTCAGCCTTTAGAAGATCATAAACAGCAGAGCATGTGTTCTGTTCTTGTGCCATGAATTCTTCAGAAGTAAAGTCTGAATTTGTCTTGTGAGTTCATCACACAGAACTGTTATCATTTGGCTCTAAATTGATGCATGGAATGAAAACTTTTTCACCTTAATTACTGCCTGTGATTATTTTTATTTTTTTTTTATTTTAAAAAATTCACTCCTCGTCTTTAGTTTGAACAGAATGTGAAAATTGAAAAAACAAAACATGAAAAGGTATTAGGTGGCTCCTTTATTATGAAACTAAATTATTAAACTTCTTCATTTTTTTTACAGGTTACTTGCGAAGAGATTTGTAAAATCCAAATAAAACAGATTATTTGTCTCTATCACAGTATAATAACTACACCTTCATGACATTATCCTCTAGACTTGGCTCATATCGAACTGCAAAAGGTCACGCAATCAAAACACTTGTAGACGCCATACACAAAGCGCAACATGAAGGCGTGCTGACAATCTCCCTTTTAATAACTGTGTTACAATACGAATTCAATAACAACAGCAATAACCATATAGCTGGCTCAGCAAGTCCTACTACCATTGGAATATAAAACAATGCTGTACAAAACCCAGCAACAATAAAGAGAGCATGATCAAATGTAATACGGCTTCTATAGCCAGCTAACCGACATCTTTCTCTGTCAGGCCTCCTGTTCACTCATCTCTCTGCACCCATTTGCACAGCTTCTGAACACATGATCATTCTTATGCAGTTCAGCTGACATACAATATTTTATGCACACTTACATTAAAGCTCAGGTGTGCAAAGAAACATAAGATATTATGTGACAGTCTCTATATGGGATGATTATAATGAGTACTGAAGATAATGTTCACTCAAAGCAGTGTACAATGCACACTGTTTCCAGACTTTTTATTTTTTTGGGAGAAACTAGTGTCAATATTTCTAACACACTGAACAATTCACCATGAAAAGATTGAAAGACATGCATATTCTTTTAATGAGTGCTCAGTTTAGCATCCACAGTGCAAAGCGTGTCATTTATGTAATTTTCTTAAAAGCTAGTTAGTGATTGTTTCACAGGTCACAAACTTTCTACTTCTTCGTTCGCTCTAAAATAACCACATCTACCTCTCTTATAAAGATGGCAGTTTGTCTCAGGCTTCTCTTGTCACTGTACAGTTTCTCTCTCAACTAGGTTGGAGGCCACTCAGCTTCTCTCATGGAGCCCGCAGACTTGGAGTACATGTTCTACTGTTTGTTTATCCTCCCCACATAAACACATATATGTCCGTCTGATTTTCAGTTTGTTGAACAGATGGTATCTGAGTCTGCAATGGCCAGTTCTCAGTCTGAAAATTATCACTTGATCTCTTCTTGATAATTGATAAGTCTCGAAACTCTCTGATAAATCTTGGTACTGTTAAAGGGTGAGAGTTTTCCGGGCAACGCCGGATACTTACAGCTAATAAAGCCACCACGGTTGAATGGTAAGTTTACCCGGGAAGATGATGATGAATGTTATTGTGTGCGCTGATATAGACAATCAGCGTGCCGGGCTTACAGATGGCCGACTGATGTGTGTGTGTAGATACGGACGCGGATGCGTAAAGGCTCTTGAAATAATTCAGTAACAGTCACACATCAGTGCACACATGGGAGTCAGGAAGGTTGTAAACTTCAAATACAGTTCTTTACAGTTTATTACGCCACAGTAACAAAAGCAGACATCATAATAGCACACTCACAATAGGTCACAGTTCTAAGCATCTCATGGGAATAATGACAGTTCATTTCATCTGTATATAGTATAAATGGTGCATATATGTAAAAGCCTATTCCTGGCTTTGCAGTGATATAAATATGCTCTCAAACATCTCTGGCAATATGGTAAATAAGCCGAATGAGTTCCTGGCTTCAAATTAATGTACATATATCTATATCATCAGACTCAACATAACTCATGGGAGGAAAACACCTTCCCTATAATGATAATAATCTGTCAACCTTCACAAATCTCCCTCATCGGAGATATCGAACACATCATGGCCTATAATCCCTGGCCCAAAAAATATTTAACAATATCCATTCTGCAGAATATATATAAGCCTTTATATCCACGGCTTTATGAAAAAACTTAGGAAAATATCAAATCCTTTTTGCCAACACAATACTCCATATCGGGACACACTGACTATATTTGTCAGTCCCTTCTCTCAGCTATCACCGCATTCGAATGTCACGAAAAATCACCCCGCCTAAAAAACAGTTCAGCGCAAAATTAATCTCAGCGCGGATTTAGTGCCTGAGATGAATTTCGCTCACCCACGTTCTGGACCATTCTGCAACCAGAACATTCGCGAAGTTATTTTAAACACATAAACCGCTAAACAAGGGAGCTAATCAAAGGTCCGGCCTGTACTTACAAGTATTTTACTGATAAACTCCCCTTGACCACAATTAGGGCTTAACAATAATGTATAGTATTGTTCTGCAGTGACTTGGCTCTTCTGTCCCCTAACCATAATCAGATGCAAGACAAAATGAAAATTCTGTATGAGAGCTCACAACAAGTGGGTCTGAAAATACACAGGGTAAAGACAAAGATAATGAGAATAAATGTAAGAAATGATAACAAGGTTGAACTTGAAGAAACACCACTACAAGATGTAGAATCGTACACGTATCTTGGCAGTAATATAGACAAAGTTGGAGGGACAGACAATGATATCAAAATAAGAATACAAAAAGCAAGAGGATCGTTCATTGCATTGGGAAACATTTGGAGATCAAAAGAAATCGAGTCCAACCCAAAAATAAGAATCTTCAACTCAAATGTCAAGCCAGTTCTATTGTATGGGTCTGAAACATGGAGAACAACAAAAAAAAAGTTACAAACATTCATAAATGGGTGCTTGCATGGAATCAAAGGATTGAAATGGTATGACAAAGTCACAAATGTGGAACTGATGACAAGAATCAGACAAGTGCCAGTGGAACAGAAGGTGAGAAGCTGTTGATGGATAGGACACACATTGAGGAAACCTGTTGATATCATTCCTTATTCTAGAATCCCTAGAGAAGGAGAGGCAAAGATAGACCAAATAACACATGGAGAAGAGAACTGGAGACAGAAGTGAAAATGATGGGGAAAATGTGGAAAGAACTTGAGCTGATGGCACGTGACAGAGGGAGTTGGCATGTGTTTGTTGAAGGCCTATGCTCCTTGGAGAGCTAAAGGGTTTTGATGATTGTTCTGCAGTATCAGACTATGGATGTTCCTTAGCCATTTTTCTTTAGAGTTAGTTTTTATTATTGATTTGATCTCTTCATATGTTGCCCTGTCTTCAGTTTGGATTTTTCTTCCTGATTCTTTTGCAAGTCTCTGCTTTCTCATTTCCATATATCTTGCAGCAGGCAGGGATCCATTGTACTTTTACTGTTTTGAATTTATAGCTGGTCTCTATTAGTGCTTCTGCCAGACTTGTCTTAATCATTGTTTTTATTGTTCTCGAGGGCAGTTATGACTGATAGTGAGTCTGTAAGTAGCACCATCTTGTCACTAGCAAAATCTTTTTTTTTCAATGATGGTAATTGCAGCTGTTTGTAGTGCTTCTGCCTCTGCCTTAAAGTTGCTTGAGAATTTTCCAGTGACCATTGAGATGTGGAGTTACTAACAAACCTTAATTAATGTGTCAATTCTTCCTAGAGATTTGCTGTTAAATCCTTATTGGGCACTTTCTTCATTTTAATCTGTTTTCCATGTTTCAGCTCCACATAGGAAAATAATTTGAATGCGTGCTTATTAGCTCTTTCAGTACCAAACAAAAAGTAGGTTTGGCCCAAACAAAAATGGCCACCCTGGTGTGTGTTTATTGTAGTCGTTTGGAATAATTTTTAAAAATGTTCATATGCATTAATACCTTTGTTGTTGTAAATGAAAATAAAGGTAACTGGATGTACATTACTCTTGTGCAGCAAGTAAAAGCTTTCATTGAAAAAATATTAGTTATCCAAGGTAAAATGGAAGCTGAAAGAATAAGGTGATGAAAAATTAGACCAAAAGTATTCACTAAAATTCATCTAGAATTGTTCCCCAGGAGAATATCTAAAGGTACACTTTCAAAATATCACAAACAGATGTATTCTAACAAAGCACAATCCGTTTTTAGTCAATAAACACTCAAGTAATTATTAATTTCACAGATTACAACAACAGGTCACATGCTTGTAAAAACATGAGATTTCAGTTTATACATCAGGAAGAGGGGATTGTCAATATTATTTACAAATGAATGCTGTGGTTGTTATATATGACAATGATTGTTAGTAAATGCATCTTGTGCATCATATTAAATTATGTCAACAACAATTATTACTTGTGCAAGGTAAAATGGAGGCTGAATAAGTAGATGAAGTAGCAGGTAAAAAAATAATTTAAAAATTATATACTCTTACCTTGTTGTGGAGCTGCTAACCTTGTCATCATCAGTTATATCCATAGGAAAACACAGAATGTCACACGCCAATATATTCACACAATGTATAAACATTATTTCATCATTAAATCCTAAGAAAATAATTAATTTATCAGAATGAAAAAAGGTCACTAGCATGTAAAAACTAGATATTTAAAAACATATAAAAGGGAAAAAGAATATATTATTTACAAAGCTTATTCATATCCAGGCAGACCCTGTATATATTTTTGCTTATGATAAGCTACAAAGCAATTTTTTTGTACAAAGGTGGGGTCTGCCCGTCATCCTATACACACAAAGCTTGATCTGCGATGCCACCTTCCATTGGCACTACAATGAACACAGTCTCTGTCCTTTCCATCATTTTCCACTAGATGTCTGGCTCCAACAATCCGTTCCACTTCATTTCCTTTCATGGAGTGTTTAGAATTTTAGGGTGGACAATCAATTACACCACCTGGTGTCAGCTGAGCAGCTTCTTTGGACAGATCCTCAATCAGACTGTTTAAAATCTTGAAGTGTGAGCTTCCTTTTTGTCGCACCTTCCTGACACAAATTGTATAGAATGTGGGCATTTACCTGTGTCACTTCAATCATCCAGTGGTAAATCTTCTTCCACCACTTTCTGGTTTTACGGTTGTGCATACTGTAGTAACCAACCATTTGATCCATCTGGTCGCAGCCATTCATACTCATATTGTAGTCATTAACTACCTTTGGCTTCGTAACTTTGTTTAGACCATTGCCCTTCTCAACCATTGCAACAGCTGATTTAGTTGAAACAAGTACGCAGGGCTTTTTAGCCTTTTTATCTTTCCAGGCAACACATAATGTTGTATTTTCTGAGTCTAAAAACCACTTCATTTCTTGATGGCCAAGCTTCAGATTTTTTATTTCAGGAGGGAAGCCAATGCGGTTGACATTCAAGGTTCCTGTATAATTGTAACTGTGCGCAAGCAGATATTCAATCAGAGCCTTGGATGAATAAAATTTATCAGCAAAAATGTGATGTCCTGATCTAAGTGGCTTCAGAAGAGTGTCGAACACTTTCACGGCATAAGCAGAACTGGGATCTAGACTAGAATCATAGGCCATATTGTTTCCAAAATAAATTTTCAAATTGAAAACATAGCCTGTTCCCGAATCACACAATCCAAATGTTTTGATATGGTATTTATGGGGCTTGCTTGCATTGAACTGTTTGTGCCTAAATCTACCTTTCCATCCTATAACCATCTCATCAATACAAACCTCTTCAAATGGGTAAAAAGCATTCTGGAATTTTGTCAACAGCATCTCAACAAATGGCTCAATTTTAGCTGCATCCTGATCTTCTGGGTCACAAACATGCAACATGCTATGATAAATAGTTTGGAAACGGTTTCTCGAAAACATCTCATGGTATCAAGGTGTATAACAATTTCCTGCGGTGCGCCAGTAGTCTTTGATTTTAGGTCTTCGATCCAGTCCCATTGCAATCATTACAGCTGTAAACTTGAGCCACTCATAATGCGAGTGGTGTCCATGAAGCAAATAAAGAATACTTTCTAGGTGGATTGTTTGTTTCAACAACTTTTGCAGCATAGGCATTAATGCTGGTTATTAAAGTGCTAACAACAACATCATCCATGTAAAAAATTTTAAAATCAAGAGGTGTTTGAAAACTATACTGAGCTGGATTTATGTTCTGTCTTGTCTGGCAGAAAGTAAAATTTGCTTTAGTTTCTCTAGTCGCCACTGAATGCCAAACCGCAGTATTGATGTTGCTAATAAAATCAACATTAGTATCCCTCCTGATTCTTTTTCTTTTTGGCTCAGACATATTACTTGAATTTGTTACAGTCTGATTACATGCTCCTGTCCCCATAACTTCATTATCGACTTAACTCTTTCAGTCCCAAGCAAAAAAGTGGGTTTGGCCCAAGCAAAAATGGCCACCCCAGTGCGTTTTTATTGTTGTTGTTTGGAAATTACTTACTTAGTCGTTCCCCTTCTACCGTGAGGTGTAGAGGTTGTTTGGAAATAATTTTTTTAAATGTTCATATGCATAAATAACTTTGTTGTTGTATATGAAACTGAAGTTAATCGGATGTACTTTACTCTTGTGCTACAAGTATAAAAGCTTTCATTGAAAAATGATTAGTTATTCAAGGTAAAATGGAGGATATGCGCTTAAAAAAAAATGATAAGTTATTCAAGGTAAAATGGAGGATATGCACTTTAAAAAATCGCTTTAAAAATCTAAAATAAATATCTCCAAACAGAAACAGTTCACTCTTAAACACGTGCGGTATTTAAAAGAATGTACTTGCAGTCGGAAATGACTGTGGGTAGTTATAATTAGAAAGTCTCAAACAGAGGCACATATACTAAAGGCTTTTTAAAGTCGATTGGGCCAAGCGCGTCTAATCCCTGAGCCTTTATAAAGTCGATTGGGACTTAAAGAGTTAAGGAATTAAATAGCATTTAGGGATTCCTAAAATACACTAAGAATATTCCTATATACTTGGATGCTTTTTGTTAACATTTTTATATTCATGACGGCAAACATCACTATGTTGATTTCAGGTCCTACCGATTTTTTTTTTCTCTGTTCGCCTGGTTTTTTCTTGCTTGTTATCTTTGTTTTAATTAATGTAAACACACTGCCAACTTAATCCTAATGTTTCCAGCATGTCAGATGTTTACAATTTAAACTTCCAAGATGTTTTTTTGTAGTTATTTTCATAATAAAAACATGAGTCATATTTAGAGTTCACACACATGCGTCCATGTGCAGGCACACCTACATCTTATGTGAATTTGAAAGCAATAGATTATGTGCTATTCTGCTATACCCTTGGTTAACACTCTGGTAGTCTGGATTTATATAGCATTTCCTTGTAATTTATAACAGAATTTGACTTTGAATTCATCTAACACCTCATTTATCTCATTATGCTTCAGCAAAAACTTGTGAAATCCTAATTTTATTCTCAGAGTAAATAACTGTTTAAACAAAACAAAAAAATGTCTTTCTATCCTTAGCCTGATGTACAACCTGGCAAATGCTGGGCTATGGATAGTACTCATGGATATGTTACGATCCAGCTGTCGATGCCAATTATAGTAACTGCCATTAGCCTTGAACATATCCCAAAGGAAGTAGCTCCTTCAGGTCGTCTTGATTCAGCACCTAAGGATTTCATGATAATAGTAAGTCTATTAACTGGAGCATTCCATTATGTCTGTTTAATGATATGAACACTCATGTAACTAATGCTAACAGTTTATGCTGAAAGCCAGTGTGCATTAAAAGCTTTAACAGCCTTTCCTTGGACATGTGACGTATGTCCTCAACCCCTTATCCAAAATTTGAAAAGCTCTGAAAACCAGACATTCCTTTCATGGAGCGTCACTTTGGTACAAAACATGACCCAAGCAGGTATGAGACATCAATTTCATAGACAAGTTACTTATAATCTATCATAGATGGACCTCTGTAATACAGTTACCTGGACAATACTATATATATGCATTTTATGTCATCTATGATCTATTTATGTCATTATGGTGATGATAAATTTGAGAAATTTTCAGATACCTGTTAACACATTAACTACCGAATTAGAAGATTAATATGAATTTTAGAAATATTATTGTGCTTACTTATGAAGTGCTGCCAAAGACCCTGCAAGAGAATTGCCATAATATACAACAGTACAAGAACCCTACTACCATTCGAAAGTCTGAAAAATTCTGAATTCTGAAACACTTCCGGACCCCAGGGTTTTGGATATCAGGTCTCTATTCACTTTATGTTCAAAAGCAAACTGAATAAAAGAAGAAGAATCATATTCGTTCTCATGCAGTCTCTTATTTTTCAGGGTAAAGAGAGAACAATGGACTCGCCTGATATTGTCCTAGGGAAATTCACATACCACATTGGCAGGGAACCAATCCAGCTGTTTGAGATAAAGGTAAACAGATTCTGCAGAAGCAGGTTTTTATTTTTAAGCTGTTTATTACCTCAACCAGAGTGAAACAAGACCTGTATGAATAAATAGCTTTTGTATCTGAGTAACGTTCGAATTTGTTCCCATTGTCTGACATGCAGTGTCAGCTTAGCATGAAGCTTTTCTAATGCTCCCTAAAGCGGTGCGGGAGGTGGGGTGTGGAGTCATTGATATCAGAATTTTAGCATCATGTTATCAAACTGAGCACCCAATTAATTTTGTGTTTGTGCTGTACTGGGAAGACTTCCAAATGTTGTTTAGACTAGCAAGGGCTGTTCTCGCTTTACTCATTCTGTTGTTGATGTCTTTGCTTGTTCCGCCATCTGGTATATCGAGGCATCCTAATTTGAAAAATTGTTTATAGTCATAATTAATTCAAACAATTATATTAATGACTATAAAAATTAATGAAAAATAATCATCCATGTTTATAATATTTTATTTACTGACTACTTTTGTTTTTTTCGCTATCATCATATGAGTGCCTTATAAATGGAGTGACATCATATGAGTGCCTTATAGATAGAGTGACATCATATGAGTGCCTTATAGATAGTGACATCATATGAGTGCCTTATAGATAGAGTGACATCATATGAGTGCCTTATAGATAGAGTGACATCATATGAGTGCCTTATAGATAGAGTGAGGAATGTGAAGTTAGTTTGCCAGAATTGGTAGTTCCTGAGCTGAGTCAAATTAAAAATTTTTTTTTTAAAGTGGAGTCTGGAGTCGAATCATTCTGGTGACTTAAGCTAGACTCTTCTTATTCGTTCACTTTCAGACGTGGCCTTGAATACGCTCAAAGAAAGCTGTGGTCAGCTTGAGGCTGTTTGTATCTCTGTAGAGCTTTTCCAGAAATGGTACTGGTGAATGCCATATGTGCTTTTTCTGTTCCTCATATGTTGGGCATCTGTGAAGCAAATGTTCAGCAGTCATTTTTGTGTGGTTGCCACAGTTACAGTCATTGGTAGTTTCTATCTTTAGCTTGTTGAATAGATGATATCCCAATCTATTGTGGCCTGTGCGAAGTCTGAAGATTACCACTTGTTCACTTTTGCTAAGCTGGTAATGTTCATCATTTTTGTTAATGGCCAGGATGCTCTGCTTCCCAATTACTCCTGTATCTGCTCTTGATAAAACTCTTGGCCTCTTCATAAGTTTTAAACTAGACTCGAGTTCGAATCTGTCATCTCGAGCTGACAGCACCAATCTGCAGTAGCAAATGACAAAATATAACAACAAACACAACTTCTGGAATAGAACCAGACAAAAACCAATGCTGCTGGAGTGTGACAGTGTGGTCTCCATCAAAAGGGGTCACGTTACCAATTAGAGTTTATTGTGTGACCGTGAGATAGTCACGGCTCCAATTTATAGTATATATATATATATATATATATATATATGTGTGACTGCTTCTTTCTATCTATCTATCTAGCAAGTTAGTTACTAGCCCTCCGCTAGAGATGTATATTCTTGTAGAAATGTGACAGGTTCGTTCTTCTCTCTATAGTTGTTTTTAAGTGGTGTACTTACTAACAGTATTGTAACTTTGCATTCAGTTCGACAAATCTGCATAACTCAGCTGAGTCATATAACATGGTTTATTTACAGAATACATAAATAAACAAATGCAGCTGGAAATCAAATCAATTTTCTTTGTTGTGAAGGTAGTTTACTGTAGGTGTCCGTATTTTCCTTTCTCTCTCCGTAATTGTGTGAGTTACCCAAAAATCCCGTGTAGCTCACTTTGACCTTTGCTTCCACAACTTTTCAGTAAAAGTAGTTGCGCCTTTTACCTTAAATACTTAAAGGTGCTATTTTCTTCAGCTTCTGAACTTTCAATACATTTATAGCTGTTTCTCAGTTTTCTTCCCTTAATAAAAATCAATTCTAGCTGGGGACTGAAAGAAATTGAGATGTACTTACTTGTGTTACCATTTTACATAGTCTTTCCTCCTAGTACAGAATATAGCGACTGCTTTTATTCTGTTGTGTGAATGACAGCACTAAACTTTATCACACTCTATCTTCATTCTGAAAAACTTCAAGAACTAACACTCAGAAATGCCTATGTGGTTCTGCGTAGATGAGATTGCTCAAACCTGGCTTCTCAACAACTCACAAGTACAAAACACAACCTTCCCAGAGGTCTTCTATATGTAACTCCCCTTAAAAATGTTAACTTTTAGTTAGCTCGACGGTGTTGTGAGTTCTTGTCACCGTCGATGATTTTGATTGGTGCTACTAAAGATTTATGACCTTACCTCATTGGCACAGATAATGCTTGGGTAAAAAGTCTCGCTGTCACAGTAGATTTAATGGAAATTGGAGATGGATAGGACACATCCTAAGTAAATGGTAAAACAGTATAAGCAGACATGCCTTTGATTAAAACCACAGGAGAAGAGAATATATGGAAAGTCAGAGAGAGCCTGGAGACAAATGGTGGAAGAAGGAGCCAAGTCAACATATATTGGATGGGCACTGCTGAAGAAAACAGTCCAAAAGACAAATTGATGCTGAAAAGGAATGACGTAGATGATGATAATTTGACATTACTAACAAGTTGATATTCATCCTACCTTAAGACTTGCTCAAATTGTACTTGATGAATAATTGTACATGTGCCTCAGTTAATGATGTAGCCATATAAGCAATACTGAAGATATGTCCAACGAAGGAAAAAGTGACATATTATTAAAATGAAGTGATGATTTCATTAATCCGTGTGCACAACGTGATCACCAGGTGGAAAGCCTCCTCCATTGTGACAGAAGTTCAATGTTTCTATTGAATGTATCACTTAAAATCCTATTCATATTTTAAATACAGAAATTTAAAGCACACTGTACTTGATAAATTTCTCTTGGGGCCTCTATATAAAAGATGAATAGGATTTTTAATGACATATTTACACACACTAGAAGTTTGCATTACAATTTGCTCAGATATTGAAATCATTCATTAATCATCATCATGTTCCTTTGCTCAGAATACGGAGCCCACAACTGTAGCTGATCCCCTGGCAGGAAGCCTGCGCCAGGCATTCAGTCACATGCTGTTGTAGTCATGGTTTCTGTGACAATTTGTTTTACCTGATGAGGTTGACATGCCTGACAGTGATGAGGTTGACATGCCTGACAGTGATGAGGTTGACATGCCTGACGGCGATGAGGTTAACATGCCTGATGGAGATGAGGTTGACATGCCTGACAGTGATGAGGTTGACATGCCTGACAGTGATGAGGTTGACATGCCTGACAGTGATGAGGTTGACATGCCTGACAGTGATGAGGTTGACATGCCTGATGGCAATGACGTTGACATCCCTGACGGCGATGAGGTTGACATGCCTGACAGTGATGAGGTTGACATGCCTGATGGCAATGAGGTTAACATCCCTGACGGCGATGAGGTTGACATGCCTGACAGCGATGAGGTTGACATGCCTGACAGCGATGAGGTTGACATGCCTGAGGGTGCAGTAGTCCTATTCTGTCTCAGTCTTGTCAGAGACTGCCCCCACCCCAAGGAACTACACAGGACTCAGATATTAAAATGGTTGAAGACAATTTCAGACTAAATTAAATAAGACTAAATTAGAGTCAGTTTTATTTTAAATTGTGATTCAGTTTAACTTTCAACAAATCTTGCAAGAAGACAAGCTGTACGGGTCATAACATGAAAAAAAAAAAGAGGCAACAATTTTAAATAAAACGGCATGTTATAATATTAAGCTAATATATTTTTTTATAAATAATGGAGGAAACCTTGAGTCCTGTGAACAGTAAATAAATAAAGGTAATTAACAGGTACTCGTTGGGCATAAAGGATGACACCAGACAACAGAAAATATAAGTGATAGGCTTACTGGGAATCGAACCTAGGACCAACCAAACGGCGCCATCGCCTTGCTGTGACAGTACATCGTGAAAGGACGCTCACCCAACCAGTGAGGGGTGCAAAATTGGCTGAGCATCCTTTCACAATGGCACCGTTTGGTTGGTCCTAGGTTCGATTCCCGGTAAGCCTATCACTTATATTTTCTTTTCTGTTGTCTGGTGTCATCCTTTATGTCCAACGAGTACCTGTTAAATAGAGCAGTGGTTAGTGCACTGGCTTCCCAGCTCGGCAGTCCATGGTTCAATTCCCCCAGTTCAGGTGGGATTTTTTAGACCGCAAACGGTTCAGGGGTTGACCCAGCCTCATTAACTGGGTACCAGAGCAACTCTGGGAAGGTTAAGGCGGCTGGTGTGATGCTGACCACCTGTAGTGTGCCGATGGTCAAGAAAATATGGGCCTAACACCATATTCCCAATATGCATCAGAGGGCGTGTAACAGTATCCTTTTCCTTCCTTTTTTTTGTAACTTATATTTTGTATACAAACATATTGACACTATGAATCCACAGACAATACATACTTCTCTTAGAAAATGAATATACAGCCTCTTGCTTTGGTTTTTTCCCTGATTTAGGACCCTTACTGTATAATGAAAGATGATTACAGCTGTGGGCCCAACAATAAAGTCTTCTTCATCATCACTCTTAAGATTCTCAACAACCACGGCAACCTAGATTTTACCTGCATCTACAGATTGCGTGTGCATGGCCAACCAATCTTAATAGCTCCTCAGAATTAGGGGCAGGCGTAGTACTTTCCCCTGACACCACCGAGGTTTAAATCATAGAGTTTATGCTTGGGCCAGTTCGTGCACAGTGCACTGTCAATCATGTGGCACTGTTACCTTGAACAAGTACTTAGCATCACATTTTACACTATGAAATAGATATGTTTTTGTCTTCTGTTTTCTAAGTTAGGCAACTCAGATAGAACAAAGGGGAATGAATGCTGCTATATTTTTACAATATTCTAATGATAAGCAGATTTTAAAAAAAAAAAAAATTTTTAAGATTTAAAGCAACATTTGTGATGTCATGCACTGTGACATAAAAAATGGATTTGGAATGTACCTTATCATCATTATTATCTCCCCTTTTTGTGTGTGTGTGTACCTTATGGAGCTACCACTGCAGACGTCGTCCTTGAGGAAACCTACACCACAGCAGAAATGATAGTTGTGGTTTCTGTAGCAGTTTGTTCTACATGATGAGGTTGCCAGCCTCCATACACAACCTCATTCAAGTCACCTTTTACAACATGCCTCACGGAGCAGTAATCCTATAATTTCTGTGTCTCCCCCAAGAACTACTAGTGCAATTTACCGTATGGACTAATATTGTTCTTCCTTTTTGATATATACAGGGCTTTCAATAAAATACAAAACTTCTAAAGGCAGTAAGTGCTATTGTTACTATTTTTCTTTGTTTAAGCTAATTATGTTAGCCATTGCCGTTATATTAACTGGGATATATTCCAGCGTAGGTACATATAATTACCACCTACCCTACTGATTAACATTTGTCTTAAGTAATATGTGAGTTTACTTTCAACTGAAAAAAAAAAATTTCACAAAATTGATTTGTGATGCATCTTTACAAAGTTAGCCACACTATTTTCCGATGAGGCATTATTTCAAAAGCTTTAACAGTAATGACACCGTTAATAGCTACTGAACTTACGTTATTGAAGATTCTGTTCTCCATAGCATACTCAGTGTGAAATTATTGCAAGTGCATTTCTGGGAACATGTGAAGCTATTAAGTTTATGCAGAGAAATATTACTTAATTCTTTTCTATCAATTCTCTCTCTCTCTCTTCCTGTCTGCCTCTTTCTGTGTTTCTCTATTTTTTTTTTTTTTTTTTTATGATTTTTCAAAACATTCCTAGCTTATCTTTCTTTCTTTTTTTTTTTCAAAACTTCGTGAGCAGCACTTGCAACAGAGACAGTTGCTTGAGAACGCATTACAAATTCAAGACTGATATCTCAGGCTTACAGCTTTATATACTTCATATACATTAAAATTTTTGTAGCTGTGATTACTCACTCTATTTTGCAACAGTTTGTTTCCCTTGAGATATTTACAGTGCTGTGTAAACTGCATTTTGAAGATGGTGTATATTTTAAAAAACTTTTAAATATTTGTTCTATTTTTAGTTAACAGTGTCTGAATAAAGCTTGATTTATTCATACATAAATATATCAAATTATTTTTTATCCATTTTCTGATACTGTCAGTGTTGGGTTGAGTATGGATGATATTGACAAAGTATGTGCATTTATTTGTTTTGGTAGTGGATCTTGAGACTACCCATTACAAGATGAAATCTATTTCTGATCAATGAAATTGTAAAATCCTTTTATAATAATTTACATGAAACAATATTCATGTTTGCTGTCAAAACTGGATGTGTCGGTATCTTCATGCCTTAGAGCAGGGTTTCTCAAACAGGGTTCCGAGTGAGATCATCTCAGCCCGTAACCCGTCATGGGTCGTAGGGGTGCCATGGTGGAAGCATCAGCAGACAGGATCCTCCACTGCTCTCTATCCTCAGCAATGCGTACAAGTGTGGAAAAACCGTGTCCTGCCCATTCTTTGATGTTATCAGCCCAGGATTTTCTCTGCCTTCCTCTTCTCCGTTTACCTTCGACTGTTCCCTGAAGGATCGTTTTCGAAAGGGAGTCATGACGAGTTACATGCCCAAACCAGGCAAGCTTTCGACGTTTCACTACTGACAAAAGTGGTTCTTGGTGGCCTGCATAGGTGTTTATTTTCTCTCTAACATAGACATTTGTTTTGTGCTCTTTATAGCAAATGCGCAAAATTCTTCTATAACATTTATACTCGAAAGCCTGAATCCTTCGCTCCGTATCTGCAGTAAGTGTCCAGCCCTCACACCCATACAAGAGAATAGATAATACAAGTGATTTGTATAATTTGATCTTCACAGGAAAACTGATGTTATTTTTCCAGATCACATTCAACCTTGTCATGGCAGCTGAGGCCATCTCAAGTCTTGTCTTGATTTCTTTACTTGATCTTCTATCACTACATATAGTGGACCCGAGATATTTAAAGGTGTTAACTTCTTCTGACGTTTGCCCATTTAACGTAATGTTGGTCGGAACATGTTTCTTATGGCTATTCACCAATATCTTGCTTTTTTCTATATTAATTTCCATCCCATACGTTCTTGTTACTTTCTCCAGTCTAGAGGTAAGGTCTTGAAGTTCTGATTCTGATCCAGCTATCAGATCAATATCATCAGCAAAACGTAGGTTGCACAGGGGTCGGCCTCCAATCGATATGGTTGATTTATAATCGTAGAGAGCCTCCTGCATAATATGTTCTAGATAAATATTAAAGAGCACTGGGGACAGGATACATCCCTGCCGAACTCCTACAGTTGTTTTGAAAAAAGTGAGATCATGACTGAAAAAAAAAAAAATTTTTTTTTTTAAACTTTGCATGCCGGGCTATGTTCGCTCTCGCAGTGGTGGGGAGTGACTGAGCAATAGGACCATGTTCACTCTTGCACATACCATATTTCATTAGCATCTTGTAGACTAGAAATTGTGGTAAGACTTTTAGTCCTACTTGAAAAAGGTTTAAAAAAATCAAGTAGGAAATTTTTAAAAATGAAAAAAAAACTGAAGTTTCTTCCACCTACACTACCGTGAGCTGTACATATAATTTTTATGCAGAGGTTCCCCGAGACCTAAACATTATTTCACAGGCTCCTCAAAGATAAAAAGGTTGAGAAAGGCTGCCTTAGAGTATTGACATCAGAAATTATTTTATTAGGACGCTATCCTTGTGCACATTACTTGACTCTAGATTTTGTTTAAAGTGCCTCACTTCCACTAGTGACTTTGCTCTTGAGTTAGGGAAGGAAAAGGCAGCGAGAAAAGGGAACCAGTCGTCCCCCCCCCCCCCCCCCACTTCTCAATGCTGGACCTAGTATGGTGAAGTCTCTAACACTTCACTCCCCTATGGCAGTATCTGCTTTGGGACTACCTTTAACCTTTGACTTCCACAAGTTGTTGATAACAGATGTGCTTTCGGTGTGGATGACATGACCATACAGCTCATCACATCGGTATTTAGAATACACTTCAGTTTACAAGTTTGCTTGAGGTGACAGTCTAATCAAAGTGTTGTAGATAGCTGTCATTTAAAGTTTCAATCAGTCAATACCCTTTAGCTCCCCGAGAAGCATATGCCTTCAACAAACACATGCCAAGTCTTCCGCTCAAGTTCTTTTCCCTGTATATTTTCAGGCCCACTTGTTGTGACCTCTCATCGAGAATTTTTATTTTCTTGCATCTGATTATGGTTATGGGACAGAAGAGCCAAGTCATCTGCAAAATCCAGATCATCAAGCTTACTAGTCTACAATTTTTTTTGGTGATATCGTGCATCATGTGCAGTTTAATTATGGTAATTTACAACAGCTGCTAGGTCACCTACCTATGTTTTGAATTGTGTTCTAATTTTAGTAGATCATGCAAGGAAGTGAAGAGATGCAAAAACTACAGATAAAAGGAAACATATGCAAATAAATTTGTAACTCAGAGTGATCAACAACAAAAACAAACCATTGGTCACAGATAAACATACTCTGCCATCCCAAAAAACAAGCAAATAAGATTTTACAATACAAATATTTCAATAATTTATTTAGGAAATTGTACATCAACTAACAAAGTATATTTAGGCCAATCGCAGTTTGTAATTTATTTACCTTTTATGGACGGAGTTAAGGCACACAACTTAGATCTAGTTGTTTTTAAATCACATATAATAATATTTGTTTTGCTGTGCTATACAGTCGGGTATGTGGAATGGACAGTAACTCTAAGAGAAAGAAAAAAAAAAAACAAAGATAATAGCAAAACAGAAGAAAAGTCAACTTTAAAAGCAAGAGTAAACAAGAAGCTATTATGACAAGTCAACATTTCTCATATCTTACTTACTTAGTCATTCCCCTTCTACCGTGAGGTGTAGAGGTTTGGAAGAGAGAGCGCCAGACTATCCTATCAGCTGTCTTCCTCCTGGCCTGGTTCCATTCTAGTCCTCGGTCCTTCAAAGATTGTCTAATGTTGTCCTCCCAGCGGACTCTGGGGGTCTGGATCCCTGGCTCTTTGTCTTCCATGCTTGTCGTGGTAGCTGATCTTCTCCCATTCTGCAGACATGGCCAAACCATCTTAGTTGGGACTTGGGTCTGCAGGGGGTGGGATTTTAGGCCTTGACGTATCCTCTCATTTCTCATATCTTGGGCACATAATGCAGGATCAGAAATTTGAAACAAAAATTAAGAAGATAATAAGAATGGCCCAAGCTGCATTTAACAACATGCGGCAGATATTAACATCCAAACCAATAACTCACACTTTAAAAATGAGATTCACCAAGTGTTACTTATACAATTCATTACAGTATTGTGCAGAAACATGGACAAGGAACAAGCAGTTAGAAGAAAGAATTGGGGCCCTTGAAATGTGCATGTATAGAATGGGGCACATTACAGTGAAATAGAACCAAATAACAAAAAGTACTAGAAACGCTAAGAATGAAAAAATAAGATTCAATAATAAAATCAAAATTAGACATGTGGGCATGTAAAGAGACATATTGAAAACCATAATAGAAGGAAAAACTGAAGGTAAGTGAGCAAAAGGCAGACAGCTCCATAAGTAGGAAAATAACAAGGGAGGGAACGAACAAACTTTGAGAATTGGGCCCTTCCTTTCTCTCACCGTTCATGCTGAATTCATTTATTCTCACATGCATTTTACATATCAATTTCAAGGAATTCAACGTTGTAAAGTAAAATAATATAGGGACAGGGGAAGAGCCTATCAGTGTGTTTCAAGATAAAAGACGGAATGGATATCCATTGCAGCCAACATCTGATGCAAAAATGGCAACTGACTGAACAGAAAATACACTTATAACACAAAATTACCACAGTTACATATATTACCAACATAACACAAACCATTACTGCCATATAAATTACCTTTATCAAACAAATTCCAGCTGTCGTACAACTGTTGGTGTCATACAAATTACCAGATGAACATAAGTAGAATAAGTAAAAGTATTAGTACCAACTAAATCCAGGATCTTAGCCAAATTAATATGATAAAGAGATTCAGTTAAAACTTCAAAGATAACATTTATCTCTTTTACCTAACTTACAGTACCAGGCCAAATATCACTTTTTAGTAATAAGACACAATGTGGTTGTAGCAATGAAACCAGTCTTCTTAGAAATGGTTATGTGTGACCACAACTGGTCCATTGTTAACGACTGGCAATGTATAACACTGCATGACTCTTAATTATTTCCATCAGATACAGTACCATTATGTGTGTAATATTTATTTATTAAATAGGGGTGCTTGCACCCTCTGGGGGTGTGTGACCCAACTTCAGGGGGTGCGAGTCATGCCAGATACTCTATAAGATGAATCATTATAACACATTAATACACAGAATTCAAAGTATTCGTACTAAATAGAAAACTGACATGAATTCAATGAATACATTGTACTAAAAATATTAACCATATTCAAAAAGTTTTGAATGTTGGCGAGGTTAAATTTAAAAGAAAAATTCACTATGTCTACAGCTGCATGAAAAAAAACTGCAGGAAATTACTTATAAAAAGCTAAAACATTAAGAAGCACTGGTCTGTTCACTTCTGCTAAGATGTATGAGTGGTCTTTCATTTAGTATTCAACAGGTTCCATTTTTAAAATGACAAATGGCCTATTTATTGTGCATGATGTAAATTAAGTCACAAGATGAGCACACTTTAAGGTTAAGAATGGCTTAAGGGGAGGAGCTACACTGAAATGTTATTTTCGTTATTAATCACAGGATTTCAATGAAAATGCACAGACTTAACCTACATCAATACTAGATAATCAAAATGAAGAGTTTGATGGTATTACATCATCGATTGCCATGGAAACGGCCGCCATATTGGATTTTATTATTCTATTTCAATTTCCTAAGGCATTTTTATTTATTAATCTATCATTACCAAATTTAAACAAAATGTTTATCATTATATTTTAAAACTTTTGTCAGATTGGATTTTTGATACCATAGGTAGATTTTGAGAGTTTGTATCTATAAATAATCACCATTTTTTCAAAATTTTAAAACATTATTTGCAATAAATCAAAATGTTTATGATATCAAAAATTGGATCTGACAAAAATTTTATTATCCTATGGAAAGTATTTGTGCCAAATCTGATATTGATTTACAAAAAAAATTCGGAAGTTATAAGAATATTAGTAGTGTAAAACAAGGTTCTGAGAATATCTAGATTTTCTTCATAGGAACAGCATCATTTCTGAAGAAAATACTATTTACAAAATCAAAATTATACATACTTAGAATGTGTTCTGACAAATAATTTTCACAGATTTAGATTCAGGGAAATATAAATTATATGAGTATAGACTAATCCCAATTTTCATGTTTCTGCTTTTTTGATTGAAAATTGCCTCCCACTCCTCACCTTAAATTATCACATCAAAACAGCAACTAACAGAAAGATTACATGAACTTGTACGTAACTGTGATTCTGAATGTTTCTTCGTTCTTGTCCTCTTCATCATTGATAAAGACCATAATCTCTGCTGCCCCTGGCTGCAAGACTGGCATGAAACGCATACCGACTGGGTGTGAGTCGCCAGCATCAATCTCTAAGATGGACTGTTTAAACTGAAGCAGGTCATTCCTATCACTCAGCAGATGGAATCGTTTAGCCACAGGGTATGGGTTGGTGTAGGTGATGCGTTTGCTGCTGTTTTTACCCCCTCCTACTGGCAAGGTGAGCTCGAAAGCTCTTGAGACGATAGGAGACCGGCAGGCGGCACAAAGCAGCCATGTCCGGACCAGTTGGTGGTATTCAATATCCACAACATTGATGTAGAAGAACTTGCTACCCGTTCTAAGAGGTCTGACTGCCACAGCAAGCTCATGGGCGGTCCCTGCTGCCAAAATAAAAGGATCCTCAGGTGCAATTTTCAACTCTTGAGGATGGGATGAGAAACATTTGACCACTCGTGACGCCTGAGTCCCTCTAAAAAACAAGAATACATTTTAAAAAATAAATAATGGATGACACTCTGAAAGAAATTGTATCACCTTCATACACACAAGAGTGCTGATTTTTCTAAACATCATATGTAAGTCATACTCTGTGTAGTTCCCTGAGATCTATCAGGAGACAGTAAGAATAGGCCTAGAGCGCACTCAGGCATATAATATGGGGTGACTGACATAGTGAATGGGCCTGGCAGACTCATTACGTAACAACAAACTCATTATGTAACAACAGACACATTACGTAACAACAAACTCATTATGTAATAACAGCCACATTACGTAACAATAAAATGTTCAAGAAACCAGAGCTGCAAGAATACATGAATGCTTTAATGCAAGTTTCCTACAAGAGGACCAACTGTAGCGGTGGTTGTACTCCACGTAGGGAGCAAAAAGGGATGATGATAACGATACACAAGTCAATGGGATATAGAAAACTGCATAAATAAATCAAAATAGTAATGGAATAAAATCATGGGATGGGAGCCGCGCTAGCGTAGTGGTTACAACACCGCTCTGGCGACCGGGTGATACAGGATCAAAACCCGGGCAACGGCATTTGAGGATTTTTCGTCGACCGGGATTTGGACTGGATTAACTCGAGACCTGGCGAGGACATTTGAAGGAGTGTCGTCGACCAGGGACTGGCGGCTCCTGAGCCGACCCAGCTGCAATGGGTACCTCCGAAATCGGCGAGTATTTGCCTGAATGGCGAGGGACACCTGTCTCTGTACAAGAAATAAAGGGATACTCACGTAAAATCAATGTCGGGTTAGACATAAATAATAACCTGAGATTTCGCCTCGAGTATTAGCGGGCGTACGAAAAAAAAAAATCATGGGATAAAAGATAAAAGTCAACTTGCTTGTTTAAGAATCAAGAAATATTGCTTAATATTAGCAGTAAATAAATAAATATTACACACATAAAAGTATGTTTCAGGCACTTGTGAGAAATAAAGAAGGAGAAAACTAGGCAACAGAAGTGACAGGCTCGCCAGAGAATGAAATCCTAGACCATCTGACCGGCAACAACGCCTAGCTATGGAAGCAAATCACACAACCTTTATTTGTTTAATATTAGCAGGCTCAGTCTTAAACTTAAACACAATTAATCATATATAATTAGCAAACAACTATCCAAACAAGAGCCATACGTGTAAGATGTTTTATGGTCCATTCATAGTCTGAGGTAGAAACCTGGACACCATTCAAGTACAGCTACATACTGATTAAAAGCTAGGGATTTTGACTTACAAAAGTTCTCAAAAATAACTCAAAAAGTTCATGGACACAAAAGATAACCTACGAAAAGAATTTGTAATATTAGACAGAAAAAGAAAACTACTCTGACAAAGAAAGTAGAAAATGAATTCTGTGAAAACCAGATTTTAAAATTTTAAAGAAATTCTTGCTGCGGGCCCCTGAGAGTTGAAGAAAGCAAGACAAGAAGAAGAAGAATAGTTTAAAATATCAGAGAACGCACAGTTAAACTATCAACAAAGTTCTAAGAATGTGGTTCCCAGATGCATGTTGTCAACTCGGAAATAGGAAGACATTATTTTTTTAAATAAAGAATTTACACGTAATACAGGGGTTGGCAACAGGTCGATCTTGATTGACTGGTAGATCCCAAGGCAACATTTGGTAGATGTTTAACTTAGATACATTTTTTACTAGCCCTTTCCAACCAACGCTTAAAAGCACAGTGATCCTCAGGATTAAAGGTACTTTCACCTATGCCCAGTAAGAACCCGCAAGTTAGCTTCCTAAAATCACTTAACTCATGAACTGTTATGAGGTAAAATGGGACCTTTTCTTAGAAGTGAAGTTAATATTCGATAAAATATTTAGCTTTAGTTTTCCGCAATTTGGCTGATGGGATTGCAGGAAGAAGATCATGCAGCAGATAAAATGGTTATATACAGACTGGACTTCCTTAAACATCTAGATTCTCTGAAACTTGAAAACAGACATGATTTTTTTATCAAGACAGATCTTTAGAGAACTTAGTGTTCCTAAAGTAGATCCTAACAGCTCCTAGGTTGTTGACCCCTGATGTAATGAAATGCAAGTCTTAGTATCCACATGGCATTATGATGATGATAATAATAATAATAGCCCCTTCAGTCATGAACTGACTATGGGAATGCGCCCCTGAGGTGACAGCCCTCAGCTGCTTATTTTCCTGGTGTTCCTTTTTGACATTTTCTTATCTCTTCTGCTTATCGTGAGAGCTTTTTGCCCAATCTGAGGTGGCACCATAGAGAGCATCGCCACATGGTGCAATCTGCAGCTTCATCGTCCCAGGTTGCTGAATTTATTACCATTGCCTTCATGTCTCTCTAGCACACATCTTTGAACCTCAGCTGCGGTCGCCCATCTATTCTTTTGCCATCTCCCAGTTGTCCGTAGAAGATATCTTTAACAGATGTGACCATCTTCCATGTGGCGGAAATGACCAAGCCAGCGTAGTCTGCACTGTCTAAGCAATGTATACATGCTTTAAAGGCCAGCATGTGACAACACTTCAACATTTGTCACGTTGTCTTACCATGAAATACCAAGGATGTGGTGTAGACAGCGTAGATGAAAGGTACTGAGCCTTCCTTCTTGGTTGTCCATGTCTCGCTGCCATATAGAAGTGTGCTGGTGACATAGGCGTTATATTCCGCAGCTTTGGTATTATGAAGAAACATAAAATTCAGACCAATGTTAATCTATCAACATCAAACCTGAACGCTGATTTAAGAACAAAGTTTGTAAAGATGTCCAAGAAGACCCTCAAAGAGACACAGAAGATCATGAACAGTATTGAAAGATACAGCAAAATGATTGCTGGGTAAGAAGTTACAAGCACCTTGTAAAATGTCATAGCTAATCATGAACACCACCCTTTAGCTTCCCATGGAGCATGGGTCTTCAATAAAATTATGCAGAGTCTTCCTGTCCCATACCATCAGCTAAGATCTTTCCATGTCTTCCTGTCCCATACCATTAGCTAAGATCTTTCCATGTCTTCCTGTCACATACCATTAGCTAAGATCTTTCCATGTCTTCCTGTCACATACCATTAGCTAAGATCTTTCCACGTCTTCCTCAACTCTTTCATGTTTATGTCCAATTCTCTTCTCCGTGTGTTCTTTGGTCTCCCTCTACCTCTCTTGCCCTGGGGATTCCAGAACAAAGGCTGCCTTGTAATGCTATCAACAGGTTTCCTTAGTGTATGTCCTTATCTATCGCCAGAATTTCCTTCTCACCTCTTGTTCCAGCACTTGTCTGTTTTGTGGGATTTTAAAAAATGACCAATGAGACACATAAGCATGATTTGTGTATGTTTCAACTCTACTCACTTCAACAGCAGATTCACATGAGATGTTTGACCCTCGACACAGGTCACATCCACACGCTGCAGTGCATGGACATAGCACTGCCAAATCTGGACAGGTCGAGAGAGGAAGGGATCTATGTATGCACACACAAAAAAGCGTTTGATCTGTGGGGATGCTCCAAGTGCAACCTGCAATGTGATAATGCGAATATTTTGACAGAAATTACATGCTAACAAAGTAAAAGAAAGAGTTTGTGACATAGAGATCATTAACTCTTACAATCCGGCAAGCCCCGTGAAGTGGCGCGGGTTTAGTACCAATTTTACGGCTCGCCCCGTGAAGTGGCGCGCGACGGTAACGATAGCTAAACTAGCGCGTAAAAACGCGGTTTTAGCTCCCGTATAGTAAGAGTTAAGCAGGAAGAACCAGTCAATAAAACTGAATCTGACTGCCTAAAAGTTTATGCTCCATAAGGAGCCAACACATAAAGGAAAACACAACACAAAGTGTGCACTATGTGTGCCAGCTAAATCAATTTTCAAGTGCAAAATACTTAAATTCAAAATTAAATTAAGAGTTTTTTTTAATTCAAATTGTTCATCCTTTTGGCACAGCTTAACAAAAAGGATTAAATAAACATGTGAATATTAATTATGCAACTCAAAATAGTTCTTTGTCAAAAAATAAACAAACACAAAGGTGATACCAAAGGAATCACAGTACCGGCACGCTCCAGTCTACCCAGCTGCAAATAGGTACCTGATTCTGCTCTTTGAGTTAGGGAAAGAAAAGGCAGTGAGGAAGGGAAATGGTCACGCCACCTCTCGATGCTGGACGATGTATGGTGAAGTCTCTAACACTTCACTTCCCGACGGCAATATCTGCTATGGGACTACCTTTTTACCAAATGAATACAGACTTTTTAATGGCTTACATTAACGTTATATTTTCTTGCATTAGCTGCACATGCCTATCTTAACAAGTGTGCTAAATAAGAGAAAGATAGGCTATGAGATGCTATGAATCCACCAGATATGATACCAAATAAAGACGCCAAGGTAAATCCTGCTGCAAATTATATCTGTGTCAAAGCGCTACTGAACAGTTAACATGCTACAAGTAACTGGTCTAGTATTCAGTCTGTGAACTAGGTTAGTAAACAGAGCACATCCACTCACTGCATTTGTCAGCCAAAGCTGTACCTAAGTTTCTCCTTTAATGCTATGTATAAAAGATCCCTAATGCAGAACTGATGAATAGAACCAGACAAGTGCCAGTGGAATCAGAAGCAAGAAGAAGGTGCTGGTGATGGGATAAGATATACATTGAGGAAACCTGTTGAGAACATTACAAGGTAGTCATTGTTCCGGAATCCCCGAGGTAAGAAGTAGAGAGAAACCAAAGAGCAAATGGAGAAGAGAAATGGAGACAGACATGAAAGGGATGAGGAAGACATGAAAAGACCTTGAGCAGATGGCACAGGTTAGGAAGACAAAGCAGACGTTTGTTGAAGGCCTATTCTCCTTGGGGAGCTGAAGGGATATGTATAAACCCCATAATGCAAATAAGCTCCTGAATCTAGAATGTTGTACATCATAATTCATGATGAGAAAAGTGTCCCGAACATCTCATATTGAGAAACTGTAACCTGAGTGCCATTTATTTCTGAGGTAGAAATATGGACACCATTCCACTACAGCTGCATAATGATTAAAAATCAGGGATTTCAACTTAAAAAAGTTCTCAAAAATAACTCAAAAGTTCATGGACACAAAAGATAACCTATGAAGAGAATTTGTAATATAAGATAGAAAAAGAAAACTACTCGGACAAAGAAAGAAAGTCGAAAAAATTCTGTGAAAACGAGATTTAAAAATTTTAAAGAAATTCTTACTGCGGGCCCCTGAGAGTGCTATTTCATAACAACAACAAAACTACCATGAGTCTGGAGTAACGTACATCAGTTCTCATATCGAGAGTTCATCATCATCTTCCTTAAGCAGCCTTACTGTTACTAGTCCCCCTTGCAGGAAGCCTGTGCCAAGCATTCAAATGCTTTTGCTGTGGTGGTTTCTCTAACTATTTGTTTTATTATGTGAAATGCCTCATGCACAATCTCATATCTTGTATTAGTGTCCTTGAAAACATGCCTGAGGGAGCAGTAGTCTAATTTTGTCTTTCCGTCACAAGAGATCCTCCTGGAGGTATAAGGGGCATAATGAGAACTAATACGCTCAATTTAGAGTATCTTCTTCTTCAAGTCCCATGCCTAGAGGTGTAGGAGATCATGTCTTTCCACAACTTCCTGTCTCCAGTACAATTTATCAAGGGGTCTGTTGTTGACTTCTTTCCATGCCACGATGTCAAAATGTCCAGTAGTTGCTCTCTTTGTCTTCCCCATCTCTTTTTCCTTCAATTTTACCTGTTGTTACATGCCAGCTTCCCCTATCTCTTTTTCCTTCAATCTTACCTGTTGTTACGATATATGACAGCTTGTCTCTTCTCATAATATTCCCAAAACAAGTGGACTGCTTCTTTCTAACTTGTCAGATAAGTTTCCATTGCCCATTGGCCTCTTTCAGGACATCCTCATTACTCTTTTTTGGCTGTCCATGGTATTTTTAACATTCTTCTGTAAAACCACATCTCTGTGGCCTCTAGAGCCTTCCCTACTTGTTTACTAATTGTCTATGACTCACTCCCATATGTCATGATTGGTTCTATATAACACTGTATTTTACCTCTCTTTAAAAAAAACAGCATCCAGAATCTATAAGCAAAGCTAAATCTCCTACAGTGATGTCAACTACATCAACAATCATACTACTGGACAAAAGTTAAGGGCCGCCATTCAGTTTAGACAAGGTTTATATAATTCTTCCTGAGCAGGGTCAATTTTCCAAATGTCCGGTAGCTTGAAATCTCTCAAGAAGTCTCTGAATGGTAGAGTGGGACACTGCTAAACGTCTTGCAACATGACGAACAGATTGACCATCCTGAATCCATGCCATGGCTCGACCACGGTCTACAGTGCTGAAACTTCTCCTTGGTGGCATGGCTAATGCAGTGATCATTTCGACCACTTGTCATACTGATTTATTGCATACCAACGGTGAACACTCTTTACCGATGATCATTTTCCACGTGCATTCAAATTCAACTCACTTTTTCACCTTTTGAACTAGTGGGGCGTGTTGCAAAAACCACAAGTTTTTGCAGCAACAATGGCAATTTTCACGTGCAGGTTAAAGTGACCCAGTTTTTGGACATTAGAAAAAATTAACCTAGTGCACACAGAAATGTATACACATTTCTCTGAGCTCAGTTTTAATGACATTTTCACTTGTCTTTACAGTTTGCCAATCAATTATATAAACCTTGTCTAAACTAAATGGTGGCCCTTAACTTTTGTCCAGTAGTATATATGTACTACATCACTGACCTTCAGTGATGTCAACAACAGGATCTATATGTACTACATCACTGACCTTCAGTGATGTCAACAATAGGATCTATATGTACTAGATCACTGACCTACAGTGATGTCAACAACAGGATTTATATGTACTACATCACTGACCTTCATAAATATGTCATGTGGCTCCCCTGGTTGTGTAGGTTTACAGTCTAGGATAACATTTGGCTGGCTGCTTCTAACAAAAAGCTGACTAATTCCTATGCCACCAACTGTCCCTCCTGCAAGACATGAAATATGACAAACACAAATTGTAACTTCAGGATAACATTTGGCTGGCTGCTTCTAACAAAAAGCCGACTAATTCCTGTGCCACCAACTGTCCCTCCTGCAAGACATGAAATATGACAAACACAATTTGTAGCTTCAGGATAACATTTGGCTGGCTTCTTCTTCTTCCGTCCTTAGCCACCAACCGTCAAAGCAGTCAGTGGCCATTACGCCTAGTGGCGTCTTAGGGCAACAGCAGACAGGTTTTCTCTGCCGTTGTTTCCCATCACGCCTAGTGGCGTCTTTAGGGCAACGACAAATCAGCCCATTTGCTGTTGTTTCCGTAATCAAAGTGACTTGCAAACGGGTGATCAGCCCGTTGCATATTTGGCTGGCTGCTTCTAACAAAAAGCCGACTAATTCCTGTGCCACCAACTGTCCCTCCTGCAAGACATGAAATATGACAAACACAATTTGTAACTTCAGGATAACATTTGGCTGGCTGCTTCTAACAAAAAGCTGACTAATTCCTGTGCCACCAACTGTCCCTCCTGCAAGACATGAAATATGACAAACACAATTTGTAACTTCAGGATAACATTTGGCTGGCTGCTTCTAACAAAAAGCCGACTAATTCCTGTGCCACCAACTGTCCCTCCTGCAAGACATGAAATATGACAAACACAATTTGTAACTTCAGGATAACATTTGGCTGGCTGCTTCTAACAAAAAGCCGACTAATTCCTGTGCCACCAACTGTCCCTCCTGCAAGACATGAAATATGACAAACACAATTTGTAACTTCAGCATAACTAATTGGGCTGACAAACTTATCATGTAAAATAATTTGCTACAGAACCCAGCACTGCAAATGAAATAGTGTGGGCCTTCTGCAAATTCATCAACTGAGGAGCATGAGGATGATCAACATAACTAATATAATCAGGTCTTCCACAGACTTCACTTTGCCAGTCCTCAACTTTATGAACTGTGGTGACCAGTTCCCCTTCTCACCGCCTTTGCCATTCCTAACTCAAGAGCATAGTCAAGAACGCATTTACAGCTGGGTAGACTTCAAATCTGGTAACTTTGCCTCGAGAAGCAAACACTCTAACCGCTCTAGATAAGCTGTACAGTATGTGATTATTTCCCTTAGGCTGATTATTTCCCTTAGGCTGAGTTGTAAGTGTCCCAGCATGCAATATATTTTTCTTCTCTTTAGTCTTCCAATCTGTCAAGCAGCATAGGCCTTCAAAAATATCTCTCTAAGCTTATCTATCCTGGACGTTATGCTCTAGTTCTTTCCATATCTTTTTCTTATTTCCAATTCTCTTTTTCATGTATTTTTGGGTCTTCTGCATCATTTATCCCTTGGGGTTCAAGCAAAGGACTGCTAGCTATCAATCAATAAATACCCTTTAGCTCCCAAAGGAGCATAGGCCTTCAACAAACACATGCCAAGTCCCTCCTGTCATGTGTCATCAGCTCAAGTTATTTCCTCATCATTTTCACTTAGTGTCTCCAGTTCCTGGTTGGTATACTACGTTGGTTGGTATACTACGTTGGTTGGTATACTACATTGGTTGGTATACTACGTTGGTTGGTATACTATGTTGGTTGGTATACTACGTTGGTTGGTATACTACGTATGTCCACACTAATGCCCTATATATGGCAGCTAAAAAACAGAACCACTGCATCCCATCAGGCATGTCACAAAAAGGCAAACAAAATGTAGGCTGGGCATGGGAAACACTGCCTCATGCTGTAGAAAATTAGCTATATAAGCCACACACACACACACAAAATTACTCTTCGTTATTCCTCATGAATAAGCAAGTTTGTATGTTAAGAATGCAGCAACGCTTAGCACATATAATCACATAATATATTGACAACATTATAAAGTTATCTCTATGTCATCATCATCATTTTCTCTTTGCTCTATTTGGAGCACTGAACCACCACTACAGTTGGCCCCCCCTTGCAGAAAGCCTGCTCCTAAGGAATCAAGTACTCTCGTAGTAGAAGTGGATTCTGTAGCTATTTGTTCTACACGATTACGCTGGTCAATTGTTTTGTAGCTGTTTTCAAATCACAGCATGCGAGCAATGGTCTTCTAGACTGACATACAATACTGACTGACATGAATTATTAATATCAAGCTGGGAGATATGCGGACTCACGCTCACACTGTGATGAGCTCTTCCCAGATTCACAGGCATCTCTGATAAATAATATGTCTTCCAATCCCACTCTTGGCCAGATGATTTACATGGGAGTTGAATGACTTTACAATGGCTATATACCATGTACAACATGATATAACAATTTGATCAATGATTATCCCTTTATCAGCTGAAACCCTTTCATGGGTAATGTAATTTTAACTATTACCTATCAGAGCAAGACAGATCCAGGTTTATCCTGTCCCCCCAAAATAATCAAAGGTTCCATTAACAACCATTTGTCCTCAACACCATGCCAGCAAATGTGTGGCATTAAATACATGTTTTTTTAATTTGCAATGTTATGTGGCGTTTATAGAAAGTTATGATCCTTATATACCAGATGTTGGTCTTTTTTGTTTTGTTTTAAACATCAACAGGAGTGATGTTGTCATAGCTGGCATAGGTCTACAAAGTAAATAATACAGCAAACAAAACAAAAAGAAAGAAGGAAGTATCTTAAAAATAAGAGAACTACAGTGGGATAAACTGTGGTGAAACTGCGAAAAGAGCATCGTCCTAGCTGTGGAACATCCGGAACTGGCTAGGAAATTCAGGACAGCAATTTATTTTCAACACAAGGGTTACTTTCACAATTGCCTCTAACTGGCAGAAAAACAGGAGTGAAGTTGAAAGCTGCAACCAAGGTGGAGTGGGTTAAATTTTCTGCACATGACAACAGGAGGCTAACACTTGGGAGTATCGCATCACTCTTCAACAGGGTGTGCCACAAGGAGGAGTTATCTCCCCCACACTTTTTATCATATATATAAATGATATTGCAGAGAAACTGTCCGGGCATATCTCCAGGGCTCTTCATGCTGACTGGTGTGCTGCTGAACATTTGCCTACTGCGAAGTTCAGGATGCAAGCAGCACTAAATACCATCGGTAAATGGGCATCAGACTGGGGAGTACAGATAAACCTCTCCAAGACAGTAGCAACCTGCTTCTCTCTGTCAAATCGCAGAGAAATGATCAAACTGCAACTAAATGGAAATGAGCTTCCAATCAAGGAAAACCCAACATACCTGGGAGTCAAGTTGGATAAGAGACTCACCTGGAAGCCGCACATAAAAGCAGTAGAACAGAGAGCAACAAGAAAGCTCTCTATTATGAAGAAACTGCCTGGCACAGGTTGGGGGGCAAATACCAGCATACTTAAAAAAGTCTATACAGGCACAGTCAGGCCTGTACTTGAATATGGCATGTCAGCCTGGGCCATGGCATCTAAAACAAACACAGAACGTCTAGGGAAAGTGCAAAATTCAGGCCTTAGATTAATCACTGGAGGGATGAAGACTTCTCCAATCTAGGCAATGGAGAGATACACCAACATCCACTCTCTTGATGACAGACGTGAGGAAAAGGTATTCACTCACAGTGAGAAGCTTCTACGAATGCCAAGTCATCCAATGCATGCCAAACTCCATAGTTTGACAAAGAACAGGCTGAAAAGAACCAGCTTCTTAAACATCTCCAAACATCTGCATCGATGCCATGAAGACCTCCTCCCAAACCGATCTACTGAGATTGAAATGTTAATTGATTACGAGGAGCCAGACGACTGCCATGAAAATATATCTATCATCACAGAAGTCCCTGAAATAAAAAAGAAAGGCCACCAGACCCCTCAACAACTAAAAACTTTGGCTCAAGAAATGATTGAAGAAAAGTACAACCCGAAGGAGTGGACACACGCATACACAGATGGATCCGCTGAGGGGGCAGTAAAGAACGGTGGAGGAGGCATTTTTATAAGATTCCTAAATGGAAAGATCATCCGAAAGGCCTTCCCAACTGGAAAGATCTCCTCCAATTTCAGGGCAGAAGCTATGGCACTACTGCAAGCTCTGAAAATCCTCACCAGATCCGAACAGCAGCCACCAGCTAAGATAGTAATCTTCACTGACTGCAGATCATTACTGGAATCAATACAGAACACCAGAAATGATAACATGATGAATGAGATCAGATCTGAGCTTAACATCATCCAAAGGTCATCAACCATTGCCCTTCAGTGGTTACCCTCCCATTGTGGAATTGCTGGAAATGAGAGAGCAGATGCCCTATCAAGAAATGGCAGTAAAATGGAACAATACAGCCACCCATTGCCCTATCGGGAAGCAAAAACCATCATCCACAACAAGTACAAAAATCAGTGGAAGGAGGAAGGGGATATGTACAGCAGAGATGACCCAATCCACCATCTAAACAGATACTAACAGACCACGATTTTCCGCCTGAGAACTGGCCACTGCAGATTACTTGGCCATCTCTATCGCCTCAGGATATCCCACACAAATGAATGCCCATGTGGAACTGGAATCCAGACCCCAGAACACATTCTCCAGAACTGCCCAACCCATGATGAACCGTGACATGCGACCTGGCCAAGGGGTGCTGAGCTCCAGCAGAAGCTATGGGGCTGCCGCGCCGACTTGGTAAAGACTGTGGACTTCGTCCTGGCGACAGGCCTGCAGATTTAGCATGACTACAAACTGAACGCAGAAGAACACTTGGGAGTCATGACCCATGTGGGACCATTTCCCCCCCCCTCCCCCCCAGAGCGTAAAGGAGATGTTTAAGAAGCTGGTTCTTTTCAGCCTGTTCTTTGTCAAACTATGGAGTTTGGCATGCATTGGATGACTTGGCATTCGTAGAAGCTTCTCACTGTGAGTGAATACCTTTTCCTCACGTCTGTCATCAAGAGAGTGGATGTTGGTGTATCTCTCCATTGCCTAGATTGGAGAAGTCTTCATCCCTCCAGTGATTAATCTAAGGCCTGAATTTTGCACTTTCCCTAGACGTTCTGTGTTTGTTTTAGATGCCATGGCCCAGGCTGACATGCCATATTCAAGTACAGGCCTGACTGTGCCTGTATAGACTTTTTTAAGTATGCTGGTATTTGCCCCCCAACCTGTGCCAGGCAGTTTCTTCATAATAGAGAGCTTTCTTGTTGCTCTCTGTTCTACTGCTTTTATGTGCGGCTTCCAGGTGAGTCTCTTATCCAACTTGACTCCCAGGTATGTTGGGTTTTCCTTGATTGGAAGCTCATTTCCATTTAGTTGCAGTTTGATCATTTCTCTGCGATTTGACAGAGAGAAGCAGGTTGCTACTGTCTTGGAGAGGTTTATCTGTACTCCCCAGTCTGATGCCCATTTACCGATGGTATTTAGTGCTGCTTGCATCCTGAACTTCGCAGTAGGCAAATGTTCAGCAGCACACCAGTCAGCATGAAGAGCCCTGGAGATATGCCCGGACAGTTTCTCTGCAATATCATTTATATATATGATCGATAGGAGGAAGTCTTTTGATGATCTGATTGCCTCCTCTTGTATCGCTCTGTATAGAGTTTCCTATCACTGTAAAAGTGGAAACTGAAAAAAAAGAATCAACTATAAGAATAATTTTACACAAATGCAACTTGCAAGTCTTTGCCTTTGATTCGATACAAAAACTGTAGATTCACCAATTCTTAGCAGCATTGCTAGCACTAGAACTAAACTAGCCAAAATTTAGACTCAGCTTAATCTATTAAAACATAATTTAATCAGGCTTTAATGTTTGAAAAAAAAACAACACATTCTCATAGTTGCTGAGTACCTCATTACAATTTATTAATCACAACCCTTTCCTCAGCACCTACATGAAAGTATAACTAAAAATACTACCTGGCAATGTGTTGAATGGGGGCAGCCTGACAGATTTTTTGAGAAAAGAATTTTCTGGGTGATAGAACCTAAAAGTCTGGTCTATCACATGAGGCTGTGGATCCACTCTGATGTTCAAGATGGCCACAGCCTTCCCTTCTTCTGATCTAAACAAAACCTGTGGGGGAAAAATATAAATAAATACCACCGCAGCCACAGTCAGTGAAGATGGCAACAACAGGTATATATTTTTAATGTGAACAAAATTATTTACAGCATCATGACAAAAGAAGTTTCATTCAAAAATGCAATGTATAAAAATTCAGCTGACTAATGAGCAGAGCTATCTACTGACTAACGAGCAGGATTATCTATTAGCATTTCTCTGTTCTATATATTGCATTGAATGGAGGAGTGGTTAGAACACATGCTTCCTGAGGCAAAGGGACCAAAATCATACCAAGCTCAAGTTTACTTTGCTGTAAAAATGAGCACATGATTCTTCTCTTGAATTAGGGAAGATATAGGCAGTGAGGATGGAAGATATAGGCAGTGAGGATGGAAGATATAGGCAGTGAGGATGGATTAAATTTAAAGCTCTAACACTTCACACCCCTACAGCAGTATCTACTGGGAGACTGCCTTTATTTTTTAATATATTACCTAGCACTAAGGGTTTTCAAAAGCAATGGATTCTGGGGCAAATGATGTAATTATAAATGCCTTTATTAGTTTTGCTTTAAAACTGCATTTTAAAATATCCAGCAAACATATCTGAATCTCCCCACATAAGCTTGGAAATGTGTATGTGTACAAGTTACACGTCAGAGTCTACATTCGAATACTTCTTCTTCTTCTTCCTCGTTCGCCCTGAAAAGGACGGTGGTTGCGTTGTGTCTGTTTACGCCATAGCTGTGATATCTGCACCTTTCGGTCGACACATCCGACTTCTGCACTGCATTTTTTAGGGACCGGGTTTGCCTTCCCATTTCGATCTGTACTCGCTCAGCCAGACAGCACTGCTGCAGACTGTTTCCAGGACCACCACAAGGAGGTGGAGTACGGTCTTGATCAGCTCTGGTTCGCTGATCCTGATGCAAGAAGTCAAGCTATGGGTCGCTGACTGCATTCACTATTGCTGCATCTTGGGGTCCCAAATTCGAATACTAAACCAAATGTAATAGCTTATCTTATTTTCCTCAGACTAAAACAAAATATGGCAGACCCTTATTATTCTAGATTCATGGGCCTTATCTAGTTGTGTGTGCCTTGTGCTCTTGTCAAATGGATTTGAAGGCCCCTGAAATAAAAAAATAAAAAAATAGCCACCATTAGTAACATTTTACCATTATTTATCATAATCATCATCAATTCCCTTCAGCACCTTGTGGAGTAAAGGCTTCCAATAAGTTTATTCTCAGCTTTCTTGCCGTCTGCTTAAAGTTATTCTATATTTTCTTTTTTTAAAGTCTGTTTCCAAATCTCTGCTCCAAGCATTTTTGGATCTCCTTCTTTTATTAACTATGGGACTCCAGAACAATGACTGCCTTGTAACACTATGACCAGGTTTCCTCAAAGTGTGTCCCATATTAGGCAAACGTCTTCTCATGTCTTGTTTCAATGGTTCATATCATTAGCTCCACACTGATCATCTTTTAGCTATTATTAAAAAGACCTAAATTGCCACCCACTGCTTCTGCTTTGAAATTACAGATGAAGAACACAAAACAAAGTGATCTCAAAGTAAATATGCAACAATTTAACAAGATAGTAGGTCTTGTTAATAAAACCTGGCATCATAATATACATTCAGCTTTTTTCGGTTGACTTTTAGTTGTCATTCTCATCTCTACGAGATTTGTTTCTTCTGGGTTATACTTCTGCTGAAATTGGATTGCAAATTTTGTCTTTTTATATGGCAATATGTCATATTCTTCTTCTCTTTAAATCTCTCCTACCTTGTAATGAAACTAGATGGCTGTATTTCCCATCTGTCCAATGTATGTCAGCAACACTGTGTCTATTTTACAGCCAAATGTTTTTAAATCTTATCTGAACATTTTTAAATCTTATCTGTTAACAAGCTGTATTATAATATATATTTTTATTGTCAGGACATCTTTATTTTCTCAGCCTATAATTTTCTGAAGGCTTCTTCTTCTTTGATCCATAACCGCCAACCGTCAAAGCAGTCAGCGGCCATCACGCATGGTGGCGTCTTGTAGGGCAGCAACAAATTGATTCCACTTTGCTCGGTCGGCGGCCATCCTTCGTACAGTGCCCCAACTGTGGTTCATTCTTTGCTCTTTTATAGCACTGGCATTTAAATGTTTCTTTCATTGTATTTTCTTCCAGTACTCACGTCTCCATGTAAATTTCATCCACACTTAACATATAAGGATCGTTGTTGGTAACTGAACACTAACACATTAACTATCGTGAGCTGCTCTGACCGTTGTATGAATCTCACCACTATGGCCGTTGGGAGTGTCAATCTCTATTTAGTAATAAAATGACTGAAAAATTTACCGAAACACTTTCCGATCTGGCTCGAGATTTTAATTTACCATCAGAAAACAAATTCCCAAAGCATGGTTGTTGTTGAATACTTGAAAATTGATATTATATTCATATTTTTCAACATTTCAGGTTAGTTACCAGATCGTGTAAAACTGTTTACTAAGACAATTAGTGATATAGCCAAAAAAAAACTCTCGTACAGCTCATCTAACGGCTGAACAGTCTAGAAACTTGTTTCTGCAATTAATTGATAGATCTAGCGACGAGGACAAGAGTGAAAACGGTGTGGACATTGATTCAAATAGTGATTTTGATAGTAGTAATAACAATAGTAGGACGATGCAAGCAGTGAAGATAGTGAAAATATTGCAAGTCCTCAGCCATCTGTGGGCCATAAAATAGCAAAGACCTTGGTTAAAGTTACAAATGGTGAAGAAAATAATGTAACTAAAGTAGAAAACAACGGCAGCAAGTTAGTGAGGGTGAAACAACAAATAGTTTTCTCTTCGTCCCAACTAGTGAACCAGGTCTCCTTGCAAATCTTCAGGTTTTTTAAAGTGGTGTAGGTGTGATTATTCATTCATTCATAACCCTCCACTCCCAAAGGAGCATAGGCCTTCAACAAACACAAACACATGCCAAGTCCTCCTGTCACGTGCCATCATCTCAAGTTCTTTCCATGTTCTCCTCATCATTTTCAGTAACACAGACTCCTTTCGGCTTTCTCTGTGTTGCATCATACGCCTCCCTGCGAGAGGACCTTCCCCTGTCTTGGATGGCTGTGTTTTATTTTCCTTAATTGACTTGTCCATGTTTGTTGAAGTTTTTTGTGGTTTAAATTTTTTACAGGATGGGGTAACCAGTCCCATGCTCAACCCTCCTTAGTCGCTTCCTATGACATGCATGGCAGGGAACAGTGTTACTATTCTTTGCTCCCCTTTCGGGCCCCGAAATAACACACGGATGAGGTGTGATTATGCAAGTTGCTAATAGTGTAAATATTAGTCAGTATTTGTGTTCTTGTGCTTGTTTTTTTTTTTGTCATTGGATATATACATAAGAATCACCTAGAGAAAGGCATTAATTGCCTTTGGAGCATGCAATTTTGAAACTATTTTGTTGCCTGTCAATAATTTTATATTATTAATAATAATTACCATACCATGTAAACATACACTGCTTTCAGCTTGCAATAGTACATTCATTTCTCTTTAAAATGACATATAATTCATAAAAATCTGTAACAAAATTAAGAAAACTGCATGTCAAGAATGAAAATTTAGGTGTTGTATGAACTATACATTTATGACACCTGTGCTCCACATGGAGCTTTATTATTATGATGGAGCTTTATTATTATGATCTTTGCATCAGATGGAGATGGGTGAATGAGATTGCACAGACTGATTTATTTATTACAGCTCGATCTTAAGCATATGCATAGTAATGATGTGGTTGTTTGTGTGAAAATGGTGCGCAACTTGTATGCCTGCGATGTCACCAAGTTTTGTAGAGCACAGTGCGGTGCGAAAGAAAAGGGAGGAAGCAAATATGGAAGAAACCAGTGCTATGTGTATATCTGGCAGTTTATAGAAATGGACCTGGAATGCAGGGTCTGAGGAATGTTATGCCACGATTGTTAACCTGACCTGGAATTTTGGGTCTGAGCCATGTTATACCACAAATGTTGTATGCCAGGAATATTCATTACTGAACATTCATTGTTATGTTAATATTAAATCATTACAAATTTTCGAGGTGACTGTCTTCTTGATTCCCTTTCATGAAAGCTAGCAGTTGTATGTTGTGACGCTACACTGTAATTCTGACTTTTAACAGGCCCGATTCTGTGGTTCTATTTTGAATTTTCACCAGTTTTATTTTCTTCTGATCACGCGATTTTCCGTTGTTTACGGAAATCGCTATTTTCGGGCACGCTTTTCCCACCATTTTTTTTCTTCTCATTTGAATATATATCGTGGTTGGTATTTTTTTTGAGTAGATAAATTAAATGGGTTCGTTTATGATGGTAGGTTTATTTTATTCTAGCATCAGTTTTACTTTCTTCTGATTTTTCGCGATTCCCGTAAAGTTCGTTGTTTACGGAAATAATCGCCATTTCCGGCACGCGATATGACGAGGCCGGAAGCACGCGGGGTTTGCGTGGGTTGATAGTATTAATTTTTCTAGCGCTCCCATTGGTCCGCGATTTGCGTAGGAAGGGAAATCCGCGTGGGCGGTTGCTCTTGTATATATTGAGACAGAAAACGGGGATTCGGTCTCTAGGAAAAATAAGTGCCAGCCGTCAGACTACGTAATTTATCGTTCTCCACTGTGGGAAAAACCAGCGATGAATTGGTATGTAAGATTTTATCGTATTATCGTTTTATTCATTAGAGGGTTCTTTGAGAAATTCGCCCTTAGGTAAAGATTAACTTTTCAGTTTTAAAATAAACGATAGCGCCATTAATTACTATTTTTGAAGAACGACGTAATGCAACAGTGTGCTTATTCTTTCTATGATTTTGGCAATAGATAGGAGTGTGTGAAGTTGTGAGAAACACGTGTGCCATATTTGTAGGATGTTATGTAGGATGTGTCAGACAAGGTTGTGTGCTGTCCCCCTGCCTATTTAATTTATACACCGAAAAAATTTTCAAACAGATACAGGAAATACCAGGACTGAACATCAGTGGAAGATCAATAAACAACCTTAGATATGCAGATGATACCGTGTTGTTAGCTGAAAGCGAACAGGAGTTACAAGAACTAGTGAAGCAAGTGAACAGTATAAGTCATGAATATGGACTCGACATTAATATTGAGAAAACTAAAACTATGATAATTAGCAAAACAGATGATAAACCCACATTAAAGATAAGCGTAAATGGGAAAATCCTGGAACAAGTCAAGATCTACGTATATCTTGGTCATATAATAACAGAAGATGGCAGATGTGAAACAGAAATCAAGAAGAGAATAGGAATGGCCAAAGCTACATTCAACAACATGAAACATATACTGACATCCAAACAGTTATCTCATAAATTAAAACTGAGAATCATAAAGTGTTATATATATTCTGCATTTCTGTATGGTGCAGAAACATGGACGATGAATAAGCATTTGGAAGAAAGAATTGAGGCTCTTGAAATGTGGATATATAGAAGAATGGGGCGTATCTCATGGAAAGAGATGAAAACAAATAAGGAGGTCCTAGAAAATCTAGGTATGAAAAGAGAACTAATGAGAGAGGTCAAAGTTCGGCAGCTAAAATACTTTGGCCACATAAAAAGGCATAACACTTTGCAGAAGACCATAACAGAAGGGAGAGTTGAAGGTAAACGTGCAAGGGGAAGACAGCGCTATAAGTGGGAAGATAACATCAAGAGATGGACGGGAAAGAGTCTATCAGAGTGTACCACCAAGACAAGAGACAGAAGACGTTGGAGATCCATTACAGCCAACCTCCGTTGTGGAGATGGCAACTGATGATGATGATGATGTAAAACCACCATTTATTCCTGTATATTTTCTAATGTAAATTTATGGGGAAATCCCTGGTGTGTTCGTTAATTTTTCTGAGCCTTAAAAATGTGAGAAATATGGTCAGAGGGTTCAGATTTACGTTGTAAATGAATTATACTGCTTAGGGGAGGAAACTATTCCTATAGCGAGATTTAATTTAATAAGAGTAAGCCGGGGAAACTCCTGTGTTAATGGGTAAAAGGATTTCCCTATTTTTGTCAAGTTTGAACACGTGATCGGCCATGCGTAACGGCCATGTAACATGTCAGACGGGTCGGGGCTATTGTTTGTTTTACCTGGCAGATTTTAGTAGAAGGAGGGGGGATGAAGAGGCCACGTGGGATAGTGGTATTTTATGTATTGTGAGAAGAACGAGAGAAGGGGAGGATAAGTGTGATTTTAGTGCCACGTGGGATAATAGTATTTCATGTATTATGTGAAGAACGAGAGAAGGGGAATAGAAGAAGGAGTGAGATTGACGAGACACGTGTATAGAATTATTTTAGGTATCGTATATGTTAGAGATAAGCGATTTTAGAGTGGGTGTACATGAGTCGCTGTTTCTTTTAATTTCAGCGAGTCACGGCGGAAACAGTGGGGAGCATAATTTTGTCAAATAAAATTATCCACGGCAAAAGACATATCTCAGGGTCAGAGTACTCGAGTATCGTCAGGAGCAAAAGAAAATTACCCTATGGTCTCTGGCAGTGAAGTCCCTATGCTTCAGCTGGACCGAGGTTTATTCATCATACAGCCGAGAGCATCGCTATTATAGTCTCTAGCAACGGCAGGTGGCCGGGAGACTAGTTTCATTTTGTACAGCCTGAAATCAAGGCTGTGTTTTTTTCCTCTAACTCCGGAGCGGGTTAAAAGAGGGAAGCTATTCAGCAGCAGAGAAGTTTTGTCTACAGTTAATCAAGTCCCTCATGCTTGATATCCGAACATCGTCATCACCAAAATCAGGAACAGGTGACAGGGTTACCATACCTAGGTCCTGATAGAAATCAAGAGAAGAGCGTAACGGAGACGCCGCATCATCAGCCCTCGAGTGTTAGAGAGACACTGAGATCAAGAGAGAAAGATAGAGAAGGAGGGAGAAAATAGACAGGACCAGTAGGGTCTGTTCAGTATCCATTTGATGGATAGACACGGAGTCTGCGTTCGAAAAAACCAAGTCTATTATTTTTAGCATTTCTTGTGGTGTAGTTATCAGCGCATATCGCCTAACAAGTAGAAAGCTGTGTAGAGTTTCGTTGAGGAAGAGTCACCAGGACTGAGACAATAAGAAAGCTTATTAATGTTAGAGAGTGGAGGCTAAGTTGACAGCCCCACCAAATTAGATTTGGTTTAAATCACTAACCATTTTTATTGTTCCTCAGCAGGGTGACAGGAAGAGTGAATGTGATTGGGGTTTTTTTTTGTTGAGTGTCTCTCAATTTAATTGTTACCTTGATTTTTCCAGGCCGTGCAACAGTGCACGCTATTGACTGACTTGATGACGTATGATGCCATTTTTATGTTTTCTTGTATGTAAATAAATATATACATAAATTATTCACTGGATCAGCTTCTATTCTTTACTATACTTACTCTATGTTGTCTGTATAGTGGTGTTTGTGGTCGTAATTATACACCTTATCTCCTTGTGTTTCAAGGCAGTCAGAGGTGGGGAGACTATAGCCATTTTTTTTTAGTCACGAAGCGGCAGGGGGAGATTCAAATCCTGGGTCTATCTCTTGAGCCAATAGTCTCACCTGTCCACAGGCATGTTATTTTCCATCTAAATTCTATCTTCTCAGACTTTCTCATACTAGGGTCTTGCTTTCATTCAGGCACACTCTATAAACTTAAAACCACTTCGTGACAAGTGGGCGGCAATCGTCCGGTGGATCATTCTGTTGAGATCAATTCTGTGATCTACATTCATAGATTGTCTCTAGGAAGTTTCTGAGAATAGAATTTCTTTAAATATCCCCTAGACTTGAGCTACTAGAACTGATCCAGTATAAGTTTTTCCACAGGTTGCAGTCTAGTAGATTTTTGTGGTATTTTTGATTTATATGACTAAGAGGTAATTGATGGCATACCGACATATTTTTCTTTAACAGGAAGGTAATTTAGTTTTTTTGGTAGCTTCTTAACTAAATTTTTTTCTCAGGTTATTGTTCAGACTTGACGCTAGTCTGAGGTCGGGTTTTGGAACAGCGGTTAAAGAGCGAGTATTATATATTACGTAACAGGTAGTTCCTTCCTTTTGTTCTCCTTTCTGTCATTTTCTGTTAGTGTGAACTTACAGCAGTTTACAGGTAAGATGGCGGATATGGCCAAGTTACGAGCTGCCTGGCGTGAATCTGCTCAGGACATGGGAATGGATAAGGAGGAGACTAAGGCCTACCTGATAAGGGAAAATGATAGGCATATTCAGCGAGAGAAAGAGAAAGAGGACAGGGCAGCCGCCGCAGAAGCAGAAAAGCAAAGGCAGCTGAAGCAGCAAAAGAGGAAAGACAGCCGCCGCAGAAGCAGCAAAAGAGGAAAGGGCCGCCGCAAAAGCAGCGGAGAGCAGGCCGAGATGGAACTTCGGAAATTTGAGAAGCAAAAGGAGAGGAGAGAAGGCAGCGGAGAGACAGCATGAACTTGCCCTGCGTTCTCTGGAACTGCAGTACCGAGCTTCGGGAGGCAGTTCGGCTAATGGAGATTCACCCGGAGCAGGAGCGACAGACACCTCAGGAAACGGAGGACCCCGGATGGCAGCCATGAGCTTCCCATTTGACTCGGTCCCTAATGGGAATGAAAAGATTGACGTGTTTTTTTAGAAAACTTTCAAAGAATGGCAAAGGCATACGGGTTGGATGAGAGTCTTTGGTGCCTAAAATTATCGCAATCACTCAAAGGTCATGCGTATGAAGTCTACAGCAAGATGCTCCTAGATGACCAGAACAACTTTGAGGCACTGCGAAACGCTTTATTGCAAAGATTTCAGTGGACTCCACGTAAATGCCAAACCATGTTCAGGGAGAGCAGGCCGGAGAAGGGAGAGAGTTTCGCACAGTTTGCAGAGCGGGTGAGAAATTACCTAACCCGGTGGAGGGAACTGTCAGGACTGGCGAAGACTTTTGAAGGGTTGGAGGAGTTAGTTCTGTGTGAACAAGTTAAGGCAAACATGTCCCCCGACTTGAGGCGATATCTGGCAGAGCAGGGTGCCCAGCAACTTGATCAGATTATCGTGTTCGCCGAAAGGTACCAGACAGCACAGGCCGAAGTACTGGGACAGAAACGAAAAAACCCAGACCTGCCAGCCCCAGACAAAGGAGCTTCATCATCGCAGCCGGCTACTTCACCAGCTCATCAGCAACCAGGGCCTTCTCGCAAGGAGCCTCATTCTGGTTATAACTTGCGCCCCCAGCAGCATAACAGAGCACCGACAACAACCTCTCAGGAACCCGCTAGGAACAGAGGAGATAATGAGAGGTATTGCCAGAATTGTAGAACCACTTCCCACTGGACATCCTGGTGCATGAACAAACCCCCAGCTCACCATGCAGCTTGTTTAAGACCGGTGAGATGGACTAAAGGGAATAAATGGGAACCAGTCCAGGCAGAGAAGTTGTTCTCTAACAGTGGACCAGCCGTAGTGAATGGGACAGCCACTACGTGTTTGTTTGACAGCGGGCTTACTTACCCCAGTATCATCGCTCGTCATTTGGTGAAACCAGGGCAATGGACAGGAGAAATAGTTGAGATTGGTGGAATTTTGAGAAGAGGTATCTCACAGCGTCTGCCTGTAGCCAATATTGAGGTGAAATGTCAGTTTGTGTCTGGCACCATTAAGGCAGCTGTAATGGCACAGCCAGCACATGATTTCATCCTGGGAAGCCCATACATAGTTTTGGGAAACCCAACCACACCGATTCTTGCTAATGCAAGAGGGCCTACTGCAGGCCAGAGAAGTGAAAGGGGAAAGCCCCAAATTCACGGAGCCCCACGGGAGCTCAAACATCCTTGTCTTGCTATGAGGAGGAGAGACGCCTCTAAAGACAGTGGAATGTTATTTACAGAGGCGTATTCGCCTGTCAGCCCTGTTCAGCCTAAAGGTCAAACAGTGGTGACGCCTCTTACTTCAGAAGTATCTTCTTTGTCGTCGGGAATTAGGCCCCCGATGGTATTACATCTCTCAAGGGAGGGAAATACTGACAAGAAGAAACATGTGCACGGTTCTTCAGTCAACCGCAAACAGTTACGCCCTGTTACGGCGATGTCTGGCCAAGCCAGTCAGACTGTTTCAAAACACTGGGAGGTCGCACCATCTGGTAATCATTATTTACCACGCGCCGCCAGGAAAATTCGTGGGCGAAGGAAAACACATGAGGGAGGAGGAAGGGCGACCAGTCAGGTTGCAGTCGCCAGGAGGAAATCCCATGGCGTGACCCTCACGATCCAGGGCTTGCCAAGATTCTCAAGGATATGGAGATGGGCCTGTATGATAATGCTAATTATGACAGTGATTAGATCGGGATGTAGATCTAGATACGGGCCAGTATGAAACCCAGAGATTTCAGTGATTTAGCACGGTTCCCGTACTTGAAAGGGGGGGAACTTATGTGATGTACACTGTAATTCTGACTTTTAACAGGCCCGATTCTGTGGTTCTATTTTGAATTTTCACCAGTTTTATTTTCTTCTGATCACGCGATTTTCCGTTGTTTACGGAAATCGCTATTTTCGGGCACGCTTTTTTCACCATTTTATTTCTTCTCATTTGAATATATATCGTGGTTGGTATTTTTTTTGAGTAGATAAATTAAATGGGTTCGTTTATGATGGTAGGTTTATTTTATTCTAGCATCAGTTTTACTTTCTTCTGATTTTTCGCGATTCCCGTAAAGTTCGTTGTTTACGGAAATAATCGCCATTTCCGGCACGCGATATGACGAGGCCGGAAACACGCGGCCGGAAGCACGCGGGGTTTGCGTGGGTTGATAGTATTAATTTTTCTAGCGCTCCCATTGGTCCTCGATTTGCGTAGGAAGGGAAATCCGCGTGGGCGGTTTCTCTTGTATATATGGGACAGAAAACGGGGATTCGGTCTCTATGAAAAAATAAGTGCCAGCCGTCAGACTACGTAATTTATCGTTCTCCACTGTGGGAAAAACCAGCGATGAATTGGTATGTAAGATTTTATCGTATTATCGTTTTATTCATTAGAGGGTTCTTTGAGAAATTCGCCCTTAGGTAAAGATTAACTTTTCAGTTTTAAAATAAACGATAGCGCCATTAATTACTATTTTTGAAGAACGACGTAATGCAACAGTGTGCTTATTCTTTCTATGATTTTGGCAATAGATAGGAGTGTGTGAAGTTGTGAGAAACACGTGTGCCATATTTGTAGGATGTTATGTAAAACCACCATTTATTCCTGTATATTTTCTAATGTAAATTTATGGGGAAATCCCTGGTGTGTTCGTTAATTTTTCTGAGCCTTAAAAATGTGAGAAATATTGTCAGAGGGTTCAGATTTACGTTGTAAATGAATTATACTGCTTAGGGGAGGAAACTATTCCTATAGCGAGATTTAATTTAATAAGAGTAAGCCGGGGAAACTCCTGTGTTAATGGGTAAAAGGATTTCCCTATTTTTGTCAAGTTTGAACACGTGATCGGCCATGCGTAACGGCCATGTAACATGTCAGACGGGTCTGGGCTATTGTTTGTTTTACCTGGCAGATTTTAGTAGAAGGAGGGGGGATGAAGAGGCCACGTGGGATAGTGGTATTTTATGTATTGTGAGAAGAACGAGAGAAGGAGTGTGATTTTAGTGCCACGTGGGATAGTATTATGTATTGTTGTGAAGAACGAGAGAAGGGGAATAGAAGAAGGAGTGAGATTGACGAGACACGTGTATAGAATTATTTTAGGTATCGTATATGTTAGAGATAAGCGATTTTAGAGTGGGTGTACATGAGTCGCTGTTTCTTTTAATTTCAGCGAGTCACGGCGGAAACAGTGGGGAGCATAATTTTGTCAAATAAAATTATCCACGGCAAAAGACATATCTCAGGGTCAGAGTACTCGAGTATCGTCAGGAGCAAAAGAAAATTACCCTATGGTCTCTGGCAGTGAAGTCCCTATGCTTCAGCTGGACCGAGGTTTATTTATCATACAGCCGAGAGCATCGCTATTATAGTCTCTAGCAACGGCAGGTGGCCGGGAGACTAGTTTCATTTTGTACAGCCTGAAATCAAGGCTGTGTTTTTTTCCTCTAACTCCGGAGCGGGTTAAAAGAGGGAAGCTATTCAGCAGCAGAGAAGTTTTGTCTACAGTTAATCAAGTCCCTCATGCTTGATATCCGAACATCGTCATCACCAAAATCAGGAACAGGTGACAGGGTTACCATACCTAGGTCCTGATAGAAATCAAGAGAAGAGCGTAACGGAGACGCCGCATCATCAGCCCTCGAGTGTTAGAGAGACACTGAGATCAAGAGAGAAAGATAGAGAAGGAGGGAGAAAAAATAGACAGGACCAGTAGGGTCTGTTCAGTATCCATTTGATGGATAGACACACAGTTCACACATGTGTACTTGATATTCTGGGCCTTGATACTACACCTTAATTTATGCATACACCTACAGGGTGAAAATGGGAACAAAATTTAATCACACCACAGCTTGTTTTTCAATTTAGTAGTTAATGTGTTAAAAATTTCCTATGGCAATAAATGTTATCTTGGTTATGGAGCATCACAGAAAGAAAATATACAACAAACAGATATACAAGGAAGGAGGTCATAGTTGCATTACTGAGGGAAGTACCTGCATTAAAAATAAATTACCTGAGGCTGTACAGACATATCAGCCTTGAATGTTTGAAACTTGAGTGGAATGTTGACCACTTCTTTAGGTCTCAAGAATATCTGTGGCTTGTTTTTGTCAGCACTGGCAGATGTGAACATGCCTTCCTCTAGTGGTGTACTCAGCTGACACAGTTGCTTGTAATGTCGCCATTCTCGTGCATCTGTAATCAATCTGATCAAACAAAATAAATAAAGAGCCGAAATAAATTATCCTATTTCTATTATCCTTGGGGAAAAAGGAGGAGATTAGTGTTCCTTCTGTAAGTGACTGAGGTTCATCCCCCCGCTGAAAACCTGACTGCAACAAATTTTGCAAGTCAGCGGTGTTGTAAAGTTGTAATACTAAGTAAAACAGAGTTATCTCCCAATTGTGCTTAACTGCAAAAAAGCAAAAGGATTTTTATTATATAGGGTCCTTTCTGAGAATAACATTGCTGAAGAAATACAATCAAGTCATCTAACTGAGCTTCCTGATAGTGTCATTAAAGTCAACAGCTTACACATGCTAAACATGACAAGAAATAATGAAACCTGAGTAACTTACTAATGTTGGTATGATAGGAGGTCATAGTTCACCTCATTTAAGCAGCTTTATTCAACTGAATCTAAAGTGATGAGTTAAAGAATTAAAATTTACCATATGGAGTCCCCTGAATATATTTTTGTGCAAATTAAGCTTTGATAGGAAAAAAATACCTGTGCCTTGTATTTAGCAAATCAACTAACAGCACATTTTATTAGTAAATCTTATATGTTTAAACATAAAAGAGTGTATTTATTATTTCTGACATCTATAAATTTAAAAGAGTTTATCGGCTAAATAACAACAAAAGGCAGACTTATAAAGTCATCATCATGACTATTCTCCCTTATGCTCTTTAAGGAGACACCACTGCTGCTGGTCACATTGCAAAAAAATCTGCACCAAAGAGCTTCATATGATCTTGCAGTAATCGCTTCTGTACCAGTTTTATTTTCAACTGAAGAGACTGTCAGCCACAGGTGCAACCTCACATTAGTTGCCTTTTATGACACGCCTGATGCAGTGCTGATTCTTGTCTTACTTTGTTTCCTGAAATCAAACTGGGTGTCCTACACGGGTTTAATGGTTTTACAAACTACCGGTTTATTGGTCTGAATAGTATACGTCAGTGCTTCCCAAAGTTGGTACAAGTAATCCCGGGGATACATGAAAGGGGTTCAAGCGGTAAGTGGCAGAATTTTTTTTTAATTTTACTTGATCATACTTTTATATAACTGCAGAAAACAATTATTAATTAAAACATAATACATGATAGGGGTCCACCGGTAAGACTAAACTCTCATGAGAGGTATGTGATTAGCATAAGTTTGGGATACACTGGTATACAGGATTATCAATAAAGCTTTACAGCCCCAAAGCACTTACTGTAATTCTGGATCAGTAATTTCTATGATGAAGGTTTCCTCTTTGTTGAAAGGATTCCTGAGAACAAATTCAAAGAACTCGGCTGTGCCAAATGATGGGAAGATGACATGTTCCGTGGTAATGGATGCACTGAGCATTGTTGTTATCCCATCACGTTTTGTCTGGGCTCTGTAGATGTCCATGGTTTTGTAGTCTCTTGTTCTTTCAGTTTTATCTCTCCTGTACCCCTGTGTGTCAAATATTAAATGTGTTATTTGTGTCAAATACTGAAAAGTGTGAACAATAAGACCTTGGTTTGGTTTGGTTTGAAGGACTATCTTCATTTCACACGGACAACCCCATCAGTGCTTCAATCTCCTCCTATACATCACACAAGGAGGATCTCATCACAGTGCACAAACTCCGTTGCACCAACAAGAATCCCAATGTGTGTATATAGGAATCATACACTCTATAAATATTTTTGTAGTGGGTAGATTTCTAATTTTTAAATTTTGCCAGGGCAGCAGTTTTTAATGGCCTACTCTTTCCGATTTCCAACTGCCGTGGGTTTTTTAACGCTCACAACTTGCACACTGGACCTCCTATTTTTTCACCCTTATCCGAGAAGGCTAGGCAACTGATCTCACTACCCAGGAGACCAGGGGGGGAGTATGATATCATAGGACCACTGGTTCTGAAAAAAATTTCCATAAATAATATTCCCTCTACTAGGAATCAAACCCGGTACCTTTAGAATTTGAGGCGGATGCCATACCTCTTAGCCACTCTGACCCTCATCTAAAAGACCTTAAAAGTATTTTACAGTATTTTAAGAATAATGTACTATCATGATAACAACAACCAAGAAGTTATAGACTTCCATAAATGGGTGCCCTGCATAAAACAGAAAGACTGAAATGGTACAACTAGATAAAGTGCATATGGCCGACGCCAGTTCCTTTCATGGAAAAGCTTTACAGGGATTCAAATAGCCTCAAACTGACTACTGCTTTCTTTGAGAACATTCAAGTGGACGTCTGAGAGTGTACGAAGAAGAAGAAGAAGAAGTATAACTAGATCACAAATGTGGAACTGATGATAAAAACCAAACAAGTACTAGTGGAACAAGAGATGAGAAGATGCTGGCGATGGACACACGTTGAGGAAACCTGTTGATAGCATTACAAGGCAGTTCTTGTTCTAGAATGCCCTTGTGCAAGAGAAGTAGAAGGAGACAGCATAACATAAGAAGAAGAAAACTGGAGACAGAAATGAAAAGGATGAGGAAGAAGAGAAAAAAAAACCTCATGGGACATAAGGACTTGCACGAGTTTAGTCAAGGCCTTTGTTCCTTGGGGAGCTGAAGTGTAATGACAATGACGACCATGACTTGACTTTGATCCACTGTCACTGAGCGTCAGCTCTTGGTGATCTATGACGACCATGACTTCACTTTGATCCACTGTCATTGAGCGTCAGCTCTTGGTGACCTATGACGACCATGACTTGGCTTTGATCCACTGTCACTGAGCGTCAGCTCTTGGTGATCTATGACGACCATGACTTGACTTTGATCCACTGTCACTGAGCGTCAGCTCTTGGTGATCGATGACGACCATGACTTGACTTTGATCCACTGTCACTGAGCGTCAGCTCTTGGTGACCTATGACGACCATGACTTGACTTTGATCCACTGTCACTGAGCGTCAGCTCTTGGTGACCTATGATGACCATGACTTGGCTTTGATCCACTGTCACTGAGCGTCAGCTCTTGGTGATCTATGACGATCATGACTTGACTTTGATCCACTGTCACTGAGCGTCAGCTCTTGGTGATCTATGACGACCATGACTTGATTTTGATCCACTGTCACTGAGCGTCAGCTCTTGGTGACTGTTGCTGTCATTTTTGACGGAGTCATCTGTCAAGTTATTTGCTTATGTTTTTATCATAAGAATAATTGTGTCTTTACCTGCGATGTCAGGTTGATTAGGGGTTGTCTTCCCTTGTTTATTCATTCATTGTGTTTGACCTTTAGGGTCAAAGGTAGACAGTTCGGGCGTATGCCCATGGGCAGGTTTTTTTAAGCGGGAGTTGAGTTAGACTTCCGGCAAGCCGGGGAGTGTCCTGGTTTCTGAAGGGACGAGAGTCCATTGTGTTTTTCGGGAAGAATCTTCGAAGTGACTGCACTGGCAGTTTTCCCTAGTGAATCTCTGTGCGTTGGAATGACAGCAGAGTTCCTTGTTAAGTTCTGTGGACTCGGTTACAGGTAATACCGACTTTTTCCATTACTATGCTTTCGGTAGCAGAACATGTTAGAAGATTGCCTAGTCTGTGAACTGCAGCTCACCGGTCCTCCATTTCAGAACTTATATGTTGTGCTCAAGTAGCCATTCAAGACTATTAGTCTTCATACCATCCAGAAATCCAGTGACGAAGATATATTGTGGGAGCCGCAGATTGGCGGCATGTTTATGTCTACAATAAGCATTACTGCAGGGTTGATGGTAACCTGCTTATCAGAAGTACACAGCCGACGTCAGAACGAGGCCTGTGTTTTCGGCTATTATACTACAGCCTGATAATGTGCAATTGGCGGGGAATGCCAAGTTGCACCTATGTGTCAAAGTGATTAAGGTATCTGACGCGTTTAGTCAGTAATCCCAGGGCGACGCCACGAACTGTCCTTATGGAAGAACATTGTATTGACCATGCACGGATATTCAAATGTTTACCAGCTTGCTGAATGCCTAATGTATACCTATCGATTTCCGGTCAGCATGACCTTGTTTACACTGACTGTTCCTGTTGATACCATGTGTGTTCTCGTCAATAAATGTTTTGAAACGTGCCTGCAGTGTCCAAGCATCCTTGACTACTGCATGTGAGTGTATGGGTTGCAGGGTCTACATACATAAGAGCCTAAACACATTCGCGCCTTCATTCGCACCCACACTCAGTTCATCATCCGCTCGCACTACACACCTAACAACATGTATACTGTCTTGGGCCAGTGATCGCCTCAACAAGAGAAAAAGTACAGTTACAGTGACCTATGATGACCATGACTTGACTTTGATCCACTGTCACTGAGCATCAGCTCTTGGTGATCTATGATGACCATGACTTGACTTTGATCCACTGTCAATGAGCGTCAGCTCTTGGTGACCTTTGACGACCATGACTTGACTTTGATCCATTGTCACTGAGCGTCAGCTTTTGGTGATCTATGACGACCATGACTTGACTCTTTGATCCACTGTCACTGAGCGTCAGCTCTTGGTGACCTATGACGACCATAATGATGATCATGATGAAACCAGTGATAATCATGATTGATTGATTGACAGCGACGATGATCTCATAAATCATTCTCAGTGACCCATGGGTATATATTTTCAAGCAGGAAATCTACCTGCAGTTGTCTTATACTTTAAATGATTTTCTACCTTATTTTATTGATTTAGATTAGTTAACCCTTTCATTTTGATGTTGGCTGTGCTGTGTTTGTATCAATGTAGAACTGTCTACTATCTGATTTCACATTACACAACATTTATATTCAGTTTTACTGCAGTTCTCCCTTCATTTTCTCACCAAGTTACCAGTTCGGTTCAACTGTCCTGACATAATGGCATACAGTTTTAACGCTCTGTTCGTTCTGGCTAAATTATGTCTCAGCTGATATCTATACATGTATGTCCATTTTAATGGCCACTGACTGCTTTGTCATTCAAGGGCTAAGGATCCAAGAAGAGAAGATGTCCATTTTAAATACAATATATAATTTTTTTTTAAATTAAGTACCAGCCTTTTCTTAAATTTAGGATCTGAATACTGTAAGAACTGTTACACCTCATTCACTAATAAATGAATAAAGTAACATTTAAGTTCATCAGCAGAATGTTATGATTTATTTCTACTATCAACATCATATTTCATCAGTTAGGATGTCTCCTTTATGTCAACAAAGAAGATCATTATAATATCAGTATGTTTTTTGTTTTTTTTTTATTATTGTAAATGTCATCATTCAACATGTCTCCCCCATTACCATTAAATTATCATCAGGATATAATTTATTTTTGTGTGGAAAGGTGGTTCTTTCAAGACCAGTTCATTAAATCACACATACTGCCATAGATTTTTCTGCTTTTATTTCTATTTCCTGTGTATTCTTTCCCTCAACCTATTCAGTCAATGACGCCCTGCACCAATTTTTGCATTCATTATCTCCCATGATTATCTTAATATCTCACATTGGTGTTATGTTCCCTAATGCTCCCTGAAGTTAATCGTGGATATCATCTTTGGTAGTAATGTCTGTACTGTTTGTTGATACGTAGCACTAAACTATGGAGATTCTTCTTCCTTTTGATTGGATTGTTGTTATTATTCTGAGTGTCATTTAATCAAATATGTTTGTTTCTGGTGACATCATAAAGGTCACCTCCTGTGTATGCATGGTCTTTATCTTCGTGTCCTAAACAGATGATGTTTTTTCCAGTGTTAATTATAGTGGGTCCGGCTTCAATCCATCTTGTCTCAATTATGGCCCAGAAGTGTTACATCACAGCATCTCTTTTCCTTGGACAATTATACTTTTTTCCCAGTTTCATGCAGTATTGCACATTCTACACTGCTAATCTACATTTTGTCCTTGTCGACAGGTCTGCCAGCATCCTGACTTTTGTCAATTTGCATCATTCGCCTGCCTGGGGATTCTTCTGTACTTGGGTTACTTTAAGATGCCTTTTCAGTTGCAACTTTGGAGTTTTTTGTTGTTTTTGCTAGGATTGTTGGCCCTAACCCAACTTCCAAAACGTGGAGAACCAACTGTGCTCTCTTTGTCTTGCTTCTCTCCATTACTTGTTGTGCTTGGTTGAAACTGCAAGAATCATAAGGCTCCTGCTGGCATAGCTCATGGTATCAATTAGGCATACAAGAAGTTACATAACTTCAAGGGGGAGCACACAGAACAGGAAGCAGGCTAACAACAAACATATTTCCACTGCAAACTTCACACTCACAATTATTGTTGTCGATGCCTTGTTGTCATCTTCTTGGTCTTCTTTAGTCTTAACAGCCTGAAATCTGGCCAGTTTCCTCTGCCTCTCAGCATCTCCTTCCCTGGGAACCATTTCTTCATCATCTGTTGATTCCAGTTTTCTCTGTTCTGAAAACAGCAGTGATGCCACTTCTCTGTTCTCTGCCAGATGCTTAGCCCTTGCCACTCGCACTTTCTTTGTACCTATAACAAAATCAACCATCACAGCTTACAACAGGTCATTAAAACTAAGAGGTTTGTTTATTAGACAGAAGGAGTTTATGAGCATTAATGATATATGTCAGTAATTAATAACTGGATTAATATGGACATATACTGCAGATTACAGATTTTTATAGTGATTACAAAACATTTTTCAGGCCATAAATCAATGATTCTTCAACAAAAGAGAAGTTGGCAAAGAGACGAAGATGGCTGTATACCACTCCACCTATGTCCCAGTCTTGACATATGGATGTGAGTCATGGGCAATGACTACAACTTACAAAAGTCAGATCCAAACCTCAGAAATGAGGTATCTGAGAAAGGTTGAAGTAAAAAGAAGAGACATGATCTGCAACCAGACAATATATCAAGGACTAAAAACCCAATCCCTGAAGACCCAAGTAGAACCGTCCCAACTAAGATGGTTTGGCCATGTCTGCAGAATGGGAGAAGATCGGCTGCCACAACAAGTATGGGAAACTAACAGCCAGGGATCCAGACCTGCAGGATGACCCAGAGTCCACTGGGAGGACAACATTAGACAATATCTGAAGGACCGAAGACTAGAATGGAACCTAGCCAGGAGGAAGACAGCCGATAGGATAGTACGGCAATTTCTTATCCAAGCCTCTACACCTCGCGGTAGAAGAGGAACGACTAAGTAAGTAAAATTACAGAACAAAGAACACTGCAGAGTTCTTCATTAAGGACATCTTAAAGAATCCTTTGAGATAAGAACTGGAGTGTGACACAGATGCCTCTTTCCCCCATGTCTCTTCTTACTGACGACACACTGATTTTTTTTACAAAATCAACAACATTAACCATTAGAAATGGAGATTGGTGGACTCTGACATAACAGCAACGATGATCTAGATATTTCCAGTGACACTGGCCTTCTATCCCACAACCAAAACCAGGTGAAAGACAAAATTAGAGTAGTAGATGAGACTGACAGTACCTGTGTTTACAAATCCCTGGAGAAAAGACAATGATTATGAGAATGTGGCACATTATAGTCACATACACTTGAACAAACTGCCATCAATGGTACCTATACCTTGTAGCGGTATGGCAGCTTGCGTACCCTGATAATCCCCAGAGCTATGCCAGTGGGAGTTTTACTCCTGGTAGGTTCAACCAAGCTGGACTGGTCTGTGTGGGTAGGGGTCAGACAAAAGCTGGTACCCTGGTCCTCCAGGTTGGGGGTTTTAGCACAGGGCTGACACCCCTGTCTGTGTAAAAAAAACAATGAAGTTACGGAAACAATAATAAATGAACAAACTTTGCTGCGGGATGGACATTCGGAGTCTGTGGCTCGTATGACTGTCAGTGGTGAAAGCCGAAAGGAAGACACTGACATGAAAACGGATGTCCTGACCGCAAAACAGGATACAAGAATAGGTTTTTGGAATGTAAGGACAATGTACGAGACAGGTAAACTAAGACAGGTCACGGCAGAAATGAGAAACTATAGGTTACACATTCTAGGGATAAGCGAGAGCAGATGGACAGGGGCAGGAAAAGTTAAAACAGCAACAGGAGAAACAGTACTTTACTCTGGAAGAGAGGATGGACAACACAATGAAGGCGTCGCCATTATTCTACAGAAAGGAATAGAAAGGACATTACTGGAATGGAAACCCATCAACAACAGACTGATAAGATTAAGATTGAGAGGGAGATTCATCAACACTACAATAATACAATGCTACGCACCAACGAATGATAGCGATGAGGAGGTCAAGGATGAATTCTATCAACAACTGCAGAAAGAAATGGAAGACACACCTAGATATGATCTTGTTATAGTAATGGGAGACCTCAATGCGAAAGTTGGTACACACAATACATATAATGAAAGTACAATGGGGAAATGCGGCAGCGGAACAGCAAACGAAAATGGGGATAAACTAATAAGTTTCTGTAGCATTAATAACCTGGTCATTGGAGGAACACTCTTCCCACATAAAGAAATTCACAAATTAACATGGGAATCACCAAATGGTCGGGACAGAAACCAGATAGACCACATCATGGTTAACGGTAGATGGAGACATGCATTACAAGATGTGAAGGTAAGAAGAGGTGCAGATATGGGAAGTGATCACCATTTAGTAGTAGCAAAACTGAAAGTGAAACTAAGAAGGGCTGCACCAACTGTAACTACACAGAAAAGGTTTGACATCAGCAAATTGAAGGACTCCCTTACCAGAAAAGCTTTTACGGCCGACATAAAGAAACGATATCAATTTGCCAAAAGTCAGGAAAAGACATTGACTGATGATATAGACCAGAATTTCAACACCATTTCAACAATATACAAAGAAAGCAGCAAATCATGCTTGGGATTCCAGGAAAGGAAGAAGCAAGACTGGATAACACCAGAAACTTTAAACACCATAACGATGAGAAAGGAAATGAAAAGAAAGAAAACAGAAGCGAAGTCCCCCAGGTTAAAGCAACTATATAGCGAACAGTACAGTCAGCTGGACAAGGAAGTTAAACGCCAAACCCGAGCCAACAAAAGGAATTTCCTAGACGATCTTGCAAGACAGGCAGAGGAGGCAGCACTGAGAAATGAACAAAGCACAGTATACAAAATAACTAAATTCATCAGCGGAAAACGAGGTGCAAACAATATTACATTAGTAAGAGATAAGCAAGGTAATCTCATCACGACAGCAGAGGGACAAGAAACAAGATGGGCAGAGCACTTCAGAGAAACTCTGAACAAGGAACCACCAGAGACACATTTGAATGTTCCTGAGGCTGAAAACGATCTAGATGTGAATACAGACATTCCACGAAAAGAAGAAATCATCACAGCAATCAAAGGGTTAAAGAACGGCAAAGCTCCAGGCCATGATAACTTAAATGCAGAGCTATTTAAGACAGACCCTGAGCTAGCAGCAGAACTATTAGAACCACTATTTGCACAAGTCTGGAAAACGGGGACAACACCATCAGAGTGGAACAAAGGAATAATTGTCAAATTGCCCAAGAAGGGAGATCTTGCAGACTGCAATAATTGGAGAGGAATCACTCTTCTCTCAGTTCCCAGCAAAATACTAGGCAGGATAATTATACAGAGAATTTCAAAGGCAGTAGATCACAAACTGAGGAAAGAACAAGCAGGATTTAGAAAGAACAGGAGATGTGTAGATCATATATTCACTCTCAGGAACATTATAAAGCAGTGCTCAGAATGGCAAAGACAGCTTTACATTAATTTCGTTGATTTTGAAATGGCTTTTGACAGCATACATAGGGACAGTTTATGGAAAATACTGAGGGCTTATGGAATTCCAAGCTGCATAGTGTCAATCATAAAAAGCCTCTATGCAAACTTTACGTGCAGTGTTGGGCAGAGCAACCTAACCTTTGAGGTGAAGACAGGAGTACGACAGGGATGCCCCTTATCAACCACTCTATTTTTAACAGTCATAGACTGGGTGATGCGCCAGACAACAGAGGGCAGTCCAAGAGGAATAAGATGGACAACATTTTCTACATTGGAAGATCTGGAATATGCAGATGACATTGCACTACTAGCACATTCACATCAACACATCCAGGAAAAAACGGATAGACTTAATAAGTTTAGCCAGCAGGTGGGCTTGAACATCAATTTAAAGAAGTCTGAGGTCATGACGCTCAATGTGAGCAACCCTGAGCCCATATCAGTAAGGAATAAGCAATTGGTACAGACAGATACCTTCACATACCTAGGAAGCATAGTAACACCAGACGGCGGGGCAGGCAAAGACATCAACATCAGAATGAATAAGGCAAGAACAGCCTTCTTTAGCCTAAACAACATCTGGAAGTCCTCCCAATACAGCACAAGCACAAAATTAAGATTATATCAGAGCTGTGTGCTTTCTGTGCTTCTCTATGGTGCGGAATGCTGGAGAGTTACAGAGAAGGAAATGTCGAAATTGTCCTCTTTTCACACAACATGCCTAAGAAAAATTCACCAAATCTTTTGGCCGAATACCATCACCAACCAAGATCTGCTTACTCGTAGCAAGCAAGAGGACATGCACACCATCATAGCTGGCAGACGCTGGAACTGGGTTGGTCATGTCCTCAGAAGAGACCCCGATGCCATCACAAGAACAGCTATGCTTTGGACCCCTGAAGGAAAACGAAAAAGAGGCCGACCAAAAACAACCTGGCGGAGGACTGTGGAGGCTGAGATGCAAAGAATGAACCAGAGTTGGGGCACTGTACGAAGGATGGCCACCGACTGAGCAAAGTGGAATCAATTTGTTGTTGCCCTACAAGACGCCACTAGGCGTGATGGCCACTGACTGCTTTGACGGTCGGCGGCTAAGGATCAAAGAAGAAGAAGACACTTGAACAAAACACACCTGCAAGATGTAGACTCATACATGTATTTTGACAGCATAACAGAAGAAAGATGGGTGGAATGAAGAATTACCTGGTACACTAAAATAAGAATTTGCATTGATAAATATAAAGGTAAGGTCAAGGTAGTCCCATAGCAGATGCTGCTGTAGGGAAGTGAAGTGTTAGAGACTTCTTCTTACCATGTCCAGCATCAAGAGGAGGGGGTGACCAGTTCCCTTCCTCACCCCCTTTTCCTTCCCTAACTCAAAGAACAGAGTCAGGTACCCATTTACAGCCGAGTAGACTGGAGTGTGTCAGTCCCGTGATTTGAACCCAGCACCTTTGCCACGACAGACTACTCTGTTAATTGGACACTTACATTGATATATTGATAAATATATGGAATTTTTTTGAAAATCAAGTCCAAAGAAAATAAAAACGTATAACTAGAATGCTGAGTCAGTGTTAACATGGAGACAAACAACCCCCCCCCCCCCCCCAACAAAAAAATAAATGATATACTTTAATTAATGAGTGCTTACACAAAATAGAAGAATCAAATTGGTATGGCAAGATCACTAACGTAGAAATGATGACAAGAACCCAAAAAATACCAGTTGAACAAGTGGTGATGAAAAGACATTGGCACCAGATAGGACAGACACTGAGGACACCCAACTGACAGCATTACAAGACAGCCATTGTTCTGGCGTCCCCAAGGTAAAATAAATAGGGGGTGACCTTAAAACACACGAAGAGAACTGGAGACAGATTTTTTAAATGATAAAGAAAACATGGAGCAAACTTGAGCGGACGGCACAGGACAGGAAAGTTTGCCATAGACTGATGACAGCCTTTGCTTCGCAGGAAGTTGAAGGGTGATGATGATGATAGAACAATGACACGGACAGTACAGTGACTAGAAAATGCAAACGTATCACACTTATTTTCACTATTTAACCTGCATATGTGTTCCTAAATATATCCACTAAAATTACAGAGCTAATATTTAACATGAAGAGACAGGAGAAGGATACAGGCATCTTGTCACCTGAGCACTGCTTTATTCCATCTTCACTTCAGCTTGTTTTGAAAAAAACGCGTTCAACATTTGTTGGGTGAGTAGTTAAAAAGTAGGATATATCACATTAAAATGACATTTTTCATTATGATCCAAACAGTTAACTGTAAGATATTGTGTAGAAAAATAGATTAAACTATTTTATGTCACTTTATGACCTCAGGACAATTTTGGCTAAAAGTGGAGATTGGATAAAGCAGTCGTAAGGCAATGATCTGTGTACAGATCAAACCAAAAACTATAAACATTTATAAGCATTATTTTCACACAGAATTGTTATAAATACACATCTAATGTGTGAATGCTAGTTAAATTTTTTTCTTTTCAGCTGACCATATAACATAAATGTCCAAATTGTCCTCTTTCCACGTGGCCCACTTAAGGAAAATTCTTCTAATTTTCTGGCTGAACACCATCATCAACCAAGAACTGCTAACTCTGAGCCACCAAGAAGACAAGTAGGTAGACGCTGGAACTGAGTTGGCCAAATCCTGCAAAAAGACTCTGATACCATCACCAGAACTGCCATGCTATGGACTACAGAAAGAAAGCAAAAGCAAGGACGGCCAAAAACCACTTGGCGGAGAATAGTGGAGGCGGAGATGCTAAGCAGGAATCAGAGCTAGGGCACCACATGAAGGATGGCTGACAACCGAGCAAAGTGGAGACAGTTTGTTGCTGCCCTACAAGATGTCAGCAGGCGTGAAGGTCACTGACTGCTTTGTCAGTCAAGTGGCTAAGGACTAAAGAAGAAGATGTAACATAAGCCTTAGCCTTACTACCAGTTCTTTCCAAAGAAAACATACTGCCATTGTGCCCTCAAGAGTGCAATGAGAGATGACTAATATGAAGGTTGTGAATGGGGCGGACAATCCCAGCAATTACTTTTGCTTGTTGTGGTGATGGTAAGTTACGCAAAAAAAACACCAAAACGATATAAATGGAAAAGTAGTCTTCTTCTTTGTCTTCAAATACCATGCCTGGTGGTGTAAATGATCATGTCTCTCTTGTCCACAGTTACTGTTTATTAATTCTATTAGAAGTTCTTTCCATGCCATGATGTCAAACTGTCCAGTATCTTCTATCTTTGGCAGACTCTTTTTCCTTCAATCTTTCCTGTTGTCAAGATATACTTTCTTTCCTGTTGTCAAGATATACTTTCTTTCCTGTTGTCAAGATATACTTTCTTTCCTGTTGTCAAGATATACTTTCTTTCCTGTTGTCAAGATATACTTTCTTTCCTGTTGTCAAGATATACTTTCTTTCCTGTTGTCAAGATATACTTTCTTTCCTGTTGTCAAGATATACTTTCTTTCCTGTTGTCAAGATATACTTTCTTTCCTGTTGTCAAGATATACTTCAGCTTTTTCCTTCAATCTTTCCTGTTGTCAAGATATACTTCAGCTTTTTCCTTCAATCTTTCCTGTTGTCAAGATATACTTCAGCTTTTTCCTTCAATCTTTCCTGTTGTCAAGATATACTTCAGCTTTTTCCTTCAATCTTTCCTGTTGTCAAGATATACTTCAGCTTTTTCCTTCAATCTTTCCTGTTGTCAAGATATACTTCAGCTTTTTCCTTCAATCTTTCCTGTTGTCAAGATATACTTCAGCTTTTTCCTTCAATCTTTCCTGTTGTCAAGATATACTTCAGCTTTCCACTTCTAATTACATGCCCAAAGAAAGTGGATTGCTTACTTCTAATGTGAGTAAAAATGGGGCATGTCTCATGGAAAAAGAATAAAACAAATAAAGATGACCTAGAAAACCTAGGAATGAAAAGAGAACTAATGAAAGAGATCAAAATTAGACAGCTAAAATATTTTGGCCATGTAAAATGACGTAACACTTTACTGGAGACCATAATAGAAGGCAGAGTTGAAAGAAAACATGCAAGAGGAAGACAGTGCTATAAATGGGAAGATAACATCAAGAGATGGACAGGAAAGACTCTATCAGAGTGCACCATCAAGACAAGAGACAGAAGACATAGGAGATCCATTACAACTGACCTTTGATGTGAAGATGGCACCTCATGATGATGATGAATGTCAGTATTAAGCTTCCTTTGCAAGAGGACATCCTCATTACTCTATTTAGCTGCTCATGGTACTCAAAACTGTTCCTGTAAAACAACATCTCTGTGGTCTCCAGTGCTTTTTCTACTTGTTTACTAATTGTCCATGACTCACTTCCTAATGACAGGGTTGGCTCTACATTGCTTTATATTATACTGAAAAATACTTTTGATTTTATTGAATGGTGCGTTTGAGCGAGTTACTCTACTCTTGCATCCTCCATCTGATAGTAATAACATGCCCAGGTATTTGAATCTATGGACTTGTTTTACCTCTACACCTCACGGTAGAAGGGGAACGACTAAGTAAGTAAGTAAGACTTGTTTTAAAAACTATTCCATTTACTTTGATAATGCATGCTGGAGAAGTCATTTTCTTCAAGATAACTATTCTATGGACTTGTTTTAAAAACTATTCCATTTACTTTGATAATGCATGCTGGAGAAGCCATTTTCTTCAAGATAACTATTCCATACATGCCAACTAGTTACCCAGGTTACCCATATTCTGTACAGGTTTTTTTTTTTGGTTTTCATATTTGTACAGCTGTATATACTTTCTGTACAGGTTTTTTATTGCCTAATTATATATATATATATATATATATATATATATATATATATATATATATATATATATATATATATATATATATATATATATATATATATATATATATATATATATATATATATATATATATATATATATATATATATAATGTCCTGTATCGAGTTTCCTATTATATCCAATGTGTGGAATTGTACCAAATGTGCTCAATGCAAACAAGGAAAAAGCAGCAAACAATAACTTATGCGAAAGCATGGGAGAAAATAAAATGCTCTTTTGTTTTCTCAAAGAAGTCGTTGCATGGTTTTTTTCTGTCTCCGTCTGGTTTGTTATTTTTTTGTGTACAGGTTTTTCATCTGACAAGTATGCTATTCCTTTTGTCTTTTTGCTATTTAGGCTAAGGCCTTCATTTTCACCTTCTGTCCCTATTGTATGTAATCATTTCCTGTAAATCTCTTTTCTTTTTTCACTTTTTTAATATTAAGACTGTACCCTCAGCAATTCTCGAGTTGTTTATATTAAGACTGTACCCTCAGCGATTCTCGAGTTGTTTATATTAAGACTGTACCCTCAGCGATTCTCGAGTTGTTTATATTAAGACTGTACCCTCAGTGATTCTCGAGTTGTTTATATTAAGACTGTACCCTCAGCGATTCTCGAGTTGTTTATATTAAGACTGTACCCTCAGTGATTCTCGAGTTGTTTATATTAAGACTGTACCCTCAGTGATTCTTGAGTTGTTTATATTAAGACTGTACCCTCAGCGATTCTCGAGTTGTTTATATTAAGACTGTACCCTCAGCGATTCTCGAGTTGTTTATATTAAGACTGTACCCTCAGTGATTCTCGAGTTGTTTATATTAAGACTGTACCCTCAGCGATTCTCGAGTTGTTTATATTAAGACTGTAACCCTCAGCGATTCTCGAGTTGTTTATATTAAGACTGTACCCTCAGCGATTCTCGATTTGTTTATATTAAGACTGTACCCTCAGCGATTCTCGAGTTGTTTATATTAAGACTGTACCCTCAGCGATTCTCGAGTTGTTTATATTAAGACTGTACCCTCAGCGATTCTCGAGTTGTTTATATTAAGACTGTACCCTCAGCGATTCTTGAGTTGTTTATATTAAGACTGTACCCTCAGCGATTCTCGAGTTGTTTATATTAAGACTGTACCCTCAGTGATTCTCGAGTTGTTTATATTAAGACTGTACCCTCAGTGATTCTCGAGTTGTTTATATTAAGACTGTACCCTCAGCAATTCTCGAGTTGTTTATATTAAGAAGTTAAGGTAGTCCCATAGCAGATACTGCTGTAGGGAAGTGAAGTGTTAAAGACTTCACCATACTGGGTCCAGCATCAAGAGGTGGGGTGACTAGTTCCCTTCTTCGCTGCTAAGGAGAAGCAGGATGTGTTAAAATGAAGATGTATGATTGAGAAAATGATTGTAACATGAAGATGTATGATTGAGAAAATGATTGCAACAGTTAAAGAGTAAAATGTCTGACCCTGAGGAGGAATGATACTTGTCAGACTGCCTCCCTTGTAGGATGAGTTGCCGGCAGTCTGGGACACAATCACCTGGGTCTTGCTTGGCACTGGCATCAAAACTGAAATTTAGAGTCACCATTAAACTAATTTATCTCTCAATGTAAAACAAATTGCCCAGAAACCGCTGCTGCATGAGCACATGACTGTTTGGTGCAGGTTTCCTGCAAGTGGGTTCAGCTGCTGTGATGGTTCATGCTCAATAAGGAGCAAAAAAGGAAAATGATGATGATGATGACGAAGATGATGATGATGATTAAACCACATATGATCTCACTGTAATGATAACCAATAATGTCAACATTTGTATGTCAAGCAGTTAACTCTTAGTATCCGGCAAGCCCCGTGAAGTGGCGCGGGTTTAGTACCAATTTTACGGCTCGCCAGTTCAAGTGGCGCGCGACGGTAACGATAGCTAAACTAGCGCGTAAAACGTGGTTTTAGCTCCCGTATAGTAAGAGTTAATGGAGTTAAATAAAGCTAGTAGGCAAATTTGTGTTTTCCGTAAAAGAGAGGATAATAAATCCAGTCCTGACTGGTTTGACTGCTACAGACATGTGCAAAAAGAGACTTGTGTGATCTAGCGTTGACTTCTGGCCAAAAGACTACAGTAACAATAATTCTGATCAAATGACTATAGTAACAACAATTCTGGCTGACATTCTTAACATAGTGTTCACATAAATCATATACCACATTGGAGTATATATTAAGATAAACATCCAGCAATATTAAGATGGTTCTGTGTATATGAATGGTGTACATTTAATAAAATTCTAAATAAATGAATGATAGAACTGTCAAATCTGTGTACAGTACATACATACATACATGACTTAGATAACTGTGGCATGATTCCTTATACACATATGAGATAACTGTGGCATCCCTTATACACAAATGAGATAACTGTGGCATGATTCTTTATACACAAATGAGATAAATGTGGCATGATCCCTTATACACATATGAGATAACTGTGGCATGATTCTTTATACACAAATGAGATAACTGTGGCATGATTCTTTATACACAAATGAGATAACTGTGGCATGATTCCTTATATAAAAATGAGAGCAGTAACAGACTGTATATAAGAAGAACTCTAATTATCCTAATTAGTTTGTGACAACAGCTGTTTGGATAGCAGAAAATTTCAGATAATTGGATCAAAAGAAAAAAAAACCAATCTTATTCACACAAAAATATTACATTAATTAGTCTTTATTAAACATTAGAGATTCTTCACATAAAACTGTCTTGCAATTGGCTATCCAGTTGATCTCTGTTTGCATGAACCATTTGTATATTGCTTCTTCTACTTTGTTATTGTCAGCTCTTTATTCTGTTTTTCTTCAAGAGCTACCATCTTCACTTTCTTCTTCTTTTGTTCGCTTGAAATATATTGTCTATATCTGCAATGTTGTTTCTTGTATAAACTTCACTGTCTTTTGTAGTTCATACAGAGGTCCTTATAGTTTTGCTTCAGTGTTGTTTCTCTGGGCCAGTGGGTTTGCCTCAATATATCATATTCGGGGCAGTCTTGAAGTATGTGCTCTGCAGTCTGGGGTGCCCGTCCACATGTACACATGGCTGAATTGCCAATCTTAAATTTTGTATACATGTGGCTGCGGAGTCGGTTGTGTCCTGTTCTGAGGCGCAGAATGACAGTTTGTTCTGATCTGTTCTTAGCTTGGTAGTCGTCCTGCATTGGTGTTGGTGGCTTTCTAATTGATTTGATCATCTTTTTCTTCTGATGGTACGTAACTGGTACATCCGGTTGCTCGTCTGCTGCACCTTCTTTAGCCAGTTGGTCTGCTCTCTCATTTCCTGGTATTTCACAGTGAGACGATATCCATTGCATGGCGACATTACGCTGGTTGCACAGTTCAGACAGTAAGGCTTGTATACCTGGTAATTTTCTGGACTGAAGTGCTTGAAGTGCTGATCTTGCATCTGTCAGGAATACCACAGGCTGTGGACCGAGATTGGTGTTCAACAGTTTCTCTGTTGCTACCTTGATTGCATGGATTTCTGCATCTTAGCTGTTACAGAATTTCCCCGTTGGTACTCTGACCGTATCCCTAGTGTTGTTTGGGTATTCTATGTACACTCCTGCTCCTCCATTCTTTACTGCATTTTGTGCTGACCCATCCTTGTATACTCTGACCCAGAGGTCCTGTGGGTATTCATCATCTAGGTAACTGAGAGTGACTGTCCTATGTTGCACGCTGTTCTGTTCATCCTTGTCAAGTATTCCTTTCACTTTTGTCTGGATGTATACTGGTAGTCCAATCTCCTTTCTCCAAGGGGTTTGTTCTGGCACAGACTTTAGGGGGCTGTCAACTTCAGGTAAGTCTAAGGTTTGTCTACGAAGTCGTTTGGCCTGGTGGATAAAACTGCTTCTTTTCATTGCTAGGTTTTGGAATCTGTCCTTCATTGGATGGCTCGGCATACAGAGGAACTTTTCTGCCTGAGTTAGCACTTTCGTGTCTCTGCGTTCTTTCAGTGCTTGTATCCTCCCCATTTTCTCCATCTCCACTATAGGCGTTGATTTCATTGCCCCCGTGATGACCCTAAGCGCCTGGTTTTGCACCTTATCTAGCTCTTGTAATTTTGTGTTTGATGCTGGACACCACGCAGCTGACCTATATTCCAGGTGTGGTCGTATGCCCTGATGGTAAACTTTACTAAGTATTTTCCCGCTGGCTCCTGTCAGTTGTATTATGGCAAACATCCAGAAGACCATAATAGAAGGGAGAAATAAAGGCAAACGTGCAAGGGGAAGACAGCGCTATAAGTGGGAAGATAACATCAAGAGATGGACATGAAAGAGTCTATCAGAGTGCACCACCAAGACAAGAGATCCATTACACCCAACCTCCATTGTGGAGATGGCAGCTGATGATATGTCTAATTATAAAAGATCTTGTGGTCTGATCTAATTTAGTTGTTTTACGTACATGAATGATTGAATTGTTAACATTAATAAATGTAAATAAATAACAAAACTGTTACATCATTGTACATATCTGCATTATAAAACTATAACATGATTGTGTGTACATTAATGACAGAGCTTAACATGATTTCATGTACATGAATGATAGAACTGTTAACATTAATGTATGTAAATAATTAACTGAATTGTTACATTACTGTATATATATCTGAATTATAAAACTATAATAACATGATTGTGTGTACATTAATAAAACAGCTATAACATGATTCCATGTACATGAGTGAAACTGATACTCTATGACTGCATATACCTGAATAATATATGTGTAATATGACTGTTAATGAATTCTAAGAGCTGTAACATGACTATATACTTTAATGATACACACAATTCCACATACACAAATGATAGATATGTAATACGATTCTGTATACACAGATGACAACAAATTAAAACTCATCTCTACCTACCAGCTTTCTTTTTATCTATTGGGTATCCAACATTGGCCATTCTAAAGTGCAAGCGACCTTGATTGAGACAGCTGACACCCACAGGGCGTATGCTGCCTGACCTAGCTATTTCTCCTGTCAAAGCTCCAGAATCCTCCTGATACTCTGTGGTCAGTACATCCAATTCAAAAGTTGTCTGGACTGCTTCATTTCCACCCCGAAACAAATACTAGAATTGAAAAATATGAGAATAAAGGTCCCAAAGATATATACCAGAAGCAGGCAACCCAGGTACTTTGGGATTTTACCTTAGAAACACTGATCTACATTGATAAAATCATGTTTAGTTTTCAGCAACCCTTTAACACAAAGCTTTGTATCAAATGTTCTAAATAAATATGGTAAAAAATTAGTTTTGCAAATTCGCGGAAAAATTTTTAGGCCAAAACGGCTTTGGGTACCCAGCCCCAAATGTTACTCTGGGAAGGTTAAGGCGGCCGGCGTGATGCCGACCACATCACCCCTCGTGTGCCGACGGTCAAGATAATATGGACCTAACACCATATTCCCAATATGCCTCAATGGGCGTGTAACGGGTTCCTTTACCTTTTTTTTTATAATATTAAAAGATGCTTATGGCATGTTAATGAGGCATTATGGAGTCTTCTTGGCAATCATTAACCTAATAAGACAATATTTGAGGATAATAAATGCAGAATTCTTCAAGAAGGGGCAGCTTATGGAACCATTTGAGATAAGAACTAGAGCGTAACAGGAAAATCTCTTGCTAGCATTTCTCTTGTTACTGGCTATAGACTGGGTTATGAAAATAATATCAGAAATGGAATTCAGTGGACACAGACAAAACAGCCTGAAGATCTAGCTTCAAAATGTCTCTGGCCATCTGCTGGTGGACCAAATGTCAATGCCCATTTTAATGATTAATAAAACAAACAATTCTGTGAATATTCTTATCTATTTATTTATTATCATTCTTTATTCTGCATTTCATTCTTTAACTACCAGTAAATGTTAAATTGATTCTGATGATGGTTCTATCAGGCCCAGTTAACAATATTTCGGCTTTTGTTTCACTTATAGTGATGTTCACCAACGGGCTGATCACCCGTTTGCCAGTCACTTCGATTACGGAAACAACAGCAAATGGATTGATTTGCTGTTGCCCTAAAGACGCCAATAGGCGTGATGGGAAACAATGGCAAAGAAAACCTATCTGCTGTTGCCCTAAGACGCCACTAGGCGTAATGGCCACTGACTGCTTTGACGGTCGGTGGCTAAGGACTGAAGAAGAAGAAGAAGAAGAAGATAGTGATGTTCTGTAGTTTTAACAACCAAATAATGCTATTTTGGAGGGAAAGTCTTCCTTTTATTCAAACATGGAAGAGTAATCAAAGTGCATGTGTCTTTAACTGTCAATTTTTGGTTTCGCTTTGTTTTTTTTAAGCGTAAATTTTCAAAGCATTTAAATGGATACACCAACCACCACTGCCAGACTCAGACCAAACAAGGAAATTATTTGAAGAAATTCTGGATGAAGAAACTAATTCAAACTGTAGCGATTATGCAGATGATGATGACTCTGAACTGGAATATCAACAGTAATCTGAAACTGAATCATTTGAAAACGCCGATTTTTGTGACAGCCTGGTGTAAACAAATGAATGTATGGGTACAGGATAATCCCCATTTTTTTTTTTTAACTGCATACTGGAACAGCGTCAGATTGGCTAAGCACATACAGCACTTGCCTCTCGTGGCAAAGTTATCTGGTTCTGGGATCAAAACCTGGTAGCTTCATGCTCCAGTCTTCCCAACTGCAAATGAGCACTTGAGTTAGAGAAGGCAAAGGCAGCCAGAAAAGGAACTGATCATCCCACCTCATAAAACTGGACCTAGTATAGTGAAATCTCTAACATTTCATTCCCCTACAGCAGTTTCTGATATGGGACTACGTTAACTGGAAAAGTAAAATCATTCACGTTGGACTTCCTCTGTCATTGTTATTTCTCTATTACTGATTAATAATAATAATAAATTCTTTAAGCACCAAACACGGCGCATAAGGCAGAAACCAGTGCTCTCCAGGTTGTTCGTTGTGACGCCACTCCTCTTAGCTCTTGCACATTATTTAGGCCCAACGTTCTTCCTTCTCTTATTATTGTTCTTCTGAGTGTTTCTTTTGGTCTTCCTTTTTTCCTCTTACCCTCAGGAACCCAAGTGAGCGCCTGTAGTGGTATTCTGTTGTTTTGCATTCGTAGGACATGACCGATATATGACCATCGTCTTTTCCTTATATAGTCGGAGACATATTTCTGCTTAGAGTCTTCTCTTATTTGTCAATTAGTCTTGAATTCTTTCCAACTGATGTTCATGAGTTTTCTAAGACATTTGTTCTCGAATGTATTCAGCTTGTTCTCCAATGATTTTGTTATTTTCCAACTCTCACAGCCGTATGTTAACACTGAGATAACATTTGAATTAAACAGACGAAGCTTGGTATGTATATTCAATGATCGTAATTTCCAAATGTTAGATAATCTATTGAAGGCGCTAGCTGCCAAAGCAATTCTAGTATGAATTTCTCTTGTTGTGTCACCATCCTGAGTCATTTTACTGCCTAAATAATTGAAACTTTCAACTTTCTGTAGTTTTTCCCCGTTCAAGATGATATCAAAGGTCTCGTTAGAAAAGTTCATAGCTTTAGTTTTAGAGGCATTTATTTGGAGACCTATTTTAACCGAGAGATGACACAAATTATTTATTGCTTCTTGGGATTGTCTTGGTGTCGAACTTAAGAATGCTACATCATCTGCGAAATCCAGGTCCCCGAGGAATTTTCCATTTGTCCATTTTATACCTAATTGTTCATTGTGGGTATAGTTTCTCATAACCCAATCAATAGCTATTCCAAAAAGTAGTGGTGACATAATACAGCCTTGTTTCACCCCTGTTTCTACTGTAAACCATTCTGTATTCCCTTTATTTGTTCTAACACAACATCTTGCATTGTCATATAGCGCTTTGATTATATTCACATATTTTGTTGGAAAACCACAGATTGTAAGTATCTTCCACAATGATGGGCGGTGTAGACTATCAAAGGCTTTTTGAAAATCGACGAAGGTGATAATAAGTGGCGATTGCATTTCCACTGATTCTTCTATAATTGTTCTTAGTGTAAATATTTGATCAATACATGATCGTTTCGGCCTGAAACCCGCTTGTTCTTCTCTGATCTTTTCGTCAGCATGCAATTTAAGTCTTTCTAACATCATGCAACATAATAATTTTCCAATTTACTGATTGCTTATAGTTTTATACAAATTTTTTCCTCGAGACACGTTAACTCCTGTTGGCTATGGAAAAACTAGCATCAGCTGTTGTAGTTTTGATTGCGAGTGTAGGAGAATAATGAGTACATTTATTATCTGTTAATATACCTTCAGCTCAACAGCACATGATCCAATCAGGAGCAGGGAGTCTCCATCCCACACATCAATATGCATTGTTTGACGTGACAGGTGCTGCCAGAACAGGGTTATCTCTCCTGGTTTCAAGTAGGTTGGGTCTACTGGGTATTTTACCTGCAAAGAGTAAGGATAATTTTAAAACTAAAACTCTCTATACTGAAAGTCAAAGACACACATAATTTCAAATACTGGTTATGGAGAATGCTTTGGACTGCAAATGTTTGCTGATTCAACAAATGTCTGATAATTTTTGGTATTTTTTTGCCACTCAGCTCCCTGAGAAGTAAAGCAGCTCAGTCACATCTGGGTAAAGGTTCTCTTTAGACATGTGCATTATAGTGACCTCCCCTTGTAAATGATAGAGAATTTTACCTATTTGTACATGACCAAGACAAACATTACAAAGGGAGGTCTGCTGAGAAACCCGACAGTTGACATTTGACACTTATCACAGGATGGACTGGCGTACAGATTTACACAACATGGATCTAGGACAGATATAAAATATGGACGAAACATCAGTTACTTTTGATTTACCATGCAACAGAACACTAGATCCATGTGGTAGAAAAATTGTCTTGGTGAAAACAACAGGCCATGAAAAAACAAAATATTTTACTGTTGTCTTGTCTTGCATGGCGGATGGAACAAAATTAAAACCAGTAGTTATATTTAAAAGGAAGACCCTGCCCAAGGGAGCAAAATTTCCATCTGACATCCAAAGGGTGGATGGATGAGAATGTAATAAAATTATGGTTACAAACTGTGTGGAATGCAAGGCCAAGTGCATTTTTGTCCAAACAAGCTATGCTTGTTAGGGACATATTTCGTGCATATCTGACGAATTCTGTTAAACGTAAGGCATGTGAATTAAAAACAGACTTGACCGTAATTACTGGTGGCTGAACATCAATTCTCTAGCCTTTAGATGTTTGCTTACATAAACTTTTTAAAGACAGACTTTGCAAACTGTGGATGGAATGGATGAGTTCCGGTTCTGATACTCCAGGGGTCGACTTATAGTTGGATCGACTTACACTCAAGTATATACGGTACTTATCCTTGTCTGCAATATTACCCTTGTCAACAAGCAAATCCTAAATATTAATTTAATGCACACAAGCCTGCAACATAATTACTTCTAAGCCAGGTGGTCCTTCCATGACAGAGCCATCAGGGTTGAGTCTCTGCAGTATGAATGGAACAGCATTGGGGCTTGATGACAGATCATTCTGGGCTTTGGACAACAGCATTCTAAGGAAGAAAACCAGAATGTATAGTTTTTTTATTTGTTTGCTTGTCAGAGAACTCTCAAGACACTTCCTCCCTTCTTCTATTTTTATCCAATGGAGGAAAATATCCTATTCAACCTATTGTGGTTGTATTTAGAATATATAGTGTCTATTTTTGCACACGGCATATTCACTTGCTGCCCTTGAAACATACTTTGCCATCATCTGCTCCAAGATGAATATCAGGCAAATGGCCATTTCTAACTGGGTGTATCTTTTCCCTTTCAGCTAACAAATTTTCAGCTCCTCAAACCTTTGACTTAACTTCAACTAAGATCAATTCTTTTGCTCCTGTTGAATTTATTTTATTCCTGTTGTGATTCCATTATTTTTTTACCTTTGTTGTACTTAAATGTTAAATATTTATTTCTCAACAAATACAAGCTGATATCTGCTAACACAACGGTGATATTATTTATGCTCTTAAGTCATATTAAAATTTATCAGCCTACCATAAGCATATAATGTGTACCTGAATGTGTAAGTATGAGTGAATGAGTGAGAAAGAAGGAGATACTACACAAACTCATACTTAGGTCAGTATGTCTGCTAAAGAAAATCATTATGCTTTTTTTTTTTAGAAATATTAGTTTTGAGTACTTTGTTTAAAAAAAAAAAAAAAAAAAAAAATAAAGCTGCTTCTCTGATACTAAATAGTATAGGTCACAGGTGTCAATTATTATCAAAATATGATACCACATGACTTGAGTAATGGCCATGCACATGTAATGATTGCTATTCAATTATTGTGCTGAAAAAGTGGATAACAAATTCTTCTTCTTCGATCCTTAACCACCGACCGTCAAAGCAGTCAGTGGCCATCACGCCTAGTGGCGTCTTGTAGGGCAACAACAAATTGATTCCACTTTGCACAGTCGGTGGCCATCCTTCGTACAGTGCCCCAACTCTGGTTCATTCTTTGCATCTCAGCCTCCACAGTCCTCCGCCAAGTTGTTTTCGGTCGGCCTCTCTTTCGCTTTCCTTCAGGGGTCCAAAGCATAGCTGTTCTTGTGATGGCATCGGGGTCTCTTCTGAGGACATGACCAACCCAGCTCCAGCGTCTGCCAGCTATGATGGTGTGCATGTCCTCTTGCTTGCTACGAGTAAGCAGATCTTGGTTGGTGATGGTATTCGGCCAAAAAGATTCGGTGAATTTTTCTTAGGCATGTTGTGTGAAAAGAGGACAATTTTGACATTTCCTTCTCTGTGACTCTCCAGCATTCCGCACCATAGAGAAGCACAGAAAGCACGCAACTCTGGTATAATCTTAATTATGTGCTTGTGCTGTATTGGGAGGACTTCCAGATGTTATTTAGGCTAAAGAAGGCTGTTCTTGCCTTATTCATTCTGATGTTGATGTCTTTGCCTGCCCCACCGTCTGGTGTTACTATGCTTCCTAGGTATGTGAAGGTATCTGTCTGTACCAGTTGCTGATTCCTTACTGATATGGGCTCAGGGTTGCTCACATTGAGCGTCATGACCTCAGACTTCTTTAAATTGATGTTCAAGCCCACCTGCTGGCTAAATTTATTAAGTCTATCCGTTTTTTCCTGGATGTGTTGATGTGAATGTGCCAGCAGTGCAATGTCATCTGCATATTCCAGATCTTCCAATGTAGAAAATGTAGTCCATCTTATTCCTCTTGGACTGCCCTCTGTTGTCTGGCGCATCACCCAGTCTATGACTGTTAAAAATAGAGTGGTTGATAAGGGGCATCCCTGTCGTACTCCTGTCTTCACCTCGAAGGCTAGGTTGCTCTGCCCAACACTACACGTAAAGTTGGCATAGAGGCTTTTTATGATTGACACTATGCAGCTTGGAATTCCATAAGCCCTCAGTATTTTCCATAAACTGTCCCTATAAATGCTGTCAAAAGCCTTTTCAAAATCAACAAAATTTATGTAAAGCTGTCTTTGCCATTCTGAGCACTGCTCTATAATGTTCCTGAGAGTGAATATATGGTCTACACATCTTCTGTTCTTTCTAAATCCTGCTTGTTCTTTCCTCAGTTTGTAGTCTACTGCCTTTGAAATTCTCTGTATAATTATCCTGCCTAGTATTTTGCTGGGAACTGAGAGAAGGGATAACAAATAACACTAGTCAACAAATTTTCAAAAGTTATTTGTACCAGAAATTAAATATACCATTTCTTATTGATTTTGACATGCTGATTTCAAATATCATAATGAAATTCACCAATTGGCTCTGGTTTTTAAAAAAATGATGAATTTACATTACAGCAATACAAATAATGTATACTTGTTTAATTCTCTGGGATGAACAGCTAGTCTTTCTACTTTAGCATTATATAAATTGTGGTTACATACTCAATTAATTGATATTTCAACATAAAATGATAGAAAAAATAAAAACATTATTTAAAGTTCACATATCATGTTTTAAAAAGGCACATTTGAACCCATTCCGTCATTATTCAGTCGCTGTTCGAGCTCTCTTTGCTTGCTTCTTGTAGTCAATCGATGAGGTGTCTCTTATCACAGTCCAACAGTAATCGGCAAGCATTGAAGGGCTCCAATTGCCTTGATACCTTGTCTCCATAGCAGCAATGTCCTGGTGAAATCGTTCACCATGCTCATCACTGACCGCTCCACAGTTTGACGTAAAGAAATCCAGATGAGAATCCAGAAAATGAATTTTCAAAGTCATGTTGCAGCCAAGACTCTTATACTTCAGAAGGAGATTTTCTACAATTTCATTGTAATTATCAGATCTGTTGTTTCCAAGAAAATTGTCCACCACTGACTTAAATGCTAGCCATACTGCTTTTTCCTTGCCATGCAACACGCAAAGAAACTCGTCATCATGAAGAAGTTTTCGAATTTGCGGACCAACAAATACTCCCTCTCTTATTTTAGCTTCACTCAGTCTTGGAAATTTTCTGATGAGGTATTTGAAAGCCTCATCTGTTTTCTTCATTGCCTTGACAAAGTTTTTCATGAGACCCAGCTTAACTCTTTCAGTCCCAAGCAAAAAAGTGGGTTTGGCCCAAGCAAAAATGGCCACCGCAGTGCGTTTATATTGTTGTTGTTTGGAAATAATTTTTTAAAATGTTCATATGCATAAATAACTTTGTTTTTGTATATGAAACTGAAGGTAATTGGATGTACTTTACTCTTGTGCTACAAATATAAAAGCTTTCATTGAAAAATGATTAGTTATTCAAGGTGAAATGGAAGATATGCGCTTTAAAAAATGCTTAGTTATTCAAGGTAAAATGGAGGATATGCGCTTAAAAAATCGCTTTAAAAATCTAAAATAAATATCTCAAAACAGAAACACGTTCACTCTTAAACACGTGCGGTATTTAAAAGAATGTACTTGCAGTCGGAAATGACGTTTTGGGTGGTTTGTAGGTAGTTATAATTAGAAACAGTCTCAAACAGAGGCACATATACTAAAGGCTTTTTAAAGTCGATTGGGCCAAGCGCGTCTAACCCCTGAGCCTTTATAAAGTCGATTGGGACTTAAAGAGTTAATGTGCAAGGGTGGCAACAAAATCTTGCTGGTGTCGACAAGTGCTGGGTTCTCAACGTTCTTACTGCCAGGCTGCAATGACTGCCTGATTGGCCAATGTCTTCTGATGTAATAGTCACTTCGTGCACGGCTATCCCACTCACAGAGAAAGCAACAGTACTTGGTGTATCCACCCTGTAGTCCAAGCAAAAGAGCGACCACTTTTAAGTCCCCGCAAAGTGACCAATGATGATGATCGTAGTTTATACACTTCAAAAGCTGCTTAATGTTTTCATAAGTTTCTTTCATATGAACTGCGTGACCAACTGGAATTGACGGTAACACATTACCATTATTCAACAAAACAGCTTTAAGACTCGTCTTGGATGAATCAATGAAAAGCCTCCACTCTTCCGGTATGTAATTGATTTTGAGGGCTGTCATTAAACCAGAAATGTTGTGGCACGCAGAAAGGTCACCCTCTTTGAAAAAGAATGTAATAAGCGGCTTCTGGCGGTTCCTATCCACAGAAATTGTAACATCTTCTGCCAGGAGATTCCACTGTTGCAATCTGGAACCCAAAAGCTCCGCCTTGTTCTTCGGTAAATTCAGATCTCTTACAAGATCATTCAGTTCACCTTGGGTTATTAAGTGTGGTTTAGTGGATGTAGTTTGCTCAAAATCTGGGTCGCCTGAGGTTGATGGTTCAAGACCACCAATGTCCTCTTCTTCATCAGTGGAAGCAGCTGAAAATGATTCTGGCACTTTGGGAACTGGTAGATTATCGCCATATGGTACCGGACATATTGCAGAGGGGATGTTTGGATATTCCAGAGTCCATTTTTTCTTCTTTGATATGCCTTTCCCAATTGGAGGGACCATGCAAAAGTAACAGTTGTTGAGATGATCAGTGGGCTCTCTCCAAATCATTGGGACTGCAAAAGGCATAGCTTGCCTTTTGCTAGTCAACCACAGTTTAAGATGTGCTGCACATGTATTGCAGCATATGTGTGGCGTCCAGCTCTTATCTTGATCTCCTATTCTGCAGCCAAAATAGAAACTGTAAGCCTTCTTAATCACTTTAGTTATATTTCGCTTTTGTGATAGAAATGTCACCTCACCACATATATAACAGAAATTATTAGCACTGTTCACACATGTCCTAGGCATTTCTAACTTCTAGTTACATTTTTATTGGTCATTAGAAAAAATTATGCAATCGCCCACAACAGTTGCGTCATATATATAAATTGACCGTAATTAAATAAACTAGTAGCATATATCTTGAAAACTAGAGCCAATCAACATTTTTAAATGTCATTTTCGTTTTCAGCACACCAAAATTAGTTAAGATCAGCTATTTTCATTTCTGGTACATTTTGGTTGTTGACTAGTGTTGCTTCTTAACAAATGCAAATAGTACACCCTGTATTTCTGAAAAAACGTCAGCTAAAAAAAAAAAAAAAAAAAAAAGGCTCATAACAGGAGCAAAGGCAGTACTTAAAATGTATTTGAAATTTCTATAATATCCTTAACAAAACCAACTGTATCACTTCCATACTACATCAATGCTTTCAACAATCAAACTTAAAGGTTCAAGAAGTTGTTTGACTCTAATAAATATATCCTCAATGTGAAGGTGAGTTTTTGTGAATGTTTTTAAATTAACCAACAATGGCTTAATATTTAAAAAACTGCCTCAGTGGGCGTGTAACCGGATCCTTTACCTTTTTTCTTTACTTCTAATGCAGTGCATTTCTACTTAAAATAAATATATTGCAAAATGTCTGCTATACGTTTCAAAGACAAAAAAAAAAAACATCAAAACAATGTTCTTGATAACACTGACCTTTCTGTAGTGACCTGAGGGAATCTGTAGAACTGGAAGGAGAAGAAGACAGTAGCTGGCTGACCAGAGTTTTCTGCATGGCTCATGTTCATCATTGGTTCTCTATGATATTTATGCACAGAATTAAATCACTTACAAAGTGATATATAAGTAATTAAAACCACTGAAATGGCATTACTGTAACTATTTCTGATACATATGTTCTAATTTTCTCATGAAATAAAAGATACTTGTGAGAAACAGAAAACAGTTCTGGTAATTTATAACTCTAGATATTATCATTCAAACAGAATTTGAAGAACTTTTACACTGACTTGGTTTGGTTTTTGGTTTGGTTTTAAGGACTATCTTCATTGCACTCTGACAACTCCATCAGTGCTCCGATCTCCTCCCTTAGATCACACAAAGAGGATCTCAGCAGTGCACGAACTCTGTAGCACTGGCAAGAATCCCAATGTCTACACTGACTTACTTATTAATAACACAAATAATTATATATGAAGCCCTCACGTAAAACAAGTTGTAAAACTATTATCTGATTTTAAATTCCAGATGATTTCTCTCACAACCACACACCTGGAATAGGCCAAGAACTGAAAGATAATCTCATTAGCTTGAAGTGGGTCCACCTGCTCCTTTGTCAGACTGACCAAGTGCTGGCCATGAGGATCGATCACCTCAGGAGGCTCTCCATTGCGGTCAAGAAGAGGAGGGAACCCAGCAGCATAAAGGCGAGCATAAGCAGCTCGGGACAAACCTCTGCCACTGGAGGAGGAAAATATGTATATCAATAACTTATATTTGGAATTCTAAATCCTGAAATTATATAATTATCACTTGTAGCGAAAGGTTTTAATGTGTATAGTGTCAGTAGTCCTGAAGAAAACAGAAATAGAATTCTGTATGAAAATAGTGAAGTCCCAGTGTTGGAGAGAAACACTGGTATCACAAGATAGTCACGGCTGTGAATGTATCTGCTTCAGAAAGTATTTGGAGTAAAGTCAGATCATACCTTGCCACCTTTGCTATGTAACTATCTGTGATATTTAAATAAATCAGAACAACTCAACTTCAACAATTATAAAATTAATAAGACAGCTGAGTACAATTTCTGAATTTATTATGTACAACTATCTACTTTTGTGCTGAATTGTGAGTGTTGGAAGATGAAATCAATGGACAAATATTTTACAACATTTGAATGATGGTGAATTTATCTCTAGGTAATTAATTGAAATAAAAAGTTCTTCTTGTATCTTCCTTGTATAGAAATAAAAGTTTATCAGCTGTGCTGTTATCACTAGTCTCTGGCTATGCTAAAAGTCAATAATTTTCATCATAGACTCTGACGGCTCACAAATGATGCAGGAATTGGTCCTATTGCATACTCATCTTCAGAGTAAGATCTTGGTTTAATGACACACAACACTGTATTCTGATGATCTTTGCATTAGCCCACCCAACATTTAGGGGGACTAAGGTTGAAGTACAGATAACAATCGATAGGCTCCTGTGAGGTTCCAGGCAGTTTGGATTGAACTGAACTCTAGATCTCAGGTTTATAATGACTCATATGAACCCCCTATGATAGATGTTAAGCACAGATTAGACTTGAATTGGTGAAGTAAATCTGCATGGCAAGCATACGGCAAAGTATTAGCCTTGGTAGCTCTCTTCTTCTGTCTATCTCTCTGGCCTGTTTTGTGTTAGTGTGTGGTTTGAATACAGCACTGCCTCTTTTTATAGGTTAGCCATGGACGTATCGGAGAACAGGGTCTATTGGATCGTTTCAACTTTCTTGGTTTCCGTAGTTCTGAGTGAAACTGTGTAAGTTACCATCCAAACCTATACTCCGTATAACTACACACTTCTGTCCATAACCTACGGATATACGGTCTTTCACTTCCCAGACTGGGAGCTTCCTTTCCATATATATTTGGTTGAAATTGGTTATGATATATAATATTTACAGAATTTTAAAGCCTATCAACTTGGTAGTTTCCGATGTTCTGGCTCAAACTCAATTTTCTCCACAAATACTTCCTCCCTCCAATATTCCTTTGAAATGCACATTCCTGGCCTTTTCCTTCGAACAACAAACTAACTTCTATCCCGTTTCGATAATGCATGTGCTTATACTAAAATAAATCCGTCCAAAAGTTCGTACAAAAAAGTACACTGCTGTCACCATGTTAAAATGCCATACTATTATCGATCGGCTTTTGCAGTCTCCTGCGTTTTGATTGGATGCCCTAGATTCGCCTTCCAAGAATAATACTAAATATCGGGCCTACACACATGCCATACTTTACCTGTCTTTCATGCATTTACTAGGCATGTGTTACAACTTACGCTACATCACTAACTTTTGCATAATGGACAAACCTCTTTCATTTCTACATCACCATTCTCATTAATTCTACTGCTTCTTCTGTACACACACACAAAAAAGTCTGGTTAAAAAAAGAACAAAGGCTTACCCTCTCGGCTGTGGACCCTGAGCAAGGACAAGGGCATGAACAGGTGTGAAGGGAAGATCCTTCAGTTCAGTCAGAGCTGACGTCTGCAGTAATGAAAAAATATATTCATTCATCATTTAATGGCAGCTGCAATGGCATCATATTTTATGTTGGAAATGTTACTCATGTTTACTGAGTATCAGCTCATGTTTCCCATGACATTCCATTATCATTTTTGGTACCATCAGCATAATGTTCCACAAATTTTAAATATACTACACTCTTCTACATCTATCAAGGGAAATACTGTGCTTTAATTACTCAACAAATTTTATCAACTTTTAAAATTTGAAATTGAAATCCAACAACAGCATAGACAACTCTTTACCTCATGCATGTGCATAATGTCTATTGGCTGGAGACCTGCAGGTGGAGCATACATGTAAGGATACATGCCCCCCATGGAGATCATCTGCTGCTGTGCTGCTGTGATGGGAGGAAGGCCTAAAGGACCCATTGGGTAAGCATACTGGGGGATGGGGACTGATGAGGTCCTTGCAGCAGAAACAGCAGCTACTGGGAGAGGTTGCCTTTATGACAAAAGTAAAAAAAACATTGCACAGATTACATAGAGTATAATGCATATAAATATACACTAAAAATATTTATGTACAACCCATATAAAAATACACACAAAAATATAACAGCAAATATATTTTTTAAAAGACAGCAGTATATCACCATAGATGACACACACAACAGCCTACAGTGGTTATGAAAGTGTAAGTAAGGAATATAAATCATTGAATTAAGGAGATTCATACTAAATAATCATGCTAACTTGAAAAAAAATACATGCTAAAACAATTCAATTACCACAGAATGTATAATATCAAAAGTGAATTATTTAACTCCCATATTTTTATTATGTGAAAATCTATTTTTACAATTATTTATTACATTAATGAGCGCCTTTGAAAATACTGCAAATCTTTGAATAAGAAGCTTCAATGACTTCATTTAAAAAAATTTCAAATTTTTGTTTGTTTTAATGAGTACTTTTCACCAACAAATGCAAAATATGAACAAACAAAAGATAAACATCAATAATCAGAAAAATTACAGTTAAATAATTTACACAGTAACTTAAAATTTCATTCAACTCTTTTTCGCTTCTTGCAGAGCATGAAGGCTTAACTGCAACTGGACCCTTGCAGGAGATAGTGTTAAAGCACATGCTCCATCAGTGCTCATTTCTGTAGCAATTTTTTTAACATGATTCTGCCAGTCCCGTTCACAACCTCACATTTTTCATTTTTTGTGACATGCTTGAGGGAGCAAGAGTTGTGTTCTTTCATCACCTCTACAAGAGGACCCTGGGAACTGCACAGGGCAACTTGGTGTTCACAAAGCACCAAAGATATCACCCAATGGATAAAATCTGCAACATTATATCTGTGTGCAGACATACAGATGTGGCCAAATGGATAAAAGCTGCAGACAAATGTTGTATGTAACAGAGCAGGCACAATCAAACAGATGGAAGTAATAGTCTTTTTTTTTTTTTTCGTACACCCGCTAATACTCGAGGCGAAATCTCAGGTTATTATTAATGTCTAACCTGACATTGATTTTACGTGAGTATCCCTTTTCTTGTACAGAGACAGGTGTCCCTCGCCATTCAGGCAAATACTCTCCGATTTCGGAGGTACCCATTAGAGCTGGGTCGGCTCAGGAGCCGCCAATCCCTGGTCGACGACACTCCTTCAAATGTTCTCGCCAGGTCTCGAGTTAATCCAGTCCAAATCCCGGTCGACGAAAAATCCTCAAATGTCATCGCCCAGGTTTGATCCTGAATCACCCGGTCGCCAGAGCGGTGTGGTAACCACTACGCTAGCGCGGCTCCATAATAGTCTTAAAGTAAAGGTAAAAGGTAGTCCTATAGCAGTTACTGAAGTGAAGTGTTAGAGACTTCACCATACTAGGTCCAGCATTGAGAGGTGGGGTGACCAGTTCCCTTTGTCGCTGCCTTTTCCTTCCTTAATTCAAAGAGCAGAGTCAGGTACCTATTTACAAATGGGTAGACTAGAGCATGTCAGTACACTGAACTGAACCCGACATCGTTGAATGTTTGAAACTGATAAAAACTGCATTTAGTGAGTTAAAGAGAACTCAGATGTGCATACATTAAAATGAAACCAATGCTTGAAATGGATTAGATGTACCCTCAGAATTGCCCACATCATGACCGATGCAGCTAAATGCATTTAGAACTTCTATAACTGAAATGAAGCCTGTAAGCTGTCGCTATTAACCAGAAGGAAAATAGGACACACTAACATCAAATGCAGAATTTTAGAGAACTCCCACTTTATAAAACTCCATAAGAATTTCAATTAAGGCATGAGGTGGCTGTATATCTGATAATCTCACATATTCCCCCTTTTAACTCTTACAATCCGGCAAGCCCCGTGAAGTGGCGCGGGTTTAGTACCAATTTTACGGCTCGCTCCGTGAAGTGGCGCGCAACGGTAACGATAGCTAAACTAGCGCGTAAAAACGCGGTTTAGCTCCCGTATAGTAAGAGTTAAAAGAATTTGTACACACAAAGGATTTTCAATACTACTGCACAGTTTCACTCTGGATTTGACATTTCAGTCAGCATTCTTTGGTTAAAAAATACAGGCAGCATTTTTGTTTCCAATATGGATGTGCTTACACTACAATGCTTATTTGGCTATTTAAATAGCAATCTGCCAAGTAAAGTGATGTAAACGTCATTGATTTAACTTGATTGAATATGTAGTTTTAAAATGTGGCAAGTCTGGTTGTAGTTTTCACTGTTCTATTACAGAAGAACAGATTTATATATGTACAAATATTTTATTGCACATTCGATCCACAAAATTATTTTTAAAAACTACAATATCAGTGTGGTCAGTGTTCAAACATGTCTACACTTTCTTTCTTAATTGTAACCTCTTCTACCCCGTAAACAGAGTGTAGAGGTGACCCAAGAGCACAAGGTTTTGGGGTAAACATGCAATCTACACTTCACATGGTAATTTTTCACACTATTCAGCAGAAATTGTAATGGAGAAAGGAAATGCAGCAGAACTGTATAAAAATAGTGAAAGTAGATAAGAAAAAAAAAAAAAAAACCAAGTGTCTGGAATCACAAAACAATAAATAAAAATAAAAGTAACAAAAAACTAACCAACAAAACATCACAATGCTCAGAAGTTTAAATCAATACATCTTTTAAGAAAAAGTTTCACACATTGAATGCTGAAGTGGTATTTCTGTCTGGATGCCTGACATAGAATCAGAAGACAGTCTCTGACAGTTAAGATCATGAAATCCCACTGATAAATGCTGGCTGCATGAACTATGGAAAATGAAAAAAGAACTGTATTTGTACTAATACTTAAAAGCTAAAACAAAACAAAACAAAACAAAACAAAGCACTTATGAAGCAACTCTGTGACACTTTTGGTATCAGTGTCAAATATGGTAAACATCTAAAGCAGTGATTCTCAACATGGGCCATATGGCCTCCCAGGGGGCCATGAAATATTTCTTGGGGGGGCGGCGCCACAGTAAGATGGTAAAGTACTTTTCTTCCAGCAAACAACGATTATGAGGGGGGGGGGGGGGCCACAGAGGTAAATGAGGCTGGAAGAGGCCATGAGCAAAAAAAGGGTTGAGAACCCCTGATCTAAATCATTAGGAACAGCAGATCACAACAGATGATGTCATATCTAAGAAAAGCTACAAATGGCACATAAAATTTAAATTGATTTTAAAAACATTAAATTATTATTATTTAAATGCATTTTACAAAATTTATTTACAAAATTATTTTTGTTCCTGATGGCCTAAAGGTTACAGACAAAATTATGTAAAGTTATATTTCTGAAACACTGGCTTCCTAGCTCAGTGGTCTATGGTTCGATTCCCAGATGATGTGGGATTTTTTTAGGCCGCAAACAGCTCCTGGGTCGACCCAGCCCCAATTGGGTACCCCAGCAACTTCTGGGAAGGTTAAGGCGGCCGGCATGATGCTGACCACATCACTCCTAGTGTGCCGATGGTCAAGAAAATATGGGCCTAACACCATATTCCCAATATGCCTCAATGGGTGTGTAACGGGATCCTTTCCTTTCCTATATTTCCGAATGGTAAGAAGAGACAATAAGTATGGTTCATAAACCTTCATTAGCTTAATTACGCACAAAAAACAAAAATGGTAAAACAAATAAACAATAACGAAAGCTAAAGAAACACTAACAGAACCATGTAACAGAATCTCAAGAAAGGCATCCAAAAAAAAAAAAAAATACCAGTCAAATCTATTAATCCTCCATCATCAATGCCAAATCAAGTAAAGATACAGGAGGAATAACTAAGAGTGCGCCCATTATGGGCAAGTTAACCCCCCCCCCCCCCCCCCCCCCCCCCCCCCCCCCCCCCCCCCCCCCACCAAAAAAAAAAAAAAAACAACAGAAATTTAAGATAACAGTCATATCTAGCCATTCATGTAAGCATGGTGGTTGAAAAAATACAAACTTTTAAAGTGCATGCCCAAAACTTGAAGCATTTGTAGGGAAAATGGCAAATTTTAGCTATTTTTCTGGGTTTTATTGGTCAAGATAACTGTAAATGTTAGTAGAGCTAGAGTTATGAAATTCAGCAATTCTATTTTTTAATATATCATAATGATTAAAGTAATCTTGATTAGTTTAATATCTTATTTATGAAATATGTCAATCAATACACTTTCTGGAAATTTTTTGGAGAGGAGTGCGTTGAAGTGTCCTCACACTTGTATTATTTGTGAGCACATATTATTAGCACATTATTTAAAGCTTACTGTATGAACTTCTTTCTTCTTTGATCCTTGGCCGCAGACTGTCAAAGCAGTCAGTGGCTGTATGAACTAGCCAGTCCAAATTTCACAGCTGTCACTAATTTTTTTTTAAAATATCTTCAAACACAAGCCCACATCTTTGTAGATAAATGTTCTTTTGAGAAAATTTGGTTCGCCTCTTGTAGCAAAGGTACCTGGTTCGAAACTCAACTTGCGCAGATCAACAGACATAACAAGATTACTGACATGTTAAATTTGATTATGACAACTCCAACAGATATAACAAAATCAAAAATACTGACTTGCTTCTTCTTCTTCTTCTTTCGTTCGCTTGAACTATATTGTCTATATCTGCAATGTTGTTTCTTGTATAAACTTCACTGTCTTTTGTAGTTCATACAGAGGTCCATATAGTTTTGCTTCCAGTGTTGTTTCTCTGAGCCAGTGGGTTTGCCTCAATATATCATATTCGGGGCAATCTTGAAGTACGTGCTCCGCAGTCTGGGGTGCCTGTCCACATGTACACATGGCTGAATTGCCAATCTTAAATTTTGTATACATGTGGCTGCGGAGGCGGTTGTGTCCTGTTCTGAGGCGCAGAATGACTATTTGTTCTGATCTGTTCATAGCTTGGTAGTCATCCTGCGTTGGTGTTGGTGGCTTTCTGATAGATTTGATCATCTTTTTCTTCTGATGGTATGTAACTGGTACATCCGGTTGCTCGTCTGCAGCACCTTCTTTAGCCAGTCCATCTGCTCTCTCGTTTCCTGGTATTCCACAATGAGACGGTATCCACTGCATGGTGACCCTGCTCTGGTTGCACAGTTCAGAAAGTAGGGCTTGTATGCCTGGCAATTTTCTGGACTGAAGTGCTTGGAGTGCTGATCTTGCATCTGTCAGGAATACTACAGGCTGTGGACCGAGATTGGTGTTCAATAGTTTCTCAGTTGCCACCTTGATTGCCTGGACTTCTGCATCATAGTTGTTACAGAATTTCCCCGTTGGAACTCTGACAGTATCCCTAGTGTTATTTGGGTATTCTATGTACACTCCTGCTCCTCCATTCTTTACTGCATTCTGTGCTGACCCATCTGTGTATACTCGGACCCAGAGGTCCTGTGGGTATTCATCATCCAGGAAACTGAGAGTGACTGTCCTACATTGCACGCTGTTCTGTTCATCCCTGTCTAATATTCCTTTCACTTTTGTGTGGATGTGTACTGGTAGCCCATGCTCCTCTCTCCAAGGGGTTTGTTCTGGCACAGACTTTAGGGGGCTGTTAACTTCAGGCAGGTCTGAGGTTTGTCTACGTAATCGTTTGGCCTGGTGGATAAAGCTGCTTCTTTTCAGTCGCCCCATTGCTAGGTTTTGGAATCTGTCCTTCATTGGATGACTCGGCATACAGAGGAACTTTTCTGCCTGTGTTAGCACTTTCGTGTCTCTGCGTTCTCTCAGTGCTTGTATCCTCCCCATTTTCTCCATCTTCACTATAGGCGTTGATTTCATTGCCCCCGTGATGACCCTAAGCGCCTGGTTTTGCACCTTATCTAGCTCTTGTAATGTGGTGTTTGATGCTGGGCACCACGCAGCTGACCCATATTCCAGGTGTGGTTGTATGCCCTGCTGGTAAACTTTACTAAGTATTTTCCCGCTGGCTCCCCATGTGGTTCCACTTAGTTTTCTCAGGATGGCTAACTTCCTCCTGGCCTTTGTTGCTGCTTTGTTGATGTGCTGCTTCCATGTCAGCCTATCATCGAATGTAACTCCGAGATAGGTGGGTTGTTTATCTTCTCTCAGGAGCTCTTCGTTTATCTTGATGACACCAGCTTTTTGTTTGGGAGAGAGGGTGAAGAGCGTAGTGCTGCACATGTCTGTATTGATGCTGACACACCATCTATTTGCCCATGAGGTTAAGGCATCTATAGCTCTTTGTAGCAGTTTGGTGGCCACTGTTGCATGCTCATCTGTGCACCATATTACCAGGTCATCAGCGTACATTGCCACTTTCATTCCATGTGGTAGTTCAGCAACCAGGTCGTTGATGTAGACTAGGAAAAGTGTGGGGGACAGAACCCCTCCCTGAGGGACGCCATGACGCAGTAGAATTTTCTTACTCTTGAGGCCATCTAGTTGTACTCGGGCTCTTCTGTTATGCAGGTATGCTTTCACCCATTTGTACATCTTACCATTCACTCTACAATTTCTCAGTTTCTTCAGAAGCCCTTCTTTCCAAACCTTGTCAAATGCTTTCCTTAGATCTATCCATGCTGCTAGTACCAGTTTCTTATCTTGGAACGCATCCTCAATCTTTTGGGAAAGGTAAGTTGCCTGATCTTCGGTGGAATAACACTGCCTAAAGCCCGTCTGCTGTGGTACAAGAAGGTTTTCACTTTCAAGGTACCACTGTAGCCTGAGGTTGATGATACGTTCCATTGTTTTGCAGAGGCAGCTTGTAAGGCTGATTGGTCTGTAGCTGGAGGCAGTGGAACTGTCTTTTCCTGGTTTTAGGAGTGGTATCATGATTGCTTCCCTCCAGGTCTGTGGAACTCTGCCTGAGTTCCAACAGATATTGAAGATCTGCAGCAGCTTTGTTTTTGCTGCGGTTCCCAAGTTCTTAATCATTTCATTGGACACTCCATCAACTCCTGGCGACTTTCTCATTTTCAATTTGGATATTGCAAGCTCCAGTTCTCTGAATGTGATTGGTGCCTCCATAACTTCAGGTATGGTTCCATCTCGTCCTGCGTATTGTTGTTTCTCACGAGTCTCCTGTTGCTTCTCTGGGCTAACTTTGATGTTGTTGTCTTTAGCAAAAGAGTCTGCAAAGTGATCAGCTGCCTGTTTTCCCATGAGGATGTTTCCATCTTTGTACAGAGCAATCCTCGAGTTTCTCTCTGTACCTTCATCGTTAAGTTGTTTTACCAGCTTCCACAGTTTCCTCGTATCTCTTTCAAAGTTCAAGGACTCTGTTTTCTCCTTCCAGCTTCTTCGCCTGGCCTGCAACGTGGCCCTTTGAAATTTGGCCTTAGCTTGCTGGTAGTTATTGTGGTGTTCTTGGCATGGACTGGTCTCTGCCTGCTTTCGAGATGTTTCCACGTCGTTGTGCAGCTGCTCTAGTTCACTATTCCAATATGGTTTGTAGTGCTTACGAGCCCCTCTAGGTATTGTTTCACGAGCAGCCTGTAATATGCATCTGCTGAATTCATCGACTAGCTTATTGATGTCTTTGTCTACAGTCAGATCTCTAGCCAGTATACTAGTACGGTGCTGGTAAATTGTCCAGTCTGCCTTCTTGTAGTTCCACCTAGAGAGAGTGCTGCTCTCCTTGACAAGTTCATTTTCCACAATTAGGAAGACTGGCCGGTGGTCGCTGCCTCCAAGTTGTTTCCCTACAACGCGTGTGGTGTTCCACTCCAGGCTGGGTGAGTGGAATGCCAGGTCTGGTGTAGAGGTGGTGTGCCATGATCTCGAGTAGAAGTGTCGTGAAACGAAGTGTAACCCACTACTTTGTTAATCACTATGTCGAGATACAGATTTGCTTCAACCAATCAACGATCAACGTTCACCAGTCTCTGAGACCGAATAAATTAACGGCCATCTTGTTCACGCAAGATGGCCGATGAAAACTGAATAAAATTAGGCTGTATGAGACCAGGTACAAAACCGGAGGAAACCAATCAACTTGCTCCGCCAGGAACCAACCGAAAGCTTTCCTCAAGTAGTTACTTGACTATATAATCGGGCGGATTTTATGCTAACCACGCAACCCCGAACTTGACGCCAGAGATACAGACTGAAGAGGGAGAAGCTGTCACCTTGATTTATGGTAACTTACCTGAGGGCATCGACCTGCAACCTACTTCACTAAGTCGCGTCAAAACCTGGCCAGTTTAAAATCTTAGGAGGGTAAATATTTTTACGATAACCGTTGGTATTTGTTGTGTGTCATTTATACTACCTATCAGGTTACTGATTGTATCTTGGGGGGAATTAAGTATAATGATTGTATTTCCTATTATGATTGAATAGACGAAGACTAATAGGACTCATACTTCAACCTATTGTCTCCTATACTTCAATCTATTGTCAGTCTATAACTTCAGTCTATTGTCTCTGATAATTCCAAACTGTAAATATAACCAAAACAGTCCTTGTTAGGACTCAATCTATTGTCTCAGATAAGACCAACTCCAATATAACCAAAACAGTCCTTGTCAGGACTCAATCTATTGTCGCATCTAACTCCAATCTATTGTCTCCTTTAACTCCAACCTGATATATCACCAACCAGTCCTCGTCTCATATACTCCTATCATAAGAACATAACAATATTGTTAGGATATATGTTACCAGCTATTGTCAGAGAGGGCGTGATATAGTATAGGGGAAGGACATTGTGGATTTATTCATGTATTGATTTATATTATGGGATGTATTCATGTATAAAATGTATTCATGTATTGAATCTATATTATTGAATGTATCCATGTATTAGTTTATCAGAAAGAATGTTTTGCAAGTAGACACCTGTCTTGTCTCGCTATTGCTAAATCATACTGAGCCATGTTGTCATTCATCCCACATGCATACATCGGAGACACGCTCATTTCACTCACACTAGAAATAGGTGGGCTTGAGGACAGAAATTAGCCCCTATTTTTGCTTTGTTACAGGTTTAATTGTGTCCTAAAAACCTGAGGTCGTATGTTCGAGTCAATCCCGCTGCCTGGAACTCCGCAGGAGCATAGAGGTTGACCAGACTCTACATCTTTGGTCCCCCTCAGTCTTGGGTGGGCTAAAGGAACGATACTCTGCCGGTGGTGTGAACCAAACAAAGAAGAACAGACTTAAGAGAGATGAGTACACATTAGTACCATTTCTGTCGGCATTGTGAGCATAGAACTGTCAATGAAGAAAACGTGAATTAGCGTAGCAAGAGACAATAATAAGATCATAGTGGATAAATTATACGTAAATAACAGCATAGCTGATAAACGTTATATCCTTAATTAACAGCACCGCTGATATAATTTTTTGTTCCTATAATTGGAAAACGTGTTGTAATATTTATAAATATAAATATCTGTAAATCATATGTAAACTTACCAATTCATTTCATTCCATTTTTTTTGCAACATTCACCTTTCAGCACAAGAGTAGATAGTGTATATATCATCATCATCATGTGACGTATTCTTTCCAGAACGTTGTCTCCATTACAGCTGCTCTGAACGCATCACGATTCTGGGCAAGTCGACCTGCATCAGCCAAAGACAAGTTCAGACTCTCTGTGATGTCCTGGGTCCACCGTCGTCTAGGTCGACCCCTTCCCCTTTTTCCAGGGACCATGCCTTCCATCACTGTTTTTTCCAGACTATCATGTCTTTTTATATGACCGAAAAATTTCAGCTTCCTTATATATACTAAATAAAATATAAGGAAATTGTATTTTGAACGACTTGTCAATTTTATCATTGTTAAGTAAAAATCTGTTTCCTTGCTTTGTTTAATATCACAATTGGTTACACAGCAGAGGTGGCGCTTTATGTCGGTCTCCTCTATACTATTGTTTCGAGATCAGATCATTCACAGCCGTAACTAATTTGTGATACCAGTAGTCCTCTCAGACACTGGGACTTCACCATTTTCTGCAGAAATCCTATTTCTGTAATTGTCAGTACTATACTGATCCAAGAGCCAAAATAAAACCTCTCGCCACACTGGGGGCTCGTTCCTGGGATATTTCTGTATATCTTGAGCCATACTTAGTCTATTCATCTATCTACACTCTATCTTGTGCCACCCATAGGTAACATAAGAAAATAAATTTTATTTTTTGAAAAAAAATTCTATTTTAGGATTTTTAAAACAATATTTTCTTAGGAGGAGTACCATTTAGTACTCAGTAAATAGTTGATGCTCACAAAGTTGCACGGAAATTTTTTGTTCATTTAAATTAATTAAGTTTAATTACAATAATTTGGTTATAGTAAATTTACATACCCTCTCTAAGCAACGCCATGGCTGATCTAGTGAAGTTCAGAACTGCGATCATGCAGATGGGTAAGGAATTAAATTTGACAGGTGATGCTCTCACTCAGTATGTCACAACAGAAGTGGACAAACACATGGATAGGGAAGAAAGAAAGTTGCAATTAGAGACTGAAGCAAAGAAATTAGAGGCTGATAGAGAAGCAAAGAAATTTGAGGCTGAAGAAAGGAGGTTGCAAGCTGAGAGAGAAGACAAAAGACTGGAAGCTGAGAGAGAAGACAAAAGACTGGAAGCTGAGAGAGAAGACAAAAGACTGGAAGCTGAAAGAGAAACTAAAAGGTTAGAAGCTGAGGAAAGGAAATTACAAGCAGAGAGAGACCATCAGTTGAGATTAAAAGAGCTTGAAATTCAGGCAAATACTGGCAATAATGGTGGTAGCTCACCTCACTCTGAGAGTAGCTCCAGCCAGAGCACCTCAAGTGGGGCCATGAATTTTCATCTGGACCCATTTGTTGAGAAAGAAGACGCCATTGAGTCGTACCTGGATAGATACGAAAGACTAGCCACTACCTATGGCTTAGTGAAAGAAAAATGGAGTCTTAAACTATCTCAGGGATTGAGAGGTGTGGCCTACGATGTGTATTTGAAGCTCTCAAGAGATGACCAGGAAGATTATGAAATCCTGAAGCAGGCACTGCTTGTGAGATATGAAAAGAACTCAGAATCATATAGAAAGAAATTCCGAACAGCTAAACTTCTTCCAGGAGAAAACTATCACCAATTCTCTGCTAGACTGGAAACCTATTTGGAAAAATGGAGTAGTTTAGGAAAGTGTCAGGATCTGAAAGAAATGATAATGATGGAGCAAGTGAAAGAGTCCATGCCTCAAGAAATGAGGAAGTTTATCATGGAACAAGGAGCAGAGAGATTGGAAGATATTGTAACTGTTGCTGAGAGATATCAAGCAGCTCAGGCAGAATTATTAGGAAATAAGAAGAAGCAGGGTGAAAACTTCAAATCATCACACAACTATACCAAATATGAACAAAAGGACCATACCACAAGGAACAAACAAAGATTTGACCAAAAGGACAAAAACCCTCTAAGATCGGATAAGACACCTTACCGGAAGGAAGGAAAGTGGTGTAAAACTTGTCTAATGAGTAACCACAATACTGCGGACTGCAGAAGGAAGAATCCTCCTCATCATGCTGCATGTCTTACAACAGGGAATCAGGGAAGGAATGAACTGGCAGTAAGTCAGAAGGACTTCCATCATCCCCCTGTCTGTGAGGAAGTGACCGTGAATGGCACTCAAGTACTGTGTTTATATGACACAGGATTGGACTTTGATTCAGTTGTGTGCTCTTCTCTAGTGAGTCCTGACCAGATAACCACAGAAACAGTGGAAATCAGAGGACCGATCAAGGGAGCAAGAACCATGACACTACCCATAGCTCGAATCAACATAAGATCTCGCTATGTGGAAGGAGAAATCAAAGCAGCAGTGATGGACGACCCTATTTACCCTTTGATTTTGGGGTGTAGGTATGTTTTCCTTGGAGAACCTATAAAACCTGTAGTTATGGCAACAGTCCAGACCAGGGAAAGCTCCAGGAAAATGGAGGAGAATCCTATCAATACTCATCCAGAAGAGATGAAAAAGGCTCAGGCAGCAGATAGCACACTGAAGCCTTGTTTTGGCAAATTGCCTAAAGCACATAACCCTCCAGAGAAAGGAGACTTGTATATGAAGAATGGCCTACTAAGCAGAAAAGCTGGAACAGGACCTAAAGGGCATGGACAGCTTGTAGTGCCAAAATCTTACAGGGAGAAGGTTATGACGCTAGGACATGCTATACCCTTCAGTGGACATATGGGAATAGGGGCCACTGGACAAAGGATAGCCTGTCACTACTTCTGGCCAGGAATTACAGAGGACATAAAAAGATATGTAAGATCTTGTCCAGAATGCCAAAGAGTAGCTCCTAAGCATAGGACTGCACCAGCAACACTGGGAGAAATGCCTATTATGGGAACCCCTTTTGAACGTGTTGCAGTAGATATTGTTGGACCCCTCACTAGGACCAAGAAGAGAAATGCTTACATCTTAACCTTGGTTGATACTTGCTCTATGTGGGGAGAAGCAGTGGCCATGTCAGCTATAGATTCAAAGCACGTGGCAGAGGCCCTGTTGACAATATTTACCCGATTAGGTTTCCCGCATCAGATATTGACTGACAATGGGTCTCAGTTTAAGGGAAAGCTAAAACAAGAAGTATTCAGGATATTTCAAGCCAGGCACTATCATTGTAGTCCCTACCATGCCCAAGGGAACGGTCAAGTAGAGCGGTTCAATGGTACGCTAATTTCAATCCTTAGAAAGCTGGCGAGTGAAAAACCTGATACTTGGGATACATACTTACCCGCTGCACTATTTGCATATAGGGAAGTACCCCACAACTCAACTGGATTGGCTCCAGCTACATTGTTGTTTGGAAGACCAATAAAAGGTCCACTGGAAGCATTGCTGCGGACATGGACTGATGAAAAGGCAGAGGAAACAGTGACTTCCGCATACCAGTACGTCAACGAGTTGACATCTCGATTGAAAGCAGGTTGGAAACTGGCCAATGATAACTTAAGACAGGCCAGGAGGAAGCATGCTGCGTACTACAACAAAAAAGCAAAGGATAGGGAACTGGAGGTGGGTGAAAAGGTGTTATTACTGTTGCCAAGCAGCAATAATAAATTGCAGATTGGATGGCAGGGACCCTATGTCATACTGGAGAAACTTTCCAGGACCAATTATAAGATTGACAAGAAAGGAAAGGAGAAGGTATATCATGTCAATCTTCTTAAAAAATACTATGACAAGGAATCATCAGAAGTTGCACATATTATGACCCTAGCCATTGCAACAGAAATGCACGGTGAACCACTTCACTCTATGGAGTATCCACTCACAACTACAGAGGATTATGTTCAAGTAAATATTAGTGAACATTTAACTCCAGAGCAGAAGAAGAGGGTTCAGAAAGTGTTGGAAACCCATGCTGATGTGCTCACAGATAAACCAGGTCGTACGAATCTGTTAGAGTACGACATGAAGGTTACCGACCCTACCCCAGTATGCATGAGAACATACCCTATACCCTATGCGAAAGCCCAAGCACTAAGGGAGGAAGTTGATTATCTGTTGAAGGAGAAAATTATCTCGAAGTCAGACTCTCCCTATAGCTCAAGTGTGGTGCTATTGAGAAAACCGAGTGGTGAACACAGGTTATGTATTGACTACCGGAAGCTTAATGCGATCACAGAATCTCAGGTGGACCCATTACCTGACACCAACCAGCTGTTCTCTACACTGAGTAAGGCTAGGTATTTATCGAAGGTAGATCTAAGCAAGGGATACTACCAAATACCAGTGAAACCAGAAGTTAGGAGAATGCTGGCGTTCAGTACATCAGACGGACACTACGAGTTTAATGTACTCCCCTTTGGGCTGAAAAATGCTCCAAGTATCTTTTCAAGAATGATGAGGAAATTATTGGAACCTCTACAAAATCCCCATATCACTAACTTTATGGATGACTGTTGAGCGCTCTTTTCAGGTAACATGATAGCTAGTAGCAGATGTACCAATGTACTAGCATCTTGACGCGAATGTAGAATGAAAATTAGATGAAGAGCTATCCAACAGAACTTCAACGAGTGGAAGGCAAATCAAGCCAACATGATCATACTCAACTCGTCGGTAAAGTTATTATAATTTATTACGTGGTACGAAGACGTTTGACAAGACGGTACAATGTTCCTTGACAGGTACGATGAACAATTTATACATAGTAGTGACAGTTCCGATAAAACGATACATCTCTGGTCATTCATATCTAAAATCCTCTCTCACGTAAGTAATAAGAATCCAATAATATTCCTACTAGGTTTTAACAGCAAGGGAATGTCCGTTGACCTTGCTTGAGGTCATCCACTTAAGCATGTACTCCCATACCACGAACTCCCGCATTCGTCCAATAAGAGACTGTTTCTATCCAAGACATAGTTCCATACAACGTAGACTCAATAGATATTCACTGGTACATATATGAAGAGGTATCTGAGTTAGTATCTTTAGGTTTTAACTAACCTCTCAAAAATCATGCCACGACTTTGGCATTACAATAAAGGCGTTTACACATATGAATACTGCAATCAAATTAACTTCTTTCCACTCGTAGGAATCCTTCTTCTACGATACGAATCCTAAAGGCTAACGACTCTGTAGGTCCATTCTAGGAATAACATATTCCCGCTAGACTAATATAAGAGCGGCCTTACAATACAGCCTACAATCAGAAGTGGGGCGATAACTTACGTGACATTACTGCTATTGGTTTCGACCTGAAGACCAATACAGATCACTAGAATAAATGGCTTCCATAAACGTGCCATGAATACCATAATAATATATCAATCACGGACATAAACAAGGTCCATGTTGCCCCTCCAAATCATGACGTCAGAAACTACTCAACTAGGTTACCCGTGCGTCCCAAAGCAACTCACACTGCTTTGTGCACGTCAGTGCGCGAATCATTCGACCGCACAAATAATATAACTATATTGAGACTGGTGCGTACATTTGGCAGGACCGAAGACTACCCCCTTAGGTAATAAATGTACGTAACAGCTCCCTTATTACCTCCCCTTAAAAAAATTAATTCTATTAATTTTTTTGAACTTAGTACCCGGGAGAGGTGAGTCAAAACTACAACAAGATATATGAAATGCATAAAGTTATACCATATTAAGAAAAGAATATTAAACGAAAACAATATAACTAAATGATAGTATGCATTAAAGCACACATCCACCATCGACCTACTTTGGAACGATGTGGTAATATTCGAAGTAAAAGAAGTTGAAAATGAAAATGAAAAAACCATAAAAAAAAAAAAGATGATAATAAAATTCAACTAAGTTTTCTAAAAAAAAAAATTCGAAACATATGATTTCAAAAATAAAAATGAACAGCAACACTGATGATAATCAATGACAAGAGAATCAATAAAACAGAAAAATTGAAAATACAATGTGCAAAAATGAAGCAATGCAAAATTAAACATTTTAAGAATCAACACACTTAATGTTTTCTAACACTAGTATGGTTGACTAGTGATCTTAACAGTGAGATATCATAACTAAGACCCGTGAATGCAGGTATTACGTGACAACTAAGAAAGTTAGTATATGTGTGATCCATAATTAATTAAATAGATTAAATTGAATTATAGTAATTTATATATTTCTTAATTACTAATAATTAACCAGTTACTAATATATTCTAAGTAATTCTAATATCACTCATTGTCAATGTTCAGTTACAACTAGTTAGTAATCGACGAGACGATGTTCTCAATGTTCCATACACGATAAAATATATTCTCGAACACGATATGTAGTGTAATATGTTCCATAGGAATAACAAATGTATATTTGTCAATGTTGCCGTAATAATAAAATGTTATTCTAATACCACTGTTCCCGTTTTAATAAAACGTTACTACACAAGAAGTAATGTTATAATCTATAAGTAAGTATATCCTGAAAGATATATTTATACGAATACTTCAGTTATATGAACAGTCTTTATAGATGTATAATCAATGAAAATGTAGAAAGTTATTCATGTTATCGGTGAGGATGTTTCAACATCTGGAAGTGGTTTAGTTTCGACAAGTTCGCTTGGGCATCTCGACAAACAGTCTGCGAACACATTCTTCACTCCAGGAATAGCTCGTATTTCAAAATTGAATGGTTGAAGCGCTATAGCGTAACGCGCTGACTTCGATGATTTTTACGTTTTTTCGAGTTCAGTGCGGTAAGAGCTTTTTGATCAGATTCCACCACAAAGTGTGAACCAAGGAGGTAACGTTCCAGTTTTGTGATTGCCCACACCAACGCTAGGAGCTCTTTATCCAGAACGGAGTATTTGAGTTCGCTCTCCGTAAGTTTTCTGGACACGTACATCACCGGAAATAAGGTACCATTATATTCCTGCATCAAAACTGCAGCAATAGCGTAAGAAGATGCATCACTGCGAAGGATGAAAGTGAGATTTTTGTTAGGCAACCTCAAAAAAGGTTCTTTTGAAAAAAATCGTTTTATATAGTCTAACGCCGTTTGGTGATCCTGCGACCACTTTATTACATTAGATGTGCCTTTTTTCAGTAGAGACGAAAAAGGTGCAGTTATAGTAGACAAATGAGGGATGAATTTTGAATAGAACTGTATTAGTCCTAAAATAGACCTAACTTGTTTTTTTGTCTTAGGTGCTGAGATGTTTAAAATTTTAGAGACGTTACTGTCTTCTGTATACATGAAACCATGACCTATGCGGTGACCCAGAAATGAGATGTCATGAAAACCGACAAAAGCCTTTGAAGGTTTTGCTGTTAAATTATAATCCCGTAAGGTAGAAAGTAAAGCTTTTAATCCATGAATATGTTCATCCCAAGAGTCACTGAAAAGACAGATGTCATCTATATAAGTAATGACATCTGGACGATGAGACAATATGCGGCGCATCATGTGTACAAAGGTAGCTGGCGCATTCATTAGTCCGAATGGCATAAAATTCCATTGAAAAAGACCCCGTGGCGTCGAGAAAGCGGTGAATGGCTTTGCTTTAGGAGTTAGTGGCACTTGCCAATAGCCTTTTGAAAGGTCAAATTTCGAAAAGAATGTGGCATGAGATAACCTCTCCAATAAGTCGTCTAAAAGAGGTAACGGTTCCGCATCGAATTTTGTAACTTTGTTTAATTTCCTGTAATCTACGCAAAGACGTATATTGTTGTCCTTCTTCCTAATGATTACCATAGAAGAAGAATATGGTGATGAAGATGGTTCAATTATATTTAATTGAAGCATCTCATCCAATTCCTTATCAACCTTATCACGAAAGTGTAAAGGGATAGGATATGGGCGAACTCGAATAGGCGTATCGTCAGTCAGAATAATGTCATGTTGGATGACTGACGTATGACCTGGGATGTCAGTGAGGACATCCTCATACGAGTGTAGAATATTAGAGACTTGCTGACGTTGATCAGCCGAAAGAGTGGATGAGATTGTAACATCATTCCATTTCTCAGTGGAATGGAGTGGTACAACTGGTATTGGTAGTTGTACATCATCGAAAGAAGATTCTTCTTCTTGGATGACTGACAAACTAGAATAGTGTTGAATAGGAGGTGTAGGATCGTCAGTTGCCTGGAACACTGACTGTAGATAATCAGGACGTGAGTAATACTCCTTCAACATGTTAATGTGGAAGGTTTTATGTTTACCATTAACATCAACGATGTAGTCGACATCGGATATTCTTGAGATGATCCTGAAAGGACCTCTCCAGGTAATTAAAAGACGATTGTTATGCGCAGGTAGTAAGACAAAAGCTTCATCACCAGGTATGAGCTGGCGAAGACGTCTATACTTGTTTGCAAATAGACGAGCTTTTTCTTTGGCTTGTTCAGATGATGCAGTAGCTAGTCTACAAGCATCTATGATTCTCTTTCTCAGAGAGATCACATACTCATAAGAGGATTGAGTTTCCTCTTCAATATTCTCGTCAACCAATAAGTCGTGGATTAACGACATCGGAACGCGTGGTTGCATGCCAAAAACTAGCTGGAATGGAGAAAACCCTGTGGCTTGATTTTGTACTTCGCGATACGCAAACAGAGCCGCGGGTATGACCCAATCCCAGTCTTGGGGATGGTCTTGGGTCATCTTACCCAACAACTGCTTGAGTGTCCTATTGAGACGCTCAATTAACCCATTTGACATTGGATGATAAATAGAACTAAGAGATCTGTCTATACCTAATGTCTTCATAACTTGAGACATGGATTCAGAAATGAACTGAACCCCATGATCCGACAAGATTTTCCGTGGAAAACCAATGCGTGAGAAGATTAACATCAATGCCTCTGCTACACTGGCAGATGAAGTGTTCTTGAGAGGGATGGCCTCAGGCCAGCGAGTGCACATATCAATGCACGTAAGAATATGCGTATGCCCTCTAGCAGATGGAAGCATCGGACCAATAATGTCTATAGCCATTTTATCAAATGGTCTAATCGGGATGTCCGCAGCTTGAATAGGAGCCGCATGAAATGGACCCCGTACCTTAACTTCCTGACATATCAAACAAGACCGACAGTAGAGAATAATGTCCCTATGGACGCCTGGCCAGTAGAATGCCGAAAGCACTCTGGATTTGGTACGCGAAAAACCCATATGGCCCGCATATTGCGAGTCATGCGCATGTCGTAATATACGAGATCTCATAGAGGATGGGACTAAGATCTGATAACATAAGGATGAATCCTTTTCCCGTATTACTCTAACCAAAATCCCATTTTTAAGTATAAAGTCATGTCTAGATTTTGCAAGTTTGTTGCTGGTATTCTTTTTGTTCACATAATGAAAAAATTTTTTTAATGAATCATCATTCTTTTGCAATGTTGCAAACAACTCCCATGAAATAGGAGCATCATCATCACAAGTAGTATGAACTGTAGGTTCAATAGGTGTATCATGCGACATATTAGTAGCTTGCGCTCTAGTCACTACTGCATTTGCAGTTTGAATATGTCGCTCTTCCCATTCAGCAATTTGCTGTGGTGTACACTCTTTTATACCATGTATGCGACCAAGTATAACATCACAAATTGGGTCAGGAAGAAGACAAGCCTGGATCTGTCCTGAAAAAATAGTGTATGAAGTTTTATAATGGCTGTGGGAAATGTTTCCACTGTGCCGCCGAAAGTCACACACTTGACAACCCTGCCCGTGGCACAACTTGGGTTGATCAGCGAAGTCCGGACGCCCACAGTGCTACAACCTGAGTCAAATAGGATAGAGCATGAAATGTTATTGACAAATCCCTTGTTAAACGTAAGAGAGCCCTGTCCCTGGTGTACTGACGCAGCAGTGGCCGTACAGACTGCAGGTAGACTAGGCAAGGTATGTCCGCAACGCAGCGTCGTGATCGCCTTAGGCTGGAAAAGAGTCGAGCATTCTGGACAGTCTTTCACCTGGGTACAATCAAGAGAACAAGACATAGCACTGTGAGTTTCAGCTACTTTACCCTGTTCAATGTTAGCCTGTGTATCACTTAAAGCGACATTAGAATGTCTATGTGTATTACTCAACGATCTATCTCGTCGGCGCGATCGATTGTGATTATTGTCATTAAAATTGCCACAATTGTAGTTTCTGCCTGAGTTAAAATTTGGATGAGTCCGATAATTTGTAGAATGATCGTTATGATGTTGGTTAAATGGTTTATTTCCAAAAAATTGTCTGTTTTGTGAACCCTGAGATTTTGATCTCCAGTTTTGTTTATTATAATGTCCTTGATTATTTTTAAAATTATTGTTACCAAAATCTCGCGATCTGTGAGCTTGGTTCCAAGAAACATTAAATGGAGCAGATTGTTGAAATTGCTTCCCTTTGTAAAAGTTATCATTGTTAAAATTGTAATTATTTCCCTTATTGACATACCTATCAGCACCAAAAGAACGATTGCGTGAAAAATTGTTTTGTTGTGCTGCAAAAGCAACAGGCAATTCACTCTTAATCTGTGCATTACTCAGATCCATGGTTGGGTGAGCAGTGCAAAAATTTTTTGCATGTTCTTCTAAATCTTTCATTGATAAAGGTTTCCGTTCGTGTAAAAATGCGAGAAATGTAGGATTTACAGACGATAGTACCTTATCGCGCATCAGTAAATCGAAGAGACCTTCATACGACTTTTCAATTTTGGATAATTCGATCCATCTTTCGAGGGTGAGTCGTATTTGTGGCAGAAAATCACTGAAATTTCTGCTTGATTGCGGGTAAGCAATGTAACGAAATCTTAATCGGTAATTCATCTTCTGACATTTTGAAATTTCTTCAGAAGTGGCCGGCTCTAAGAGCATTATAGTCATTTTTTCTCACCAATGCTGGTGGTATGAAGTAAACAACTGCTCTAAAGCATCCCCAGTAAGCATTACCTTGGATAAAATATGTGCAATACATATGTTTTTATCCACATAAAAATATGAAGACACTGCTACACTAAAGTCATGTCTCTAATCTTAAATACACACAAGTGCCCTATAACCTATCTAGGAAATTTATCACGTCATCAACAACGGGGGATTAAATTTTGGTAATTTTAAGGTGAATTTCCTCACGAAAACCTAAGAGAAATGGATCACGGTCTGATGAAGTTTGGCTTTCAAAAGTTCTCTGGTAATTAGCTTCCGTGTATTATTAACTAAGTCTCTCATATTCTAAATGCTTAATTTTTCATGCTTGTCGTTTACCGTTCTATCAATTCTCTTCCATCTCAAGCAAGAGAATCTCATAGTCGTAATGTAATTTGTTCAGCTATTAAATCATCTTTCTTTCATTATTTTCCATCTGTTTCAATTTTGCATTTGGAATTTTTTTTAAATATCCCATTTCAATTTTAAGCAACCCCAAACCCTTGTAATTTTTCTGTTAAAAAACCCACCAACATTGCCTCTTCAGCCTATCTCTTTCTTTCAATATTCTTGAACGCAGTTTAACTTCCAATTTTCTGTTCCATTCTTACTTTGATTTCTGAGAATTCAGCGCTAACACGTCTCATCTTTTCTCTTCTCTTCCGCAGATGTCATCTCCAACCAAAATTTTCTCTTCCTTTTTCATCCCTTCCTCAGCAGTACATAATCTCATTTTTTTATCATTCCTTAATAGATTCCCTCAGACTCAATCCCTTTTTTGATCTGCCTCAAATTGAAGTTTTTTTCAGTCTTAAAGTTTCTAAAACTTTCTCTGTTTCGGCTTCTAACTATTTCTTGAGCTTTATAAATCTTCTGCAAGTGATACACAAAATGCTTTTACTTCATCAGGAAGCCATCTGAAGAGCTTTTGTCTTGCATTAATGAATTATAGTTCTAAGGTATCATTTATTCAATGATATTATTATGTAATAATATTTAAAAGTGATTACTGTAAAGTGGTCGTGTTTTATGAATAACCACTTAGTAACAAATGTCTTCGTTGTCCTGCTAGAACGGTAAAATCAAGTTTTATAGTAATAGGCGAATAATATTAATAATTAATAATGTAATTTATAACATGTAATGGTTGTGAAAGCGAGTCTTTTATAACGTGACAGACAACAGTACAATATTTTAGACATGACACGATAATTCAAGATGTATTTTAAAAGACTGACAGTCGTAGAAATAAAATCAAACGTGAAAACTAAAAATGTGGAATTTTTAAAAATAGACGATGGTCCCATCTAACGACGTAAAAAAACTTAGAGGACCTATGACATCATACGATCCAAAAAGTACAAGTAACAATTACAACCCACAGTGTTAAATTTACATATAGCTTTGTAAAAAGGGTTTCACTGGAATGATAGGCCAGGTGAACCAGGTTACACTCAAGCTCATAAGGAACAATAATCACATACAAAATGCATCATCATGAATTACACTAGAATAGTACTCATTAGTAAAAAATAGAGCCAATACACGAAAAACAACATAATTGATAAAACTGTGACGAAAAACATGTCTAAACTAAGATACTGAATATTATAAGGGACAACTAGCAATGCGACTCCTGAACTTCGGCAAGGTTTATCCTTAGCCTTGTAACCGGAAAATTATCGCTCATTGGGATAATTGAAACTTACAAAATGAGCCCTACAGAACGTCGTCTGACAGAGAAGAGCCCGAATTGGCTTCGAGATGGATCTCGTTCGTCAGATCAACCTCCCTACCTCCCAACGAAAGAATACAACATATATAACATGTAACATGAAAAAATATAATGTGGACATAATACATGAGGACATTTTAAACAGTGTAATGGTGTGAAAGCAATAACGTGAACAGACAACAGTACAATACTGTACAGTTGACACGATAAATCAAGACAAATCTCACTACAGTCGTTGAAAAATCAAGGATAATGCCTGTCTCCGTGGATGTAATAGAATGTCTAAAAAATTCGTTTCTGAGTATGACCACAAAAATCGCACGCAATACTGACGAACCAGGTTGATTGTAAAAAACTGAATGATAGCCACTGTTACGGACAATAATCCATACAAAACGTCATGTTGATTGATAAAAATAGCTACCCGAAAACCAATAAAAATGTGTGAAACACCTAAACAGATACTGTTCCAAACTGTTGTCGGTAACTTCGAAATAGGTTTCTAAGCCTTGTACCGGACTTTGTATAGGGTATCGCTTTGAAACTTTACAAAATGAGCCCTTTCCCAGAACGTCTGGAAGAGCCCCCGAATTGGCTGTTCGAGATGGATCTCGTTTTCAGATCAACCTCCCTACCTAGTACGAACAATGTACAAGCACTTATAACATGTAACATGAAAATTAGATGAAGACTATCCTACAGGCACTTCAACTAAAAAAAGTAATAAGGGTGAAACAATCAAGCCAACATGATCATACTCACTCGTCGTGCAGTTATTAAAAAATCAATGTTGCCTCGTCTCCGTTTGACAAGTTTGAGTAACAATGTTCCTTCTGAGTACTTAGATGAACAATTTATACAAGAGTCCAAGGTGACAGTTCCGATAAAACGTTACATCTCTGATTGATTCATACCCCCTGTCTAAAATTCCTCAATCTCACCAACAAGTAGATTCCAAGAAAAATGAAATTACAAATCTTCCTACAACCGATTTTTAAACAGCAACAAACTGGAATGTCCGTTGACCTGATAGCTTAGCAGAGGTACCAGTACTACTTAACTTGACATAATGTCCCAAATTAGATGAAGAGCCTACCAACTTTAAGTGGAAGGCAAATAGCCAAATGATTCATACTGCCAACTAATAAAGATGTATTCTATGGTACGAAGAATAGTTCCCAGCGATCTGAGTTAGTATCTTTAGGTTTTAACTAACCTCTCAAAAATCATGCCACGACTTTGGCATTACAATAAAGGCGTTTACACATATGAATACTGCAATCAAATTAACTTCTTTCCACTCGTAGGAATCCTTCTTCTACGATACGAATCCTAAAGGCTAACGACTCTGTAGGTCCATTCTAGGAATAACATATTCCCGCTAGACTAATATAAGAGCGGCCTTACAATACAGCCTACAATCAGAAGTGGGGCGATAACTTACGTGACATTACTGCTATTGGTTTCGACCTGAAGACCAATACAGATCACTAGAATAAATGGCTTCCATAAACGTGCCATGAATACCATAATAATATATCAATCACGGACATAAACAAGGTCCATGTTGCCCCTCCAAATCATGACGTCAGAAACTACTCAACTAGGTTACCCGTGCGTCCCAAAGCAACTCACACTGCTTTGTGCACGTCAGTGCGCGAATCATTCGACCGCACAAATAATATAACTATATTGAGACTGGTGCGTACATTTGGCAGGACCGAAGACTACCCCCTTAGGTAATAAATGTACGTAACAATGACATTCTTGTTGCAACAAACACATTTGAAGAGCATATAGTAGCGCTCTCCATGTTGTTCGACAGACTGAGAGAAACTGGATTGACTGCACGTCCAACCAAGTGCTATATCGGTTGTAAGGAGTTGGAATTCTTAGGTCACACTATTTCTACAGGTCATATGTCTCCTGACCCAAAGAATATAGAGAAGCTAAAGAAGGCACCCAGACCTCAAACGAAGAAAGATGTGAGATCATTCGTGTCTTTATGTGGGTTCTATCAGAAGTACATACCCCACTTTAACTCTCTGTGTGCACCATTAACCAACTTAACGAAGAAAGGACAGCCTGACAAAATCAAATGGAATGCTGATTGTGAAAAAGCTTACACAGAGCTAAAAGCAAAACTCACCAGCAAACCAATCCTTACACTACCCGATATCACACAGGAATTTGTATTAAGGACGGACGCTAGCAGTATAGGGATAGGTGCAACTCTCTTGCAGAAATCAAAAGCCCAGCCGGAGGAACTTTTACCAGTCGCCTACGCCAGTAGGAAGCTGAATGCAGCTGAGTTGAACTACTCGACCATAGAGAAGGAATGTTTAGCTCTAATTTGGTCCATCAACAAATTTTCACCTTATCTGTATGGGACACACTTCATTGTCCAAAGCGATCACCAACCTTTAACATTCTTGGCTGCATCTAAAAAGCTAAATTCGAGATTGTTAAGGTGGAGTCTGCTTCTGGCGCCTTATTCCTTTACCGTGAATTACATTCCGGGAAGAGACAATGTAGGAGCTGATTTTTTAAGTCGACACCCTAGTACTCTGGAAGGACAGACGCAAAAAGATTAACCACAGCAGGGGTTTACACGTCAGCTATGACAAGTCACAGCTAGGAAAGGAGGGGGCTATGTCGTGAAACGAAGTGTAACCCACTACTTTGTTAATCACTATGTCGAGATACAGATTTGCTTCAACCAATCAACGATCAACGTTCACCAGTCTCTGAGACAGAATAAATTAACGGCCATCTTGTTCACGCAAGATGGCCGATGAAAACTGAATAAAATTAGGCTGTATGAGACCAGGTACAAAACCGGAGGAAACCAATCAACTTGCTCCGCCAGGAACCAACCGAAAGCTTTCCTCAAGTAGTTACTTGACTATATAATCGGGCGGATTTTATGCTAACCACGCAACCCCGAACTTGACGCCAGAGATACAGACTGAAGAGGGAGAAGCTGTCACCTTGATTTATGGTAACTTACCTGAGGGCATCGACCTGCAACCTACTTCACTAAGTCGTGTCAAAACCTGGCCAGTTTAAAATCTTAGGAGGGTAAATATTTTTACGATAACCGTTGGTATTTGTTGTGTGTCATTTATACTACCTATCAGGTTACTGATTGTATCTTGGGGGGAATTAAGTATAATGATTGTATTTCCTATTATGATTGAATAGACGAAGACTAATAGGACTCATACTTCAACCTATTGTCTCCTATACTTCAATCTATTGTCAGTCTATAACTTCAGTCTATTGTCTCTGATAATTCCAAACTGTAAATATAACCAAAACAGTCCTTGTTAGGACTCAATCTATTGTCTCAGATAAGACCAACTCCAATATAACCAAAACAGTCCTTGTCAGGACTCAATCTATTGTCGCATCTAACTCCAATCTATTGTCTCCTTTAACTCCAACCTGATATATCACCAACCAGTCCTCGTCTCATATACTCCTATCATAAGAACATAACAATATTGTTAGGATATATGTTACCAGCTATTGTCAGAGAGGGCGTGATATAGTATAGGGGGAAGGACATTGTGGATTTATTCATGTATTGATTTATATTATGGGATGTATTCATGTATAAAATGTATTCATGTATTGAATCTATATTATTGAATGTATCCATGTATTAGTTTATCAGAAAGAATGTTTTGCAAGTAGACACCTGTCTTGTCTCGCTATTGCTAAATCATACTGAGCCATGTTGTCATTCATCCCACATGCATACATCGGAGACACGCTCATTTCACTCACACTAGAAATAGGTGGGCTTGAGGACAGAAATTAGCCCCTATTTTTGCTTTGTTACAGGTTTAATTGTGTCCTAAAAACCTGAGGTCGTATGTTCGAGTCAATCCCGCTGCCTGGAACTCTGCAGGAGCATACAGGTTGACCAGACTCTACATCTTTGGTCCCCCTCAGTCTTGGGTGGGCTAAAGGAACGATACTCTGCCGGTGGTGTGAACCAAACAAAGAAGAACAGACTTAAGAGAGATGAGTACACATTAGTACCATTTCTGTCGGCATTGTGAGCATAGAACTGTCAATGAAGAAAACGTGAATTAGCGTAGCAAGAGACAATAATAAGATCATAGTGGATAAATTATACGTAAATAACAGCATAGCTGATAAACGTTATATCCTTAATTAACAGCACCGCTGATATAATTTTTTGTTCCTATAATTGGAAAACGTGTTGTAATATTTATAAATATAAATATTTGTAAATCATATGTAAACTTACCAATTCATTTCATTCCATTTTTTTTGCAACATTCACCTTTCAGCACAAGAGTAGATAGTGTATATATACTAAATAAGGAAATTGTATTTTGAACGACTTGTCAATTTTATCATTGTTAAGTAAAAATCTGTTTCCTTGCTTTGTTTAATATCACAATTGGTTACACAGCAGAGGTGGCGCTTTATGTCGGTCTCCTCTATACTATTGTTTCGAGATCAGATCATTCACAGCCGTAACTAATTTGTGATACCAGTAGTCCTCTCAGACACTGGGACTTCACCATTTTCTGCAGAAATCCTATTTCTGTAATTGTCAGTACTATACTGATCCAAGAGCCAAAATAAAACCTCTCGCCACAAGAAGGTTGGTGGGTCGATTGGCTGGTTAATCAGGATAAGCCCATTGTCATCCTGCCAGTTTTCAAGCTCCTCACCTCTCCTGTCCATGTGATCATAGCCCCAGCTCTGTGAGTGGCTGTTGAAGTCTCCGCATACAATCAGTCTTTCTTTTGCTGGGATTGTATCTAGTGCCAGTGGGCGGTCACTCGGACAGTAGTAGTTGAGCAGGTGGAATTCTGAACTTTCTGTCCTGAGATGAAGCATCTGGTATTCCGCCCCGTCCATATATGTTTCAAGCTGACATGCACTGATGTTATTCCTCACGAGTGTCAGTATTCCACCCTTTCGCCTGTCTATTCGGTCAGATCGGTAGCACTGGTAGCCTCTGATTTTGAAGGCTATGTCCTTGTTGAGGTGGGTTTCTTGCAAGCAACATACATTTACTTGCTCTTCATTCAAGATATTTTCGAGCTCTAATTTTTTGCTGTAGCCGTCTTTTTTATTATTGACGCCTTCAGCATTCCAGTGCATTATTTTAAATGGTCTTTTCTTTGCTTGGCCAGTAGCTCTATTCTCATGCCTCCTGGCTCCACGGGGCAATTGAGAAGGACCCCCAGTAGTAGGGGTTGGGCCCTTCCGAGGCAGAGGGCCCGGCACTGCGCCTGCCTGGGTGTCCGTCACAGGGCGAGTGCCATAACGTTTTGCAGATATAGGCATACTTCCATAGCGCATGTGCGTGGCATCCTGATTGCACTGACTTGCTAAATCTGATAATGACAACTTACAAGGATCAACAAATATACAAAATTACGGACATGCTAAATATCTGATAATGAACACTTGCACAGATCAACAAATTTTAACAAGGGTGTTGATTTGATAAATCTGATAATGCATTATATTTTTTCTATAATTTTTTTGGTTCCAATTTTTTAAAAATAACATTGCTCATTATATTAAAACTTTTCAGCGCAAATATACTGAACTGTGCGAACGTTAGCTCTCACAACCTCCTCTTTGCACTCTCACTTTATCTTGGAAACTTATGTACATGAAATGTGACATCTTTTTGCTCAATCTGGCTAAGTCAATTCACCGCTCACATAAAATACTACATCGCAAACATGGAACTGTGAGGAAAATCCATAAGCAATGGGTGTAACAGATTAGAGACAGAAAGTATAGATGGATAGATCACATTTTCAAAATGGTGCAATGAAGTTTTACATGATATTCATACTGAGAACCAAATAAATAAATGTACAATCCACAATTAAGCACTCAGAAAAATATAGAAAAATACATACAGAAATTAGAAAAAAAATGGCTAGGTATGCAGCTGAATCTAAGAACCCTCATTCTCAAATGCAGAGCTGCCAGTGACTAATAAATCTGAATAAAATACAAGGTCCATAAGTTCATATACCCCAGATGAAGTTAATTTATGAGTAAATAACATCACAGGGATAAGAATTTCAAGGACATTCTTTTTCACAGCAGCTCGATGAATACCAGCTCTACATATTTTGGCACTAAGTCATGTCGTCGCTGCAAATGTCACACTTTGCTGTTTGTGTTCCTAACTATTTAGGTGCCTTTTTATTGTTCATTCCTGGCTTTTTCATGTTCTTCTTTCTGAAGTTTGTGTTCTGACTTTTGATTTTGTTATCTTCACATCTAGATCTCTTCTTCTTCTTCTTCCATCCTTAGCCATCAACCGGCAAAGCAGTATGTGGCCAGTACGCCTAGTGGCGTCTTAGGGCAACAACAAATTGATCAATCTATCGCTGTTTCCACCACGCCTAGTGGCGTCTTTGTGGAACAAAAACAGACCAAACAATCTATCATTGTTTCCGTAATCAGATTGGTTGGCAAGCAGGTGATCAGCCCGCTGTGCGAAGTTTTTACGGGATTAGCCCCATGGGATGCGGGGTCATTACTGTATAACTGTTTACATTATTTCACTGTTTCATCATTTCCTTTTTTCATTTATTATTTTTCCTTTTAGATTCTTTCATTCTGGTTCCATCTTTTCACTTGTTTCTTTACAGTTACTTTCTCCTCATTTTACCTGTTTCTTCTTTCTTTTTTTGTTCATTTCATTTTTCTGTGTTGTTCAATTTCTTTTTCAACATGAAATTTACATCATCCTATGTCCTTTTCTCTAATTTCTGGTCTTTATCTCCTGTTTGTGACTGTAGCTGTAACTCCAAAATGCCCCATATCTTTAGTGTGCAGCTCTATTGTAAATTTCAGAACCATTTTTTTTCAAATATATGTCTATTAATTTTTTTTAAATATGCATCTTCGAAAATGGGCAGATCTTAACTGTAATACAACTGATGACATAAGGTAATAAATGATCAAATAAAGCCTTACATGAAACCAACACATATGTGACACCACACACAAAAACACAGAGGTTCCATCACTACTGTGTGATCTGCAGAGACTAATATCACAAGCTGCATCAATCTAAGATCTATACACTGGTTACAAGAAATTAAAATGTTACTTAATAAATAATGAATAAAGCATTTAAGTGACTTAAAAAAAAATTTTAAAGCAGACAACTCAAATAAACTTAATGTTGCTGAAATATAAGTACTATGACCAAAATCATCTTCATCTAAACCATATTTTTCTAGCTAGAAAAATAACTAAACAAATAACACTGGACTACTTCTGCAATGAACCAGAAGCTGGAACAGACAGACACATTTATATACCTAGGATGCATCGTAACACCAGACGGCAGAACAAGCAAAGACATCAACAACAGAATGAATAAAGCGAGAACAGCCTTTGCTAGTCTAAACAACATCTGGAAGTCCTCTAAGTACAGCAAAAACACCAAATTAAGATTATATGAGAGCTGCATACTTTCTGTGCTTCTCTATGGTCATGAATGCTGGAGAGTAACAGAGAAGGAAATGTCAAAATTGTCCTCTTTTCACACAATCTGCCTAATGAAAAGTCTCCTAATCTTTTGATGAATACCATCAATACCAAGAACTGCTTACTCAGAGCAACCAAGAGGACATGTACACCATCATAGCTGGCAGACGCTGCAGTTGAGTTGGCCACGTCCTCAGAAGAGATCCTGTTGCCATCACAAGAACAGCTATGCTATGGACCCCTGAAGGAAAGCAAAAGTGAGGCCAACCAAAAACAACTTAGTCGAGAACTGTGGAGACCAAGATGCAAAGAATGAACCACAGCTGGGGTACTGCATGAAGTATGGCCGCCGACCGAGCAAAGTCAAAGCAGTTTGTTAGCTGCCCTACAAGACGCCACCAGGCGTGATGGCCAATGACTGCTTTGACAGTCGGCGGCCAAGGATCAAAGACAAAGACTTCTGCAGTACATTTTTTAGTGTATCATTTAACAAGGTTTTCTTGTATGTCAATCAGAAAATATGTTACATTTATTTGTGATTTCATACTCCTTACGCTATATATGATAATATCAAAATGATTCTAAGACTGTGCTACAGAAGTCATCATCATGTGACGTATTCTTTCCAGAACGTTATCTCCATTACAGCTGCTCCGAACACATCACGATTCTGGGCAAGTCGACCTGCATCAGCCAAAGACAAGTTCAGACTCTCTGTGATGTCCTGGGTCCACCGTCGCCTAGGTCGACCCCTTCCCCTTTTTCCAGGGACCATGCCTTCCATCACTAATTTTTCCAGACTATTATGTCTTTTGCTACAGAACTAAGGACAAAAATACTAACCTAGCTTTTGAAACTGGTGGTTTCCTCCTCAGTGAGTCACCAGATGCCCTTGTTTCATATAAGGCAGTCTCACTAGCATCACTCTGTACAGAGACAGCAGAACCTATAGGTGCATATCCTGGTACAGCTAGAGACACTGGACCTGAAGATAAGGCCTCCTAAGGGAGATGTAACAAGTGGCCGTAGGAACTGCCCAGCGCAACTTGACTTCCTATTTTTTTTCGCCCTTATCCTAGAAGGCTAGGCATCCAATCTCACTACCCAAAACATTTTCATCAATTTTCATCAATTATATTTCTCCCCCCCCCCCCCCCCCCCGCCCCCCCCCCCCCCCCCCCCCCCCCGTGCTGGGAGCGAACCCAGTACTTTTAGAATTAGAGGCGGTCGACATACCACTGAGCCACTCCGACTCCCACAAAAATATTTATAGAATGTGTGATTCCTGTATATACACACTGGGATCCTCGCTGGGGTACGGAGTTTGTGCACAGTGCTGAGATCCTCCTTGTTATGATCTAAGGAAGGAGATCGGAGCACCGATGGAGTTGTCCGTGTGCAACGAAGATGGTCCTTAAAACCAAAACCAAACTGATCTAATATATAAGTAAGTGTAGGCTTAAATCCAAAACCAAACTGATCTAATATATAAGTAAGTGTAGGTAAATGTATTTTTTAACTATCTTTTTCATCACCTTCGTATTAGCACCTTCTCTTTAACATAAAAGTAGGCTGGGATTGATTAACAAATTTTTATTGATTAACTGTATTTCTTTATTCAAAGATTAATCGATCAGTTTTGAAAAAATTTGATAAATTATAAAAAAATCATAAATAACTTTTTTTTATTTAAATCACTACAGACTTTATTTATTTTACTTGCTATAAGGCAACTTTGTGTTGAAAATATAAAGAAAATACTGAAAATTTACAACCAAACAATTTATTATTATTGACCATGCTTGCAAATTCCATATCACAAACCTCTAACATAGCAAATGCTCTCACATTTAAGCACAAAACACAAACACTGCTAAAAAATGAAATGATCTACTAACATTTGTTATATCAATTAAACAATAAAAAAATTTTCAATCAATTAATTAATCATTAAAGATCCAAGCCCTAATATAAAGTATTAATAATATTCAAGCAGGCATACATTAAAGACAGTAGTAATCTTCGCACATTGTCTTCCTTTTCAAATAAATCATCATTCATACTTGCAAATAAAACGGCAGAAATGATTGCATTCAATACTGCCCTGTGTAGTTTCCAGTGGTCTCTAAGGAGACAAAGAAATAAGACTTTTGCCTCCTCAGACATGTCGTAACCAGCCACTTACATGAGGTTATGCAACAGACACTCCCACTGCAAGAGCATATGTATGCTTTTATGCAGGCCTCCTGCAAAAGGGTCAAGGGCAATGATGAATCCATGTTACATATGGAGAGGAAAGGGAAAAGAAGAAGATTATCATCATCATGAGACGTATTCTCTCCAGAACGTTGTCTCCATTACAGCTGCTCTGAACGCATCACGATTCTGGGCAAGTCGACCTGCATCAGCCAAAGACAAGTTCAGACTCTCTGTGATGTCCTGGATCCAGCGTCGTCTAGGTCAACCCCTTTTTCCAGGGACCATGCCTTCCATCACTAACTTTTCCATACTATTATGTCTTTTTATATGACGGAAAAATTTCAGCTTCCTTATTGCGATGGTATTTAGGAGCCAATTTTCCTCTACTTTTAGTGAATGCAGTACTTCTCTGTTGGTCTCTGTTAGGTATTCTCAACATCGTTCTGTAGCATTTCATTTCGAATGATGTAACCTTTTTTGCAACTGTTTTACTAAGTGTCCAAGTCTCGCAGAGATTATGATCACAAAAACTATTTTTAAGGATCACTGCTGCAGCTCACTGGGGTGGCTCCGGTCAAACTTTTTTTTCTTGTTAGTGTAAGAGTTGAACTCTAGAAACACAGTTTTTAAAAAACAAAGGGAGCCGCGCTAGCGTAGTGGTTACAACACCGCTCTGGCGACCGGGTGATTCAGGATCAAACCTGGGCGACGGCATTTGAGGATTTTTCGTCAACCGGGAATTGGACTGGATTAACTCGAGACCTGGCGAGAACATTTGAAGGAGTGTCGTCGACCAGGGATTGGCGGCTCCTGAGCCGACCCAGCTCTAATGGGTACCTCTGAAATCGGCGAGTATCTGCCTGAATGGAGAGGGACACCTGTCTCTGTACAAGAAAAAATCAATGCCAGGTTAGACATTAACAATAACCTGAGATTTCGCCTCGAGTATTAGCGGGCGTACGAAAAAAAAAAAAAAAAACAAGCTAAAGAACTGCATTAAAACTACCGATGAGAGTAGCTGTGGTACCAATTAAATGACAGCTGAACGTCTGCAACAAAAGTGCCCAACATATGAAGAACAGAGAAAGCAAATTTTGCCGTAAACAGTTCCACTCCTGGAAAAACCTGGAGATACCAACAACCTCACGCTGACCACCACTTTCTTTAAACTAATTCAAGTCGACGTCTGAAAGTGTACGAAGAAGAAAACAATGTGTTTTTCACTGTTAGGAAACAATATTTTTTAAATATCTTAAATCTTGAAAAGAAAAAAAAACTGCCCTTGGCTGAGGGAGACTGGAATCAATTTCAGAACTCTAGAACATCTGCAAAAATAATGAGGAGTGACAGATATTAGAAACCAATCTTTATTCTAAATCTCTGCAGAAGAATTAAACACTTACACCTTCTCGTGCCCATCTGAAAGCCAGAAGTCCAGCAGCAGCTAAAGCTGTGGATTTATCTTGCATGCTGGTTAATGGGACTTTGTAGACTAAAGCATCATCAGGAGATCTTCGTGGTCCTCCTAACAAAGACATATTCACCTCCATCACGTCAGGATGCAGGAACGGCGTCCACGATGCCCAACGGACACTCACTGTGCGAGTGTGTGTACGAGCCAAACTATGGCTTTGCTGAGAGGAGAACAACAAAAGAATGTCACAAAATTATTTTTAAAATAAAATTTTGCCTTGTTTTGGCAAGGCGTGCCCCGTTCAACCTAGACACAGGGCCCAACAGTTACATTAGGGCGCATGTCCAAATATAAAAGACTGTGTGGTCGGATTGAGATGTACATCCTACGATATGAAAATGCAACAACAACAAAATGTCACTTTTCTTATACTTCCATTTGTTGGTCAAGCACTTACCATCTAACTAGGATTTTTTGTGCTATCTAAACTTTTTCAGAATTAACTAAAACAACAAATTCATCGCCATGACAATAAAGCCTGTATCGTTCTCGGTGGTCTCTGATGAGAAAAAAGAAAGAATAGGCCTACAGGCATGTCATACGACTAATATAAGGCTGTGCGTGAGGCCTGGCTACCTCACCATGTAAAACAAATTGCTACAGAAACCCACCACTGCAAGAGCATCGAAATGCTTTGGAGCAGGCGTCCTTTGTCACGTCTGCCTTTAATTTCCATACATATTGCAGTGAGCAGGAATCCACTGTACATTCATTATGAGGTTGAGCATGGGGGCTGGCAACCTCATCGTGTGAAACAGACAGCTGCAAAAAGCACTGCTGCTAGAGCATGCAAATGCTTTATGCAGGCTTCCTACAAGAGGGTCAGCTGCAGTGGTGGCTCAACGCTTGATAAGATGGTGAAAAGGATAATGATGATGAAAGATCATTAATGTTTCTTTTTTGGATTCCACCTCCACATGCACCGTTCAACCCAGACACAGGGCCCATCAGTTATATTAGGGCGCATGTCCAAATATAAAAGACTGTGTGGTCTGATTGAGATGTACATCCTACGATATGAAAATGCAACAACAGAATGTCAATTTTCTCATTCTTTTTCTCACTCATCTGTACATTTCCTTCTGTCTCTTCTGATCTGATACTTCTTATGTCTTTGTTTGCATCTATGTACATTTCATGATCCATGGCTCTGGACTTTCTGATTTTGTTACTTTTAAAATCTGCTTTCTTACTTTTCCTTACTTCTACCTAGTTGATGGTTTTTGCTGTTATGCATGCTTTGAGCTGGTTTTTCCCCCCCCCCCCCCCCCCCCCCCCCCCCCCCCCCCCCCCCCAAGTAATTCTTCCAAAACATTAAATAACTCTTGTCTTTGCCTTCTGGGATCCTTTTTTTTCCCATCAAAAATTCCTCTATGATTATTTTTTCAGCCTTTATTTTCTTACAATATGTCCAAAGAATATGGACTGCCTTTTAATTATTATTATTACTAGCAATAACCCGTCAAACTTGACGGGTTTTTAATTATAGTGTGTTGTTTCCGTTCCCGGATGAGCAGATAGAAGTACATTCTTAGAGTGTTTTTGGTTTCTTTCCATTATACAGTGTAATCAAACTGTTCATGAACACAGTCATTTGAACGTGTTTCTTTGTTGATTTAACTATTTTTGGGAGAGTATATATAATGGAAACAATACAATTTTTCAACACGGTTGCATTCCTCAGCGGTGACCTACATACACACGGCGAGAATTATGTTATTTTAGATTCAATTTAAAAGTTCTTTGATGACATTTCGTGTGAAAGTGCGTGGATTGTTTTCAAAGAGTGTTCCTTGATAATAAGTGGTTTTAACAAAAACTTTCAAGTTTTCTTGATTTGTACATCGGGTGAGGGCTCATGCACACCAATTTTTACGCACTTTTTCTTTTTCGAGTGCTACTAATTTCGTGAAAGAATAAAAAAAATAAATAAATAAAACCAAAGTATTTGTTTTATATAACACACACGCCGCACACGTTGCACAGCACACTTTTTTTTCTGGCGCGAGTTACTATTTTGAGCGAGAGGACCGACGTAACGTACATCGTAATTATGTTAGTTGGGATTATAGGGGTGCTTTCCTTATTCTATTGATGCCCTATCTTCTTTAATTTGCTTCTTAACAAATAATTTTAAGTTTGACCTTTTCAGTTGCTCACGATATTCTCATTTTTCTTAGATAGGATGTTTATGACCTTTCCTCAAACTGCAACAATAAACCATGAGATTTCAAGATTGTCCATATGTAACCAACTACAGACACTGACCTTCTTCTCCAGGGCAGTCAAAGGTTCTCCAATGACAAACTCCAGCGTGAAGACTACAGCACACATCGGATCTTCCAGCAGCTCGTCGATGTTGATTCTGTTCTTCAACACCAGATTCACATTTCCAGGACTTCCAGTGCTAGAAACAAATAAGATTGAACTGTCTTACATTAAAGGTTTAGGACTTCCAACACTAGGAACAAATAAGGTTCAACTCTCTCACATTAAAGGTTTAGGACTTCCAATGCTAGGAACAAATAAGATTCAACTCTCTCACATTAAAGGTTTAGAACTTCCAACGCTAGGAACAAATAAGGTTCAACTCTCTCATATTAAAGGTTTAGGACTTCCAACGCTAGGAACAAATAATGTTCAACTCTCTCACATTAAAGATTTAGGACTTCCAACGCTAGGAACAAATAAGGTTCAACCCTCTCACATTAAAGGTTTAGGACTTCCAACGCTAGGAACAAATAAGGTTCAACTCTCTAACATTAAAGGGTTAGGACTTCCAACGCTAGGATCAAATAAGGTTCAACCCTCTTACATTAAAGGTTTAGGACTTCCAACGCTAGGAACAAAAAAGGTTCAACCCTCTCACATTAAAGGTTTAAGACTTCCAAGGCTAGGAACAAATAAAGTTCAACCCTCTCACATTAAAGGTTTAGGACTTCCAACGCTAGGAACAAATAAGGTTCAACTCTCTCACATTAAAGGGTTAGGACTTCCAACTCTAGTAACAAATAAGGTTCAACTCTCTCACATTAAAGGGTTAGGACTTCCAACACTAGGAACAAAAAAGGTTCAACTCTCTCACATTAAAGGGTTAGGACTTCCAACACTAGGAACAAAAAAGGTTCAACTCTCTCACATTAAAAGCTTAGAACTTCCAACACTAGGAACAAAAAAGGTTCAACTCTCTCACATTAAAGGGTTAGGACTTCCACCGCTAGGAACAAATAAGGTTCAACTCTCCCACATTTAAGGTTTAAGACTCCCAACGCTAGGAACAAATAAGGTTCAACTCTCTTCACATTAAAGGGTTAGGACTTCCAACTCTAGTAACAAATAAGGTTCAACTCTCCCACATTTAAGGTTTAAGACTTCCAACGCTAGGAACAAATAAGGTTCAACTCTCTCACATTAAAGGGTTAGGACTTCCAACGCTAGGAACAAATAAGGTTCAACTCTCCCACATTTAAGGTTTAAGACTTCCAACGCTAGGAACAAAAAAGATTCAATTCTCTCACATTAAAGGTTTAGGACTTCCAACGCTAGGAACAAATAAGGTTCAACTCTCTCACATTAAAGGTTTAGGACTTCCAACGCTAGGAACAAATAAGGTTCAACTCTCCCACATTTAAGGTTTAAGACTTCCAATGCTAGGAACAAAAAAGGTTCAACTCTCCCACATTTAAGGTTTAAGACTTCCAACGCTAGGAACAAATAAGGTTCAACTCTCTCACATTTAAGGTTTAAGACTTCCAACGCTAGGAACAAAAAAGGTTCAACCCTCTCACATTAAAGGGTTAGGCAACAAAATAGCTTTAGTTCTTTTCCCACAATCTGAAATATCATCGTCTTTACATTTCAGCTCCCTATACACCATCGAAGCATCCGATTGACAGAGTGGTTAGAGTGCTGGTCTCTAGCGGCAAAGGTGCCAGGTTTGATTCACAGTATCGACACACTTTAGTCTACCCAGCTATAAATGGGTACCTAAAGTTGCACTTGAGTTAGGGAAGGAAAAGGCAGAGGACGGGAACTGGCCACCCCACCTCTCGATACTGGACCTAGTATTGTGAAGTCTCTAACACTTCACTCCCATATGGCAATATATGCTATGAGACTACCTTTACCTTTTACTTTTATATACCACAGGCCTTCAATATGTTCACATCAAGCCTGCCTGTCCTGTACCATCCCTTCAACTCATCTTTATCTTTTTAAGTTTATTTCTAATACGCCTTTCCATGTGTTTTTTTTTTTTTTTGGGGGGGGGGGGGGGGGGGGGGGGGGGTCTACCTCTATGTCTCTAGACAAAAACTACAAAACTCGCAGAAAACAACACTTCAGCTCTACATTGGAACATCACTAATTGAAAACGTAAATGAACATAAAACTCTAGGTCTAACTGTTGACCAGCACCTAAGTTGGAACTCACATGTAAGTGCACTCACAAAGCTAACGGCACAAAAAGTTTACCAGTTAGCCAAAATCAAACATTTCCTGGATGAGGGGGCAAGGAAAATGTTCTACACATCTCACATACAAACATACCTAGACTATTGTTCCACAATCTGGGATGGTTGTTACATATCCAACACAAAAAGGCTTCATTCACTTCAAAAACGTGCAGTGCGCCTAGTTGCTGATAAACACCAAACACATTGTATAGATTTATATAACTATCTTAAAATATTACCCCTTAGAAAGCGCTTCCTATTTAACAAAGCTAAATTCACTCACAAAATCATGTCACAGAATGCTCCAACGTATCTGTGGCCACTTTTAAAATTCAATGAAAAACGTAGTAACCGCTTAAACCAGTTACAGGTACCCAAGCCCAGGCTAGATTTGTTCAAGAAGAGCTTGGCTTACTCAGCTGCTCATCTTTGGAATAATCTTCCACATGATCTTAAAAACATGCACAGTCCCTACTCATATAATCGTAGACTGTTCAAATACATTATGAGTGCCAATTATATGCCGCCCTAAGGGATTATATTTCGAATTATTATCTAATATACTGTATGGAGGGTCTGATGATCTAGTTTTTCATTTTAATATATCTTACTTCTTAATTGTAATCAAATACTGTAAATGTATGCTTTTATACTACTTATAATGTTGCATCGCCATTAAACTAACACCTTAAGTATGGAGAATGTCTGAATAACTAGCAATAAAAGATGAGTAAGAGGAAGGGCAAAATGTAAGACAGGCCTATATGCACGATTCTCATCTATCAGTCAATACCCTTTACCTCCCTAAGGAGCATAGGTCATAAAGCTGGATCTCGTATAGTGGAGGTGTCAACAATTCACTCCCTGTGGCAGTATCTGTTTGGGACTCAAAGCTGCTCACCTGTGGGAACATTTTCCGCATGCGCTGACAACACACTAAGTCCCAGGTCATTCAGCAGCGGATTCCCAAAATGTCACGAGTTCTTATTATATACCACCATAAACTAACTAACTAACTATCTATCTATCTATCTATCTATCTATCTATCTATCTATCTATCTATCTATCTATCTATCTATCTATCTATCTATCTATCTATCTATCTATCTATCTATCTATCTATCTATCTATCTATCTATCTATCTATCTATCTATCTATCTATCTATTAATTCTTATTTTTATTTATTTTATTTTTACATTCATTATTATTATTATTATTCTTTTTTAATGTTAAAAACGTACTTTAATTATGATGATTATTGCAAATGTAATATTACTTTTATAATGATAAATGCCTTAATTATGCTTAAAGTAAATGTGAGGATGAAAGGATATAGTATATATGATGAGAGAGAGAGAGGAAGGGCAGAATGTCAGACGGGCCTGCGTGCCCAATTCTTAATCCTTTGAAAATAAAGTTTGTTCGTTCGTTCTCTTACCTAGGGGGTTCCAGAATAAAGACTGCCTTGTAAGATTATAAACTCAATTCCTTAATGTCTATCCCATCATCAGTCCATGCTTCAGAAGGTTCAAAGTGGTTGGTTGCGGCATGAATGGAAAACATTCATAGAAACTTCCAGTCTACAAGAGCTGGTGTGGATATACTGTCCTGGTCATGCTGGGGTATGTGATAATGAAAGAGCTGACAGACTAGCATCAAGAGCACCCATAGTGGAGACACTGGATGTGTATAAGGGAGATATACTGAGAACAATTAATGATCGCCTGTTACAGAATGACACTGCAGTAGATGAATCATCAAGGTTAAGACTGTTGGAATTTGGCATCAAACATAAGGCTAGTAGAGATGGACGTATGAGAGGATGCATCCGTCGTGTTTACAACCAGCGAGCTACAGGAAACAGTTAGCATTCACACTCTTCGACATATACTGATGGAGACTGAGCACCTATGAGTTTGCCCAGAGTGCAATGATGTCAATTCTGCATAACAATAACAATAACAGTGTCCCATCAAACACCAGCATCTTTTAAACACTTTTTTTTCAACCATGTTCCATGTACAAAGACTTAGTGGTTCATAATACTTAACTCTAAAAGGACAAGGTGGTTTTCCTATGTTTGACACAAGGAATTTTCTGTCACTTTGGTTTTCATATAGTCAGTTGCAACAGGAAAATTGTCAAGTAACTTCGGAGCATAGGCAGGGGCCTTAAAAACTGCAGCAGAAGTCCTAATGGTAGAAGAAAGCTGTGAGAGTCAAGTAGCTCTCTTCACAGGTGCTCTGTCAGTATATGCAGCGCTGAAAAGTCAGAATAACGCCAACCTGGATGACCCGATAATAACACTCCACAAACTATGTCAGCAGTTCTAAACTGTTGAGATACAGTGGATCCCATCTCACTGCAACATCCCTGGCAATGAAGAGGCTGACAGATTGGCAAAGGAAGGTGGAGAGCTACCTCAGCTTGGCACAAACATAACTTATGAGGAGGTCAAGAGTTTTATCAACAGCAGATACAGGAACAAGTGGGAAGCAGAGCATCCAGGCCACACACACAAAAAAATTATGCATATTACCAGCTAGGCAGAAGTAAACAAGTGGTACTCTTCAGACTTCACAAAGATTGGGATACCATCTATTCAACAAGCTAAAAATAGGAACTACTAATGAGTGTAACTGTGGCACTGATGATTGCTGAACATCTACTTCAAAGGTGCCTAATTTATCAAGAACAGAAAAAGCACATATAGCCACCACCAGAACCATTCCTGAAAAAAATCTACGGAGATATCAACAGCCTCAGGCTGACCACAGCTTCCTTTGAACATACTTGAGTCAACGTCTGAAAGTGAGCTAAGAAGAAGAAGATATAGTGTTGAAGTTTAAAGGTCAGTTCTTTCCAAGTTTTTTAAAAGTATGGCATTGTTCTACATAGTTGAGAAAGAAAATGAATAAGAAGTAAACACTATAAAATTGGGACAAAACTAAATAAAAATATCATCTAAATATATTGGCCCCAAAACTGGCCTCCTGTCACAAGCACCTGGGAAAATCTGTCCCAAATACTGGCCTCTTCTCCTTTAAGAGTTAAGAAATATTAGTACAGGAGATCTGTTTCATACCATTTTTTGGTTAACTCAGAACATTTAAAAAGTCATTATCTTGTCTGTCAACATGTATCAAAAACATTTTGATTAATACTATGGAATATTTAACACAAAAGTCTGCCCTGATTATAACCATTGCACGTAATATTCTATATCTGTCTGAACATATACAAGATAATATGTACAAGTACACAACAACCTTGACGACCCAGTGCTGTTGGGTCGGACATGATATCGGATGCTACGTCTCAGAGCAGGACTGGAAACTGGTTTCTTGCTTGTTAACTCTGTCTGCTTGTCTAAGTGGAACACGTTGGGCTTCTCAATGTAACACCAGCCATTATGGACACCAACCTGTGGACAAATTCAATGTAATTAGGAACTAAATTTAGTTTGTGTAATTTTAAAAGTTCACAGAAAGTGAAGGAAACAAGACTGATACATAAATGTACCTGGTAAGAGGAAATAATTGAAAACACTCGATGAGAGGTCACAGCAATTGGGTCTGAAAATTAATGGAATGCTAAAGGGTTGAACTTGAAGAAACACCAATTCAAGATGTGTACACATATCTTTTTAGACAAAGTTCATCAAAATAAGAATACAAAAGGCAAGAGGAGCTTTCATTGCATTGGGAAATATATGGAGATCAAGAGAAATCGGATCCAACACGAAAATAAGAATCTTCAACTCAAATGTGAAGTCAGTCCTATTGTATGGCTCGGAGACATGGAGAACAACAAAGACAACAACCAAAAAGCTTATCAAAATAAGAATACAAAAGGCAAGAGGAGCTTTCATTGCATTGGGAAATATATGGAGATCAAGAGAAATAGGATCCAACACGAAAATAAGAATCTTCAACTCAAATGTGAAGTCAGTCCTATTGTATGGCTCGGAGACATGGAGAACAACAAAGACAACAACCAAAAAGCTACAGACTTTCATAAATGGGTGCTTGCGTAGAATAGAGGGATTAAAATGGTATGACAAGGTTACCAACGTGGAACTGATGACAAGAACTAGACAAGTGCCAGTGGAACAAGAGATGAGAAGAAGACGATGGCGATGGATAGGACACACACTGAGGAAACCTGTTGATAGCATTACAAGGCAGTCCTTGTTCTGGAACCCCCAGGGCAAGAGAGGCAGAGGAAGACCAAGAAGTACATGGAGAAGAGAGTTGGAAACAGAGGTGAAAATGATGAGGAGAACATGGAAAGAACTTGAGATGATGGCACGGGACAGGAGGACTTGGCATGTGTTTGTTGAAGGCCTATGCTCCTTTGGGAGTGGAGGGTTATGAATGAATGAAGAGGAAATAACCACATGAAAATTCACACATGACTTTTGAATTTTCCAATCCCTGGGGGTTATAAGTTTTCACTCTTTTTTTCCCTGCGCCAGGTAATGAAATCAGCTGCCGTGATGCAGACCACATCACCCCTAGTGTGCCGATTGTGAGAAGTTAATGTGATTGCATTTACAACAGGCCCCTAGTCTTTAAATTTGCATTTATTTACGTTTTTCAGGGAAAGATTACGGTGGGATTTTTATCTTATTCGTTTTTTTTTATTTCTCTTTGTATAATAATAAAGTTTGGACTATTTGTGTAGATTAAGAATTACGGTTTCTAGCAAAGATGGTAGTTTTAACTTTTAGACTGGCACCAGCGCGCTGTTTCATTGAGATAATTCTTTCATGGAAGATTTTCCAGTGTAACATAATGGCAGAGCATTTTCGGTTCTTCTCAGTGAGCGCGCTATAAAATTTTTTAGTAAGGGTGAAATCAGATGGGGGTAGAGGGGGAGTTTTAAGCGCGTGGAAACAGGTCAGCAACGGAATTTTTCCGCTTGATCGTAAGTTCTAAAATTAGATCATGACCGCAGGCGATTCCTGGCATGTTGGTTGGTTCATAGATCGACCCGCTTAAGAACAAAGCCTAGCTATGACTCACGCGTAGCGTGGTCTGGGGTAATAAATAAGCGGGGTTCCCTGGCAGAAGGCTGAGATTTTTTTGAACTTCTACGCCTTGGGAAAGAACTGTCTGTATTTATATACAGAGCCGACTGCTCTTTCGAGAGAAATTCGTGCTGGTAAATATGAAGTTAATTAAGCTTTAATAGTTTATAAGATTTTTGCAGAGTTGTTTCTAGGAGGTAAAGTTAATTCATAGAAGTAGAGCCATCAATGCTAAATTTTTAATTGAATATAACTGACAGCATAATTAGGTATTTTGTGAAAAGGTAGTAGGGAATTTTGATAGTTTCCGCAGAGTAGCTGTTTGTAGGAATTGGAATATTACTGTTATTTGTCAGAAGACAGGGGATCTAATTTTTCCTGGATTGTGATTTTAAATGGTGCAGCGTAAAACACGCTCGCGGAATTAAATTAATTTTAGTTCATAACGGACATGCCATGAGTTACCCTCTTATCTAAATTATTATCAGAGTGCATTCATTCTTTTTATGAGATAATGAAAGCTTAAAGATGGTAGATGTTAAATACTATAATTTTGAGACATGATGCACGTAATTTCATTGAGATTTTCGAGGATTTGGAGAGAGGGGTACCGGAGCACGTGCTGTGTCTATTTTCTTAGAGGGGTGAATCTGAAAACGGAAGGAGAGGGGAGATAGCGGGGTATGCATTGTAAAATTAGGATTTCAGTTCCTTTAGAGATTTTTATGTACATTGTTATCAGAATCGGGGGTAAATAATATTCCCGACACGTGGGTGAAGATTTCCCAATATTTAATTTAAAATGTTGGCAGAGTATACACGCTAGGTAATTGTGTGTGTATTTGATTTCTTTAAGTGTGTGTAAATTACCAGCGGACCAATTTGGGTCACGCTGTTGTTAAGAATGAGTGACTTTTAAATGTTAGAGCAGGGGAAATTGTGTATTTTTCTCTGTGTGGGTAAAACCTACATTTTGAAGTCAGCAGTTACGGGTCTAGTTGTGATTTGTAATTAGTCCTTAATTAATAGACCTATGTTTATAATGGTGAATTCATGGAGACGGGAGATTATTGTCTCGGGTGAAGTCTATTGTATTTTGGTAGCCAGGTAAACACATCGATCATTGTTAAATAGTAGGGCCAGGAATTTACCGGCAACAGGTTCATTCAGTGGTTAGAATGTTGTGACGGGCTAACCTAAGCCGCCAGCATGTAAGAGATTAAGCCAGCTGAGTCTGGAGATTAGAGTGTCGATAAGACAGTATTTGAGGGAAAGTGGGGGTAGGCATGTTTACTAATCGCTGAAGCGATACTAGAGCATGGGAGCTGTATGGAAGATTTGAAACTTAAGTGTTAGAGATTTGAAAAACTTAAGTGTTCGAGATTGGAAAACTTAAGTGTTAGAGATTTGAGACTTAAGTGGTTGAAGAGTTGGGATTTAAGTGTTGAAGAGTGAGAGTTAAGGGAGTTAAGTGTTAAGGATATGGGAAATTTGTTGTGCGATATATATTTGTTATTATTTTGTCCACAGCAGATATTTTCCAGGCGTGGCAGCTAGGGCTACAGTAGTCCTTGAGCGGCTAGAAGTTCGCCGGTCTTCTCAGGAGAAGAAGAGTCGGCAGAGCCAGGAAAGAAAGTGGAGTAGTGACAAGGGGTTCACTGGTGCAAACGTTTTGTACCCAAGAGAGCAAGGAGCTGGAAGCACAGACTTCTTCAGCAAGAACAAGAGGTTCTTACCAAAATTCTGAGCTAGTTACACTCACATTAAGCACACACTGATCCTAGGCGCAGGGCCTAATAATTGTTGTGAATTTCGGGCATAATAATCCCGACAGCCTTGAGCCCAAAGGATCTGGGCTACTGCAAAGTAATAATTCGTCTATTTGGAAGCAGAAATAGACCACGTCTCGAGTTTATAGTACCAAGTAAGTCAGCAGCTACAACAGGCGGAGAAGAGGGGAAAGGGTTAACATCCCTCTTTACTGCACGAGATAGATAGAGAGAAGGAGAGTAGTGGAGGAGTCGTTTCTGTAGGAACTAGGAGTGTCAGACAGACACTGAACATAACATTAGAACTCAGCCAGTCATCTGTAAGTTGTGTCGGAGGTGATAGAAGGGTTCTGGTCGTGGACTTGGTGATAGTCAGAGAATATTTAGCCTATAGTGGAGCAGCGGTGTAGGCACGTCATTTGTGTAGAAACACGTCTGCAGACAGACGGACAGTAGGAGTTAGGGTGTGTTTACATGATATCAGTTTGATTAGGAGAACGACGGATCTGGTGTTAGAGATCCTCCTTCACATGTTGTTGTATTACTTACCTTTCTTCCTTACAGGTTGAGGGGAGGGCGACTGTGGGGTTACCTTACCTAATCACTTGAAATTAATTATGTTTTTTTCAGGTGTGTGTGTGAACACGCATGTTAAATTCTATTTTGTAGTATGTTATATGAATTTTCTGTGGTGTAAATAAAATCCATTGTAAATTTCAAGGGCTGGATCAGTCACTTAATTCAACATACATGTTGTCTGTAAGTGGTGTCTGTGGTGTTAAGTAATTAAACCTTATCCCAGTCTTGGTAGCTAGAGGTAGTGAGGTTATCGCAAAACATTACGTTACCTAGTGGCAAGGGAGAGTTAATTTAGGCTCTCGACCCTTGACGCCAATAGCCTCATCTCCCACAGTCACTGTCATTTTTCTTCTGAAATCTATCTTCTTAGACTTTCTTTCCACTAGGGTCTAGTCTATTTAGGTAGGCAGCCTCTAGTCCTAAATCCACTTCGTGACACCGATGGTCAAGAAAATATGGGCCTAACACCATATTTCCAATATGCCTCAATGGGCGTGTAACGGGATCCCCAGGTAATGAAATCTGTATACCTTTTTCAACTTATTTTGTGTCTTTATACAGGGTGTTAGTCATGGAGGGTTTTGGAGGTAGCAGTTGCTTCTGCCTTTTTATGTCCTAACTGATGATAAAAACCAGACAATTGTCAGTCGAACGAGATATAAGAAAAAAGATGCTGGAGATGGATAGGATACACACTGAAGAAACCTGTTAATAGCACTACTAAGCAGTCCTTGTTCTGGTACCTCCAGGGTAAGAGAGGCAGAGATAGACCAAGAAACACATGGAGAAGAGAACTGAAGACAGAAGTGAGAATGATGAGGAAGACAAGGAAAGAACTTGATCTGATGTCATGTGACAGGAGGATGTGGCATGTGTTTATTGAAGGCCTATGCTTCTTGGGCAGATAAAAGGTATTGATTGACTGAATTGCTTCTGTAATTGTTAGTGCCAGGCATTCTAGGAAGTTCATACGAGGGGAAGTCAGTAAGTAGGTTACAAACTGATATGGGGAAGCTGAAAATGGTAGTTCGTAGTTTCTAAAGGTGTCATTAGGCGACAGTATCATCCAGCTTTATGATTAGCTTAGGTAGTAGACTGCTAGGTGTCGCATGTGCATGCGCAGAGCAGATAAAAATGGCGACCGTGCTGTGGATTGTACAAACGAAGAAAAGAGCACTGTTGTGCGGTTTTTTGAGCAAAAGGACTTCCTGCAAAGGATATTCATAAGGAAATGTTTCCTGTTTAAGGTGTGAAGTGTTTCATGGGTGCATCACTACCAACCTGAATCAAAGCGTTATTCAATGCCATGGAAACATCCTTGTTCACCTTCAGCCAAGAAATTCAAGGTTTCGCCATCAGCAGGGAAGGTTATGCTTACAGTGTTTTGGGATTCTCACGGAATGCTGTTGGCCCATTTCCAGAAAAAAGGTGATAATGTGAATGCTGCATCATACTGTGAAGTTCTGTTGATGCTTCGGGATGCAATTTGAAGAAAACACCCAGGCCTACTGACTAGAGGAGTACTGCGAATGTGGCTGAGACAGCAGAGCACGCACTTCTATGCTGCAGGTTTTGAAGCACTAATACAGCGATGGGATAAGTGTATCAATGTTGGTGGAGATTATGTTGAGAAATAAAGGGGAAATGTAAGTGCACTAATACATGGTGTTCAAGTTCGTATCTCATTTATATATTTTTTTCATAACCATTTGTAACTTACTTACTGACTTCCCCTCGTACATGCATACCAATGGATGCACAGAACAGGGAGGCATGGGATCAATCTGTAGCTAATTATTGTTGTTTATCTTCTGACTTTCACTTTTATTTTGGCTAACAGAAGATCATGGCATGATTCTATATCTGCTCCTCAATATTCTTTTACATCAAGTAATGGTGATCCAAACTTCTTGTTTAAGTATATATGATCAATCTGATTTTCTGTCCTGTGGTCTAGTGATACTCAAGTTGCTTTATAGTTTGTTTTATGTGGAAACAAGCTTCCTCCTACAGCCAGTTGATTTTAAGAACAGAAGTTTATGAACATTTATCCATTTTCATTCATTGTCTCTAGTCCATGTTTTCTCCTGATATCTTCAAAGCCACTACAGTCTGTTCCAATCTTTGCATGTAGGTTGCTCATTAAGACTATGCCTTTACTTCTCTTTTCATCTATGATATTTTGAAGCCTGATGTTAAATTCTTCTTTCATATTCTTTGTTGTCATAGTTGATGTGTAACACTGGATGATGTTCTCCTTTATTTTCCTTTCGGCAACTTTGAAGATTGCTGATATTAGTCTGGATCCTACCACTTCCCATTCTATGAATGCCTTATGTGTTTCCATTGATCACATCAGAACCATACCTTCACTATTATCATGTGTGCTTTCCTCCATATGACTGAGGACAGCACCATTTCTCCTGTGCTCATTTTCTTCTTCTCTAATCACTCCATCTTGTTTTGCACAGATCCAGATCAATTTTATTGTTTTTCATTTCTACCACCTAACTGACTGACTTTTAATGCTAAATTAATGAATAATTACTACAGTAATAAATAATAATTGCCCCATACAGTCCCCACATGATCCGAGGAGACATATGGGAGAATAATAATAACTGCTCCTTCATGTATGTCATATGAGGCAACTAATATGAAATTGTGTATGGGTCTGGTAACCTCATCATTTAAAATGTTAGGTTTATATTTTCTTGACCGTCGGCACACTAGGGGTGATGTGGTCAGCATCATGCCGCCCGCCTTAACCTTCCCAGAGTTGCTCTGGTACCCAATTCATGAGGTTGGGTCGACCTCTGAGCTGTTTGCGGTCTAAAACAAATCCCACCTCAGCCAGGGATCGAACCATGGACCACCAAGCTAGGAAGCCAGTGCACTAACCACTGAGCTTCCCGCAGCTCTCCCACTGCCACAAGAGCACAAGAATACTTTGGAGAAGGCTTCCTTCAAGGAGGCCAGCTGCAATGGTGGCTCAATGCTCGTTAGGCAGCAAACATGGAAATAAACGAATAAATAATTATTATTTTAATAAGCAGCCACTCAAACACACCTGTAGCCTTCTCTCCACTATAGTCACATTTAGAGAGTCCTGCACACTTATCTCCCGCAATGACCTGTCCTCTCTTATGAGCTCACACAATTCTTCTTCAAACTTCTCTACATTGGGCTGAAGATGGATAACCAATCCATCAATTGCAATGGGAACCACCTGCTGAAGTTGAGGTCTCTTCAATTTGTCACTGCCTATTTGATGACACAGCAATGAGAAAAAAAATATCAGATGGGGGCTCACAACAAAGTCTATGATAAATTTAAGCACACATTTTTATTAATAAAAAGAAATTAATAATAATAAGGAAAATAATCAAACACAGTATGCATTCTTCCATTTTTTTGCCATATAATGAGATTATAAATGTCTCTAACTTTCTTCCTCTTCAATTCTCACAGACTCAAACCCATTCACTCTAAAATATATCAATGCTACCTATTTTCTAAAATTTTGCATCACGCATTTTAAGCCTATAATAATTGTTCCTGCAAACATAAATCTCTAGTACTTTCAATTATCCTCTCTCCGTTTTTCTCTATCCAAATCTTTTATTTTGTTTCAGTGTTTGTCTTCTCTGCTATCTTCTGTACACTTGATCTGTGCCTCTTATGCCTCGACCCCGTTTTATGTGCTCACGTTCTATTCCCACTATCTAAGATTAACGTGCCTACACTCTCTTCACATTATCTATGCTTTATAATAAAGTTAGCACTCACACCCTTCGACTTTTGCTGGGGGAGACTGAGCACCTACGAGTTTGCCTGGAGTGCAATGATGCCGATTCTTCTTCTTCTGCGTTCGTCCTGAAAAGGACGTTGGTTACGTTGTGTCACCATTTACAGCGAAGCTGCGATATTTGCGCCTTTCGGCCCAAAACATCCGATTTCAGCATGGCATTTTTGGGACAGGGATTGCCTTCCCTTTGCGATCCCTACTCTCTCTGCCAGACTGCAGTCTGTTTCTAGGACCACCACTTGGAGGTGGAGTAGGGTCTTGGTCAGCTCTGGTTCGCTGACCCTGACACAAGCAGTCAAGCTATGGGTCGCTGACTGAAAGTCATCTCGTTTGCTGTGTCTTCGGTCACAATTCTGATTAACAATAGCAATATCTATGCTTTATGTGCATACACTCCTTTCATATTATTGTGCCTGTGCCTACACTCTCTTCATATTATTATGCCTACACTCTTTTCACATAATCTATGCTTTATGTGCTCACACTTTACTACATTATCTATGCTTTGTTCCTACACTCTTTTCGCATTATCAATGCATTATGTACCGACGGTCTTTTCACGGTACCTATGCTTTAAGTGCCTACACTTTTTTTACATTATCTATGCTTTACATGCCAACACTCATTTCACATCTATGCTTTATGTGTCAACAATCTTTTCACATCTTACAACCCTCTTTTTTTTTTTCCAATATATTAGCTATAGATTCTAGTTTTATCAGCAGGTCTGAGTTTTAAAAAAATATATATAAACTACTGTTCTTACTCTCCATTCTCTGGTGGATGATTTCCTTAAAAGACACACATTCTCCTTAAAATTACATTCTCACAATAATGTAGTAGGACTTAACATAGCCTTAGATATGCCCCATAAGCCTGCAAGATCTGTAAGACTAAACACACTCTACCTGCAGCTTCTACTAAGCCAGGTATGACGTCATGTGAGTCCACTAAAGTGTTTTCTGGCAACAGGTTCATGACTGCCATCATAGCTTTGTTTGTCACGATAGAAAAGTTCAGCTCACAGCCCTCAACTGTTTTCAGAAGTTGATTGCCTGCAATATTTGATATTTTCAGCAACTGATTTTCTAAAATTCTATTAAACTGTCACCACTTGATTACTTGTAACACAGCGTAATAAAATAAAAGTTAATTACCTTTAATTTGACGTATGTTTCATATAAATTACCTGGATACAAGTGTTATTTGAAATAACATTGTTATTTTGCCATTCCTATCCAACTAATTTATATGAAACATACGTCAAATTAAAGGTAATTAACTTTTATTTTATTACATCAAACATTAAACATTACAACTAAACCTGAAATTTAGCCTGTTCATCACATGACCTCATAGGGGGCAGCAATTTGTTTCTCGCTTTTGAAAGTCAATTTATTGGCCATTTTAGATTTTATTTTACTTTACTTCTGGAAGTAAAAAATATAATGCATTAGCCAAGTGTAAAATGGCTCCTTCTTTTGACATTTGTTTCATGTATATCCAACAGATACAAGTGAGGATATAATAATAATAATAATAGCGCCCTCAGTCATAACTAACTACGGGAATGTGCACCTGAGGTGACAGCCCTTCAGTCATAACTAACTACGGGAATGTGCACCTGAGGTGACAGCCCTTCAGTCATAACTAACTACGGGAATGTGCACCTGAGGTGACAGCCCTTCAGTCATAACTAACTACGGGAATGTGCACCTGAGGTGACAGCCCTTCAGTCATAACTAACTACGGGAATGTGCACCTGAGGTGACAGCCCTTCAGTCATAACTAACTATGGGAATGTGTGACAGCCCTTCAGTCATAACTAACTACGGGAATGTGCACCTGAGGTGACAGCCCTTCAGTCATAACTAACTATGGGAATGTGCACCTGAGGTGACAGCCCTTCAGTCATAACTATGGGAATGTGCACCTGAGGTGACAGCCCTTCAGTCATAACTAACTACGGGAATGTGCACCTGAGGTGACAGCCCTTCAGTCATAACTAACTATGGGAATGTGCACCTGAGGTGACAGGTCATAACTAACTACGGGAATGTGCACCTGAGGTGACAGCCCTTCAGTCATAACTAACTACGGGAATGTGCACCTGAGGTGACAGCCCTTCAGTCATAACTAACTACGGGAATGTGCACCTGAGGTGACAGCCCTTCAGTCATAACTAACTATGGGAATGTGCACCTGAGGTGACAGCCCTTCAGTCATAACTAACTACGGGAATGTGCACCTGAGGTGACAGCCCTTCAGTCATAACTAACTACGGGAATGTGCACCTGAGGTGACAGCCCTTCAGTCATAACTAACTATGGGAATGTGCACCTGAGGTGACAGCCCTTCAGTCATAACTAACTACGGGAATGTGCACCTGAGGTGACAGCCCTCAGCGGCTCTTTTTCCTGGTGTTTCTTTCAATGTTTTCTCCTCTCTTCTGCTTACCGCCGTAGAGAACATCGCCACTTGGTATATTCGGCAGCTTCATTCTCCTAGGTTGCTGGATTTATGTCCAGTGCCCTCATGTCAATCTTGTATGCATCTTTGAACCTCAGCTGTGGTTCGCCAACTGTTCTTTTGCGATCTGCCAGCTGTCCATAGAAGATGTCTTTCGGGATGCAACCATCTTCCATGTGGCGGACATGGCCAAACCAGTGTAGTCTGCGCTGTCCAAGAAGTTTATGCATGCTCTAAAGGCCAGCATGTGACAACACCTCAACATTTGTCCTTCCACAAAATACAGAAGTTGTGGCATAGACACCGTAGGTGGAAGGCATTGAGCCTTCTTTCTTACTTATCATAGGTTGTCTATTTCTCGCTGTCATATAAAAGTGTGCTGGTGATGCTGGCGTTATGTACCACAGCTTTGGTCTTCATTGTGAGTCTGGAGTTTCCCCAAACATGCGTTGTGAGGCGAGCAAAGGTAGCTGCAGCTTTGCCAATGCGGCTGTCACTTTCTGTGTCCAGAGAGAGTTTGTTGTTGATGGTAGACCCCAGTTATTATAAGTAGGAAAAGCAAAATCAAAGTGAAGATATAGTATTTAAAAAATATGGAGTGACTGTTCAATCACCCTGTATATTATATTGTCACCAGCAGATCGCCTGTAATATGACATTTTTAGCAGCTTATTATCTTGAAATCTGGCATGACATTTTCAGTAACTACAAGCACTGTTTATTGTTGTCCCTCCCCATTGTCACATACTAAAGCCAAGTTAGAATAACTTCATTTACTGCAATGTCTTTAACATATTCTGGCACATTTTAGGACAGTATCTATATTGTATAATTGCATATGAAAGTATGAAATGGAATGAAAAATCAATATCCTTGATACAAAGTTCTTACTTTCAACTGGTTCATCCAAGAAGTATAATGCACGTGGTGTGCCATGGTAGAGCTCAATCCTGTTAATATAAAAACCCAGTTTATTTATTTTTCATTTAAAAATAAAACTCCTGCCCTGGCCTTCTCTAAACATTATAAAAATAAGTCAGAAAGGCAAAATCAAACTAACACTAACTTTAACTTTCTCTTTGTACAGGTATATCTCACTGCTGGTTTAAATAATAAATGTACAGACACTTTCAAATGGTCAAAATAAAAAATGTGTTTTGTTCTAAATGCATCAACGACAATATTTCCGACCTTTCCTGGACATCTGTTATCTGTCACAGGCTTTGGTTTCTAAGAAACAACTGTAACCTTTCTATAGTCATCTTCACAATCTATTCATTGATGAACACATATCTAAATTTGTTTCAAGTTTCACTGAAAACCGGTAATTTCTTACTTCTGAGTTAGTGGCTGGGCACCTCTACTTGCATCTGGCAAGTCATTATCAGAATTGAATAGCCGCAAGATCCCCCAGCCACAAGAAACCTTGTAAGGCCTTCCATCTGGGGCTGCTCTATGGGCCACAATTTCCACCACTGCTACTATACTGACATTACCGATACTTGTGTGGAAAAACACGCTCTGAGAAATTAAAACAAATTAAATCTAAAGGTAGCAAAAAACTACAGATGATACAATTATCTCACACTCTGAAAAATGAAACCATAGCTGAGTTTAAAGATAACAGGATCAATAAATCATCATCATCACCTTTCAGCTCTCCAAGGAGCATAGGCTATCAACAAACTTATGCCAGGTCTTCCTGTCACGTGCCATCAGCTCAAGGTCTTTCCATGTCTTCTTTATCCCCTTCATGTCTGTCTCCAGTTCTCTTCTCCATGTGTCCTTTGATCTTCCTCTACCTCTCTTACCCTGGGAATTCTAGAACAAAGACTGCCTGGTAATGCTATCAACAAGTTTCCTCAATGTGTGTCCTATTCATCTCCAGCATCTTCTTCTCATCTCCTGTTCCACATTGGTGATCTTGTCAAGATGTAGAATCATAAGTATATCTTGGCAGCCATATATCCAAAGTTAGAGGGACAGATAGCAAGAAAAAAAAAACAATCAGAATTTGCAACTAAATGTCAAGCCAATCCTACTGTATGGCTCTGAAACATGGGGAACAACAAAACAAAAAGGTACAAACTTTCACAAATGCAAGCTCCCATAGAACAGAAGAATTGAACTGGTATGACAAGATCACAAATGCAGAACTGATGACAAGAACCAATAAAACTGTTAGTAGAGCAAGATATGCTGACGATGCATATGTCACACATTGAGAAGACCTGCTGACAGCATTACAAGACAATCCCTGTTATGAAATCCCCAGGGTAATAGCGGGAGAGGGAGCCTGAAAAACACATAGAGAAAAGAATTGGAGACAACAATGGAAGGAATGATGAAGACATGAGCTGATGTCACAGGGCAGAAGGACTTGGCATTAGAGGTGGGCAAATCGACACCTTCCGCTGTTTCGAGACAGTCGGCTCAGTGATTGAAACAGTGTGTCGACACAACGGCACATCGGCACTATTGCCCGTATCGGGGAGAAAGAAGCCTCTAATAGACAGTATACATTACTATACATGAACTGTTTTTATTTGCGCGCTACTTTCATGTGTGAAAATCTATGGCATTTCGTGTGACCACAATTCAATATTTTTACACAAGTCTTCATTATGATGAAATAAAACGGAGATATGATGATAGCCGCAGTATATGTGAAAATAATTTTAAAAAAACAATAATAATAACAGTAATAATAACACATGATATCAAACTAGAGTAAGCTAGTTTTGGTAGACAATGATTCAAATCCACACCGAGTACACAGATATCAGCAGAGCTAATAAAGTGCCCATTACATTTATACGAACACACGGACACTTTCAACTTTAACATAGCACCTAAAACATTGACAACTGCAGCACTGACACAATTTCCAGTGTCTATAACTTCTCAGCAAAAATAATATCACTTGTAAAATCAAGTCATCATAACACATCCCTGAAAAATATGACATGTTTGATATTCCATACTAATGTTCCGAACGGTTGATTCAAATTTTACAAAGGCCCACGAAAGGTGAGACAGTGAGACAGTGTGTCTCTGCAAAACAGCAAGCCAGACAGGAACAGAAATTGTGTCGAAACTACGAGCAGGCTCTGTGTCGAATCTGTCGGACTCGATGCTGTTTCGAAGCATTGTTTCGACACATACACACAGTAGCCATCTCTACTTGGCATACGTTTGTGAAAGGCAAATGTTCTTTGGGGAGATGATGGGAGAGTAGTCTTGTGATATTACTGAACTGAACATGAAGACCAAGAATAAACACTACAGCAACAATATTAATGAACTAATAATGAGGTGCAGGAAGAAGCTCTGTAACAACCGACATTTTATAAAATACTAAGATAGTTTGGCCATAATGAGAATAAATTTTAAAATAGCATAAAGCCACTTGGAATAAGAAAAACACCACTTGGAGTAAGAAATAACACCACTTGGAGTAAGAAAAACACCACTTGGAGTAAGAAAAACACCACTTGGAGTAAGAAAAACACCACTTGGAGTAAGAAAAACAAAGCATGTTCACAGAAGAAAATAATGATTCCATCAAAGCTGAACCATGAATAATGTGGGCTGCAGCTGTAAGGTTCATCATTTTCTTTTGCGCTCCTTATGGAGCATGGAGCCAGCACTGCAACTGATCCCCTTGCAGGAAGCCTGCACCAAGCAGTTGCATGCTCTTGCAATGGTGGTTTCTGTGGCTTACATGATGAGGGTGCCAGCTACATGCACAACTTCATATTAGTTGCCTTTTTATGTCATGCCTGAGGTAGAAGTGTAAGGTTACACCTGTCAAATCTCAGAAATTTAGAAAAACCATGAAAACAGATCCAGGGGGACATGTTCTGTCTGTGGAACAGACCTTTATGGTTTAAAATGCTGGATACAGAATGAAAGTAGTAACCACTATAATCTCTTTTTTTTTTTTAACTGGCTCAACTGAATAGAAAGTGTTAAGACTAGAAAAAAAGAGTATTAGAATGTCATAAAAATAATTCTTATATGTTTGGGAGAAAAAAAAACCAAATTCGTACCTTGTTGTACTGGAGTTTTACACCCTTGGATGTCACACTGGGCCCTCGCCATTGCCTGCCAAAGAACTGTCGGAAAGCTGTGTCATACAGACTCAAATAAATCTGGTACTCAATATCTGCCTGTTCCGGCTGTGAAGAAAGACAGAAAGTGAAAATTCCAGTCACAGATAAAGAAGTAAACTTGAAAGGAGAGATTAGAAATCATATGACATACATAAGTGGTTTATGATATACAGAAGTTGAATAGAGATTAGTCTGCTTTTTATATAACTGCATAGTGGAGTATTTGGTACTCAATATCTGCCTGTTCTGGCTGTGAAGAAAGACAAAAAGTGATGACGGTGTACTCTCCATAGAAAAAAAAAAAAAGCGAGTTGCATGATACTGTGGTTTCCGGTGCGCCTTCTGGCCCAGTATCTACGACTTTAGCACCTGTTCAACGGGAGAGTGGGCTCATCCCTAATCTGTTTATGTTCCCAGTAGTAGACTATTCGCAAGCAGCCTGGGGGTGTCACTGCTCTGCGCGGACCTTGTTTACCGAGGCGGCGTCCGAGCTCGTATGGTGAAAATATGGTTGCGTTATCTTCAAAATAGCCCTGTCTTTCCCGTGGCTTTTCTGCCATCCTGCAACTTTGAGTTAGGGAGTTCTGAGCTCCAGTCTCTTTCCCAGGCATTTTATCCTGGCCTGGCACGCATACAGAGGACCCCACTTCTGGTTCTAAGTTAGCAGTTGGGGATAGGTGGGGTAGCACACTGTGCATTCCCAGTCATCCAGGGGGCTCTCCAACTATGCAGAGCTTGCACAATGCTGTGCTCTGGTTCTGGGCTCTCCCAAGGAATCCCCACGTCCTGCACAGAGCCACTTCCCGATACCCACCACCTGCCAACCCTCCATTGTAGAAATCTCCTGCATGCGGCCATCCAGTCAAGAGCCAGTATTAAGTCTGGTGCCCAAGTGATCCCCCCAAGCTAAGTGTGCAATGCTGGGTTCTCATCATGCTGCAACACAGGAGGGATTGTGATGCTCAGCCATCTCTCTCAATTCTGCACCGATAAGTGACATCGGGGACTTAACTTTGCCTCAGTACTGGGAGGCCCCGTTTCCGGGTACACCACACACAGCCAATTGAGGCAACGGTCGCCATGGGCGTGATAGACGACAAACAGTGAAGAATGAGGCAAGAAAGCATTTAACCCATGAAGTGGGGGTGGATTGGTGCAGACCAGAGCATGTACCACTCGCCGGTGGGTTCTGCATCTACACCTATAGGGTTCCACCCACTCCTCAGCCCATTTAGTCTGGCCCCTCACCCAGGACCTGTCCGGCTTGGGTGACCCTGCCAGGAGTAAAACTCCCGCCGGCATAGCTCCCGGGATCATTGAGGCGCTCAAGCTCTCCAACCACGGCAAGGTAGGCTTACATGTGGAGAGACAAAAAGTGATAATTCCAGTCATAGATAAAGAAGTAAACTTGAAAGGAAAGATGAGAATATCAAATGACATATGTAAGTGGTTTATGATATACAGAAGTTGAATAGAGATTAGTCTGTGTTTTTATAGAACTGAATAGTGGAGTATTTGGTAAAATTAAGATTTGTTGGGCGTGGCTTTTCTGCCATTCGTGTTGAGCTGAAGTCTTGAGCTCCAGTTTCTCCAGCTAGGCTTGCATTTAAAGGATCTTCACATCTGGTCACAAGCTAGGAGGAAGACGCGTGTGGCATACTGTGCATTCCTCGCTGTCCAAGGGGGCTCTCCAACTATGTAGAGCTAAAATACTGTGCTCTGGTTCTGGGCTCTCCCAAGGAATTGTCATGTCCTACACAGAGCCACCTCAGCTCCTCCTGCCTATTACTGGGTCCACAGTTATTGTTGTTATACAGAATTGACATCATTGCACTCCGGGCAAACCCATAGGTGCTCAGTCTCCATCAGTATATGTCGAAGAGTGTGAATGCTAACTGTTCCTGTAGCTCGCTGGTTGTAAACACGACGGATGCATCCTCTCATATGTCCATCTCTACTAGCCTTACTTTTGATGCCAAATTCCAACAGTCTTAACATTGATGATTCATCTATTGCAGTGTCATTCTCTAACAGGCAATCATTAATTGCTCTCAGTATATCTCCCTTATCCATATCTAGTGTCCCCACTATGGGTGCTCTTGATGCTAATCTGTCCACAGTAAGATCCTCCAGCATGCGGTCAACCAAGTCAAAGTGTTACATCCGGGGCTCAAGTGACTCTTCCAAGCTTAGTGTGCAATGCTGGGTTCTCAACAAGTTTCACCACAGGGGGAGTCCCTGGAAGTGTGTGGATGATTTCAAGAGTCAATGATGGTGTAATTAACCTCACAGTCAGAGGTTCACTTCCTTATATATTATAGCATTGTGCATAGCTGGTGGTCATATAAGGATGACTCCAGATATGCCTCCATGCACACTCTATCCGGTAAGAACTTAAGCCACAGAAACTTCAATCAGAAACATGACCAAGCATTCAAAGCACGCAATTCCTCAGCCATCCAGGTCAAAAGTGGACACTCCATCAGTGAGGTTCAGCATTCAGTAGGGAGAAAGCCAAAAAGAGTCTAGAGGACTGACTTTCACTTAGGAGAACTTACAAGTTGTGCACCTGGCATGTTTGAACACTAAACAATGAAGAGCTGCATATGTGAAAGAAGTATTTCATTAACTTAATGAGAAAAACATACTGAGATATGAAATAGAGAGTTCTTAATGAAGAACAACTTAGCACAACCCTACGTGGTAGGAACTAGTGTGGCAAGGATGCTTCATTGTACCATTTCTTCTTCAAATGGATATAGACTGAATTATGAAACCAACAATATCAACCACCAGGAAGAATCTGACCAAGAGCTTGGCAAGATAGATTTTGCCACTGACCTCGTCCCTCTATGCCATAACCTTCTTCTTCTTCTTCTTGCGATCGCATCTTTGATGTTTACACCGTCAGACGAGTTCTCATGATGAATTCGACTGTTGTTTGAAGTTCCTCTTTAGCTCCATATAGCTTTGAGTTTAGTGTTGAGTCATTGGGCCAGTATATCTTTCTTAACTGGTCATACAGAGGACAATCCTGTAGAACATGCTCAGCAGTTTGTTCGTTTAATCCACATGTGCACAGTGGTGAAGCAGACAATCGTAGTTTGTGCATGTGTTTATTCAGTTTGTTATGCCCTGTCCTGAGGTGAAAAATAGTTATCTGTCCCTGCCGGTCGAGAGTGTGATAGTCGTCTTTGGTTTGGTTCTGTTCTCTTCTGATAGTCTGGATAGCTCTCTTTTTCTCAAAGTATGTGACTTCATTATCTTCTTGCTCACATTCTCCTCCCTTTTTTGCAAGTTTATCTGCCTTTTCATTTCCGGGTACACCACAATGAGATGGTACCCACTGAAGTATGGTTCTCTTTTTGGCAGCTACCTTGTTTAGTTCATTTCTCAGATGCGGGAGTTTACCACCCTTGAGAGCTTGCAGGACAGACAGTGCATCTGTGAGGATGACTACCTGGTGGCAGTCAGAGTTGGTGTTATAAATCATATTTGCAGCTTGCTCTAGAGCTTGAACCTCAGCTGTATAGTTGGAACAGAATTTACCAGTGGGAATGTGCCTAGTCTCATAGTGGTTGTCAGGATATGAGATAAAGATACCGGCACCTCCATTCCTAACAGCATTAGTTGCTGATCCATCTGTATAGGCATGTATCCATGATTGATCGGGATAGCTTTCTTGGATCATACTCAATGTAGCAGTTCGTTTTTGCAGATCATTATACTCACATCCACTTGTGAGACCACTGACTGATGTATTAATTTGGAGGGCATTGCTGGCCTGCTCCCATGGTACAGGGTGGGCTTCAGTGGTGTTGTCTTCATGAATAGGTCTTCTTGATGCTGTCTTTTAAGTCTTTTTCCCCGATGCACAAAGCTGCTACGCTTTAGACGTCCCAATGCCAGATCATCTAGTCTTGCCTTCATTGGGTGCGTTGGCATACTGTTGTACTTTTCCATCTGGATCATGGTTTTTGTGTCTCTTCTATGGGACAATGTCTGTAATCCAGCAACCTTCTGCATCTCTGATATTGGTGTAGTTTTCATGGCTCCTGTAATGAGCCTGAGAGCTTGATTTTGCACCTTGTCCAAAGACTGCAGATGTGAGTTAGCAGCTGATGACCATGCTGCTGAGCTAAACTCTAAGTGTGGTCTTATTACTCCATTATAAATCTTCTTTAGATTTCGTTCATTTGCTCCCCAGTTGGTACCTGCTAATTTTCTGAGTATGCCTAGTCGTCTTCGGGCCTTTCCTTCTGCATTTTCAATATGCTTATTCCATGTAAGCCTTTGGTCAAATGTCACCCCAAGATAGGTGGGGTAGCTTTCTTCCTTGATCACGGTTGTCCCTAGGTGTATGTTAGCTGCTTTGTCCTTGGGGGCGAGGGAGAACAGTGTTGTGGAGGTTTTGTCTGTGTTTATTGTGATAAGCCATTTCTCTGCCCATGACACTAGCATGTCTGCTGCCCGCTGCATTTTATAATTTGCTGTGGTGACGTTTTCATCAGCGTACCAGAGTACTAGGTCATCTGCATATAAGGCAGCTTTCACTCCTGCGGGGAGATCTTTCACCAGGTCATTGATGTAAACAAGGAAGAGTGTTGGGGAAATTACTCCTCCTTGAGGTACCCCCTGATGGAGCAACACTTTTCTGCTCTACAGACCGTCAAGAGTGACTCTAGTTCTCCTGTTATGCAAGTATGACTGGATCCATTTCATCATGTTGCCTTGGATTCCACTTCTCCTAAGTTTTGCAATAAGGCCATCTTTCCACACCTTGTCAAAGGCCTGCTTGAAGTCGACCCAGATCGTTAGGACCTTTTTCTTCTCCTGGAAGGCATCTTCTATTGCTTGAGACAAGTAAGTAACTTGGTCTTCTATACTGTAGCATTCTCTAAATCCAGCTTGTTCCGGCACCAGGATCTGCTCAGACTCTAAATACCATTTCAATCTGTGGTTGACTATTCGCTCCATAGTCTTCCCAACACAGCTTGTGAGACTGATTGGCCGGTAACTTGCAGCCTCGGTCTTACATTTCCCTTTCTTTAGTATGGGTATTTTTATGGCTTCTCTCCATACTTGGGGTACCGTTCCTTTCAACCAGCTGTGGTTGAATATCTCAAGCAGTTTTGTCTTTGCTGCTGGGCTCAGATTTACTAGCATTTCAATGCTGATTTTGTCTGGGCCGGGTGACTTTTGAAACTTAAGCTTGGAAATAGCCTTCTGTAGTTCTCCTAGTGTGATGGGTTCCCTCATTGGGGCAGGAGTATCTGTCTGTCCCATGGTTGCCAGTATTTCTTTTCTTATCTCTCTCTGATGGTCTATGTTAATGGGTAAGTTGCTTTCTGAACTGTATCTTCTAGCAAACAAGTCTGCAGCTTGTTTTCCTCTGAAAAGTTTGCCACCTTCATCCAATGTGATAGTCTGCCTAGGTGAGGAACGCTCTTCATTTAGAGACTTGACTAATCTCCAAAGTTTCCTGCCGTCTTTCTCAAGGTTCAGCGATGCCGTTTTAGTTCTCCAGCTTTTCCGTTTTTCTTCTAGCTTTGTTCTCTGAAACTCTGCTACAGCCTTTTTCCATTTGTTGTGAGTTTCAAGTGAAGGCTGAGACTCTGCATCCTTTCTAGCCCTGTCCATAGCTTCCTGACGTTCTTGGAGTGTGCTGGACCAGTATAGTATGTAGTTACGCCGGCATCCTTTGGGAATGGTTTCTTTTGCAGCTTGTAGTATGCATCTGTTGAAGTCTTTTACCACTTCATTAATGTCTCTGTTCTGTACCTTGAGGGTAGACAGCAGCGTGTTTACCTGATGCCTGAATAAACCCCAGTTGGCTTTTTTGTAGTTCCATCTTGTAATGGCTGGGCCTGTACTGAGAGTTGCACTCTGGACAGTAAGAAAGATTGGGCGATGGTCGCTTACCCCTAGTTGGTCTCCTACTTCTCTACTAATAGATCCAGCTATATCTGGGGTGGCGAAGGCAAGATCTGGTGTTGAAGTTGTGTGCCATCCTCTGGAGTAGAAGGTAGGAGTATCTGTAGCATTATTGACTAGGATTAGGGAGTGATCATCTTGCCATGTTTCAACCTCTTCACCTCTGTGATCTAGATGGTTATAGCCCCAGCTCTGGGAGTGGCTATTAAAGTCTCCAACTGCTATAAAGTTGGTGGCTGGTACCTGTATAGAGCTGAGACTCAGGGGTTTGTTGTTTGGACAGTAATAGTTCAGGAGTTCTATTTCCATCTTGTCTACCTTTATCTGCAACAGCTGATATTCTGCTCCATCCATGTAGGTTTTCCTTTCGTGTGCATGAATGTTATTCCTTACAAGAGTAAGTACTCCTCCTTTTCATCTATCTTGTCTGTCGGATCTGAAGCATTGATATCCCCTTATTTTAAAGGTTTGATCTGCTTTCAAGTGAGTCTCTTGGATACAGCAAACACTGACTTGCTTCTCATACAAGATGTTTTCCAGCTCTGTCTTTTTGCTGTATCCAGCCTGCTTGCTGTTCACTCCCTCTGCATTCCAGTGCATCATGACAAGTGGCACTCTGGGTTTCTCTTTTTCTGTTTTGTTTCGGTCAGTAGTTCTCCTCCGCCGTCTGCTGACTCCACAAGACGGTCTAGAGGGTCCTCCAGTAGCTGAGGGTGGGCTCTGTCGAGGCTCAGAGCCCGGCACTGCACCTGCCTGGTGGAGCTCCACAGGGCGAGCACCAATACGAGATTTATTTGACGGTGTACTCATCCATAAAAAAAAAGCGAGTTGCGTGATACTGTGGTTTCCGGTGCGCCTTCTGGCCCAGTATCTACGACTTTAGCACCTCTTCAACAGGAGAGTGGGCTCATCCCTAATCCGTTTATGTTCCCAGTAGTAGACTATTCGCAAGCAGCCTGGGGGTGTCACTGCTCTGCGCGGACCTTGTTTACCGAGGCGGCGTCCGAGCTCGTATGGTGAAAATATGGTTGCGTTATCTTTAAAATAGACCTGTCTATCCCATGGCTTTTCTGCCATCCTGCAACTTTGAGTTAGGGAGTTCTGAGCTCCAGGCATTTTATCCTGGCCTGGCACGCATACAGAGGACCCCACTTCTGGTTCTTAGTTAGCAGTTGGGGATAGGTGGGATGGCACACTGTGCATTCCCCGTCATCCAGGGGGGCTCTCCAACTATGCAGAGCTTGCACAATGCTGTGCTCTGGTTCTGGGCTCTCCCAAGGAATCCTCACGTCCTGCACAGAGCCACTTCCAGATACCCACCACCTGCCATCTCTCCATTGTAGAAATCTCCTGCATGCGGCCATCCAGTCAAGAGCCAGTATTAAGTCTGGTGCCCAAGTGATCCCCCCAAGCTCAGTTTGCAATGCTGGGTTCTCATCATGCTGCAACACAGGGGGGATTGTGATGCTCAGCCATCTCTCTCAACTCTGCACCGATAAGTGACATCGGGGACTTAACTGTGCCTCAGTACTGGGAGGCCCCGTTTCCGGGTACACCACACACAGCCAATTGAGGCAACGGTCGTCGTGGGCGTGTCTTCAGTGGGGAAGTTGTGGAGTCTTCCTGTCCATGTTCTTGCACATCCTAACACTGCCCGCAAGACATCGGAGGTTTGGAGAGTGGCCTTCTCTGCTTTTTTGAGCCGGGGTGGGCTCCCCGGGCAAGTCTCGATGGGAATCGGGACGTGTCCACGCGCCAATGGGCCCTGCATTGGCCGCATCTGATGGAGGACTTGCTCTGCCAGGTTTGAGTTAGTAAATTCCAACTTTGTCATCTTCATGGCATTGTGATGCTGGGGTGCCTGTGGATTTCCTACCGCCCCGGGTAGGAGCCAGAAGTGTACTGTGCCAGCTCTGGGGGAGATAAAGGGGGTGTTTCTGCATCTCCTTGTGATACGTAGCCAAGGTAGGGCTCACAGTGCTCTTTCCCCGCCACCAAATTGCTTGCTGGTTACGCCGAGTTCTCCGAGGCTCTAGGCATGTGACCAAGAGTTGAAGACAATAGGATCGTCACGTCCTGAGTCTCTGTGCCTGTACGATGGGTTCCGATCTTCAAGGAGCAGTCCACACTCGTTCCCACTCCCAAGACTTGTTCAGTATCCATCTGGCTCCTTCCCACCCACAGAGGGCGTGTACGGTGTAGAGCACCGGTTTTATTATCGAGGTTTGCTCCTCTAGATCCGTTGTGTTTAGCCTGAGGATTCGCACCCTCAGTTACCAGGACTACCTCGAGGAGGGTGTGGCTCTTCACCACGCACAACGATCTTGGGGTATGAGAGGTTTTGTTAGGCCAAGAGACTAACACCGCAATGGTCGCTCCTTTCATGAACAAGAATTCACTAGGCCTAGGGTGAAGCAAGGGGGGAAACCCACTACCCACAACACCAACACATCATACCTCCTGTCTGTAAAAGACTTTGCCCCTATGCCATAACCAAAACTAGATGCAAGACAACATGAAAATACTGGATAAAAAGTCACAGCAACTAGCTTTGACTATCCACATGGAAAAGACATTAAAAGACAAAGATTTTGAGAATAAATATAGCAAATGATAGCCAGACTGCATTTGGAGAAACACTTCTTCAAGACACGAATTTAAAAATATCTGTTGGCAGCAACGTAGATGTCGCGCCGTTATCCCGAACTGGACATTAATTGTCACAGCACAGTTGGATAAGAAAGTTGTAAATTGAGAAATGTAAGAAAGATATATAGGATCTCAGAAGTGGCTCGTTAATTGTTAGATTCCTATACAAGTAAGGGGTGAAAGGAAGGCGAATATTCTCACAAAGAGATAATGTCTCAGAAGGGCACATGAGAATGGATTCTGTTTCCTTGCGACAAATCTCCCCTGTTATTCTTACTGAATATTATAATTGTTATTAAGCCCCCATCCTCTCATACTGAGGAAATGACACATATATGGATTTAAGAGACAGTACATGTAAGAAACTCACTCGACCACTTGGTAGATGATATAACTTATGTACAGATATTTAATCCCTAAACCACATATATGACACAAAGAAAATGAAAAGATAAACGAAAATAATAATATGGACATAAACACTGAATGACTAAAAGTCCTAGTATGTCCTACTAATCATCATTAGCACTGGTGTAACTATCAGGAGAGTTGCCTAACGTTGTTGAATGTAATGTTCACTTTGTAATACCCTGGAAGGCACTTTAAATATAGTTCCGTGAGTATCTATGTGAAAGTTCTGTTGGGAATTTGAATAAGATCTCTGAGATTTCTGGAGGAAAATAATCCTTATGCTTTTGGACTTATCTGTAATCCGATGTTGTCAGCCCTGGCGCAGGTTGTTAGGTGCTGTCATCCTGCAGCGATATGACATTACACGTGCGAGCATTGATCTATGCTCCTTTATGCTTAGGAGTTGACGAGATCTCTGGCTTTTGGTTCTGCTGCTCGGTCAAAAGACTGGCTGTCTGTTACCGTCAGGCGCCGGACACTGAATTCTGCAACTGCGAATGTTGTCCGCTCAGAAACCTAAAAGTCTGCACAGAGTGAAATCATACAACACCGCTTGGTTAATACCAAAGTGCTTGTAGTGTAGGATTCACCGCCATGTAGATGCATTCGGCCCAGAAGTCATGCGTGTAAGTGAAGTTTTCGTCTAAGCTTCTAGATTTTATGAATCTCTTCTCACGTGTTCTAAATCATTCCGACGTAATAACACGTAAATTATCTCCCTGAACCTGAGATCGTGTGACGCAGTTGCGAACCGTCTTGCGTGAGAAAGCTTCCCCGCCCCGTAATTACTGGTTACTCCTAGAAGGCATACACGTGCTGGCTGATGCAATGAAATTTGACACTGGGGCGTTTTCCGTCAGGTCCCTCAAATAAGGTGCAATAAAGCAATGGATCTCTAGACTTTAAGACGCCTTTTACTCTTAATTAAGGTATCTCCTCTGGCCATGTGTTATAACCTGGTGTTGATGCGTTTGCGATATTTGCTCAGTAACCATTAGTAAGCGCCGTGATGTCTGAGAGAGAAACGCTGACTACAGCGCCAAAAATACCGTAGTGTAACGTGAAAATTAATGAGAATAAAGGAGAGAGAGAAAGAAGGGAAGAGAAGGGAGACAAAGATGGAGAGAAGAATAGACCGTGTTACGACAGTAGATAAAGGATGAATTACGGATAGCGACATCAAAATAAGAACACAAAAGGCCAGAAAGGTTTCACTGCATCGAAATAAAAAAGACATTAAATCCAACAGAAAAAATAAAATTTTCAACTCCAATGTCAAAGCTATCCTATTGTATGGCTGTGAAACATGAAGGCCCCCCCAAAAAAGGCGACAACAAAGAAGTTACAGACTTTCAAGCAAGGGTGATTGTGCAAAATACAAGAATTAAAATGGTATGACAGGATTACTGTGAATGAGAAACAAACAAAAAAATCAGAAAACTTGAAAATCAGCACATAAGGCCAAGGAACTGACACTACAATACAAGCTTACTGGGATTTGTGGAGTCAAAATAGAGCAGGCCATACCATACTAAATACAGTGGGGCCCCTTTACAAAGACTTTATCATATGATGGACTCTTTTTTTATTAAGTCTGGATTCATCATACAATAACAATCATTCAGTCAATAAATACCCTTTAGCTCCCCGAGGAGCATAGGCCTTGAACAAACACATGCCAAGTCTTCCTGTCCTGTGTCAAGTTCTTTCCATGTTTTCCTCATCATTTTCACCTCTGTATCCAGTTCTCTTCTCCAGGTGTTTTTTGGTATACCTCTGCCTCTTTTTCCCTGTGGATTCCAGAACAAGGACTACCTTGTAATGCTATCAACAGGTCTCCTCAATGTGTGTCCTATCCATCGCCAGCGTCTTCTTCTCAACTCTTGTTCCACTGGCACTTGTTTGGTTCTTGTCATCAATTCCACATTTGTGACTTTGTCATACCATTTCAGTCCTTCTATTCTACACAAGCACCCGTTTATAAAAGTCTGTAGCTTTTTGGTTGTTGTTTTTGTTGCTCTCCATGTCTCAGACCATACAATAGGGCTGACTTAAAATTTGAGTTGAAAATTCTTATTTTCGTGTTGGACTTGATTTCTCTTGTTCTCCAAATGTTTCCCAATGCAATGAAAGCTCCTCTTGCTTTTTGTATTCTTATTTTGATATCATTGTCTGTCCCTCCAACTCTGTCTATATTACTGCTAAGATATGTGTACGATTCTACATCCTTTAGTGGTGTTTCTTCAAGTTCAACTTTGTTATCATTTCTTCCATTTTTTCTCATAATCTTTGTCTTTTCCCTGTGTATTTTCAGGGTCACTTGTTGTGACCTCTCATCGAGAATTTTCATTTTCTCTTGCATCTGATTATGGTTATGGGACAGAAGAGCCAAGTCATCTGCAAAATCCAGATCAAGCTGTTTAGTCAAATTCCACTGGATTCCATTTCTGTTGTGTGATATCGATGCTTTCATAACCCAATCTATTGCTAGTAAGAAAAGAAATGGAGACGAGGCATCCCTGTCTCACTTACTTACTTACTTAGTCATTCCCCTTCTACCGTGAGGTGTAGAGGTCTGGAAGAGAGAGCGCCAGACCATCCTATCGGCTGTCTTCCTCCTGGCCTGGTTCCACTCTAGTCCTCGATCCTTCAAAGATTGTCTAATGTTGTCCTCCCAGCGGACTCTGGGTCATCCTGGGGGTCTGGATCCCTGGCTCTTTGTTTCCCTGCTTGTCGTGGTAGCCGATCTTCTCCCATTCTGCAGACATGGCCAAACCATCTTAGTTGGGACTGTTCTACTTGGGTCTGCAGGGGGTAGGATTTAAGGCCTTGACGTATCGTCTGGTTGCGTACCATGTCTCTTCTTGTTACTTCAACCACCTTCCTCAGATACCTCATTTCTGAGGTTTGGATCTGGCTTTTGTGGGTTGTAGTCATTGCCCATGACTCGCATCCATATGTCAAGACTGGGACATAGGTGGAGCGGTATACAGCCATCTTCGTTTTCTTACCAACCTCTCTCTTGCTGAGAAATCCTCGGTTTATGGCCTGAAAAAGTCTCCCAGCTGCTGCTTTTCGAGTGGCCAACTCTTCTTTGATGCCTCCCTTTCGGTCTATAATAGCTCCGAGGTATTTAAAGTGGTCGACCTGCTCCAGGACCTGTTCTCCCAGCTTAATCTTTTGTCTTCTTTCTTATCGTGATATCACCATGGATTTTGTTTTAGAGCTGCTTATGACCATCCCTCTCTTCTCCAGCTCTTCCTTACAGACTTGCAGGTTGGATTGGAGATGTGCCTCTGATTTAGTAATCAGGGCAACATCATCAGCAAATGCCAGCTCTGAAATACAGACCTGTCTCATCTTCCAGTACCCCACTGAATACTTTCTTGTTCTCTCCTTAATGACATCGTCCATGAAGAGTATGAAAAGGTAAGGTGACAGGATATCACCTTGTCTTACACCAGTGGTTGTCCTGAACTCTTCTGACTTATGGTTTGCTGTCCTCACATAATTTCTGCAAGACTTGTAGAAGCTCTGTATAGCATGAATCAGAGGTGCTGGAATGTTCTTCCTTGCCAAACAGTCCCAAAGTTTGCTCCAGGTGACCGTCAAACGCCTTTTCCAGATCTATGAAACAAAGATGGATCTCACTCTTATACTCAAGAGCCTTTTCACTCAGCTGTCTGAGTGTGAAGATTAGGTCTTGAGTACTTCAGTTCGCTCGGAATCCGCACTGGACCTCATCCATTTGTGGCTCAGCTAGGCATCTGAGTCTCTGCTCTAGGATTCTAGAGTAGATTTTACCAGGGACACTGAGAAGGGATATGCCTCTATGGTTTCCACACTGTCGATTGTCACCCTTTTTGAAAATTGGTGTTATGATGGCAATCTCCCAGTCCTTTGGTATGGTCTTGTTGTACCACGCTGCCTGTAGAACCCTTAAGAGTAATAGGTCGCCTGATGCTCCCATATACTTAACCATTTCTGGTGTTATACCATCATGCCCTGCTGCTTTGCCCATCTTGATTTTCTCCAGTGCTGCCTTCAGTTCTTCCATCTTTATGTCATCTTCACCATCATTGGTTTTCTTTTCTGTGCTAGTGGTTATCATTTCTGATGCTTCACCATGCTCACCATCAAGGAGTTCTGAGAAATATTCTTTCCATTACTTCCTTCGGGGCAGTAAGCAATTTGCCTTGCTTGTCCTTTATAAATTTGAGAGGGCATTGTTTTTCCTGTCTCACTCCCCGTTCTAATTCTAAACGGTTCTGTAAGTTGTCCTTCATGAAGAACTCTGCATGTCATGTCTTCATAGGTCTTCCTTATTAAGTTAATGATCTTCATGGGAACTCCATAATGCCCTATCAATTTCCAAAGCGATTCTCTGTCTACACTGTCAAATGCCTTTTCATAGTCCACGAATCCGATGTATAGTGGTGAATTCCATTCCAGACTTTGTTCAACTATTATTCTCAATGTGGCTATCTGGTCTGTACAGGATCTGTTTTGTCAAAAACCTGCTTTTTCATCTCTCAGCTGCTTGTCTATGGACTCTTTTAATCTCTCAAGGATGATTCTGTTTAAAACATTTCCTGGCACTGATAGTAACATTATTCCTCTATAATTTGTGCCTTCTTAGGCAACTTGACCAGATAACCTTCCTTCCATTCTGCTTGTATTTCCTCCCTCTCCCAGACTTTGCCAAGTAGTTTGTATAATATCTCTGTAGAGGGATCAATATCTGTTTTGATGGCCTCTGCTGGAATGCAATCTGCACCAGCTGCTTTTCCATCTTTCAGAAGCTTTATGGCTTTCTTTATTTCTTCTCTACTTGGTCGTTAACAGCTGATTAGTATCTCCTCTTCTGCTGGCTGGATGTCTGGAGGATTAGTTCTCTTCTTTCTTCTTTGATCCTTAGCCGCCGACCGTCAAAGCAGTCAGTGGCCATCACGCCTAGTGGCGTCTTGTAGGGCAACAATAAATTGATTCCACTTTGCTCGGTCGGCGGCCATCCTTCGTACAGTGCCCCAACTCTGGTTCATTCTTTGCATCTCAGCCTCCACAGTCCTCCTCCAGGTTGTTTTTGGTCGGCCTCTCTTTTGTTTCCCTTCAGGGGTCCAAAGCATAACTGTTCTTGTGATGGCATCGGGGTCTCTTCTGAGGACATGGCCAACCCAGCTCCAGCGTCTGCCAGCTATGATGGTGTGCATGTCCTCTTACTTGCTCCGAGTAAGCAGATCTTGGTTGGTGATGGTATTCAGCCAAAAGATTCGGTGAATTTTTCTTAGGCATGTTGTGTGAAAAGAGGACAATTTCGACATTTCCTTCTCTGTAACTCTCCAGCATTCTGCACCATAGAGAAGCACAGAAAGCACACAGCTCTGATATAATCTTAATTTTGTGCTTGTGCTGTATTGAGAGGACTTCCAGATGTTGTTTAGGCTAAAAAAGGCTGTTCTTGCCTTATTCATTCTGATGTTGATGTCTTTGCCTGCCCCGCCGTCTGGTGTTACTATGCATCCTAGGTATGTGAAGGTGTCTGTCTGTACCAGTTGCTGATTCCTTACTGATATGGGCTCAGGGTTGCTCACATTGAGCGTCATGACCTCTGACTTCTATAAATTGATGTTCAAGCCCACCTGCTGGCTAAACTTATTAAGTCTATCCGTTTTTTCCTGGATGTGTTGATGTGAATGTGCTAGTAGTGCAATGTCATCTGCATATTCCAGATCTTCCAATGTAGAAAATGTACACGTAAAGTTGGCATAGAGGCTTTTTATGATTGACACTATGCAGCTTGGAATTCCATAAGCCCTCAGTATTTTCCATAAACTGTCCCTATGTATGCTGTCAAAAGCCTTTTCAAAATCAACGAAGTTAATATGTCTTTGCCATTCTGAGCACTGCTCTATAATGTTCCTGAGAGTGAATATATGATCTACACATCTTCTGTTCTTTCTAAATCCTGCTTGTTCTTTCCTCAGTTTGTGGTCTACTGCTTTTGAAATTCTCCATATAATTATCCTGCCTAGTATTTTGCTGGGAACTGAGAGAAGAGTGATTCCTCTCCAATTATTGCAGTCTGCAAGATCTCCCTTCTTGGGCAATTTGACAATTATTCCTTTGTTCCACTCTGATGGTGTTGTCCCCGTTTTCCACACTTGTGCAAATAGTGGTTCTAATAGTTCTGCTGCTAGCTCAGGGTCTGTCTTAAATAGCTCTGCATTTAAGTTATCATGGCCAGGAGCTTTTCCGTTCTTTAACCCTTTTATTGCTGTGATGATTTCTTCTTTTCGTGGAATGTCTGTATTTACATCTAGATCGTTTTCAACCTCAGGAACATTCAATTGTGTCTCTGGTGGTTCCCTGTTCAGAGTTTCTCTGAAGTGCTCTGTCCATCTTGTTTCCTGTCCCTCTGCTGTCGTGATGAGATTTCCTTGCTTATCTCTTACTAATGTAATATTGTTTGCACCTCGTTTTCCGCTGATGAATTTAGTTATTTTGTACACTGTGCTTTGTTCATTTCTCAGTGCTGCCTCTTCTGCCTGTCTTGCAAGATCGTCTAAGAAATTCTTTTTGTTGGCTCGGGTTTGGCGTTTAACTTCCTTGTCCAGCTGACTGTACTGTTCGCTATATAGTTGCTTTAACCTGGGGGACTTCGCTTCTGTTTTCTTTCTTTTCATTTCCTTTCTCAGTGTTATGGTGTTTAATGTTTCTGGTGTTATCCAGTCTTGCTTCTTCCTTTCCTGGAATCCCAATCATGATTTGCTGCTTTCCTTATATATTGTTGAAATGGTGTTGAATTTCTGGTCTATATCATCAGTCAATGTCTTTTCCTGACTTTTGGCAAATTGATATCGTTTCTTTATGTCAGCCGCAAAAGCTTTTCTGGTAAGGGGGTCCTTCAATTTGCTGATGTCAAACCTTTTCTGTGTAGTTGCAATTGGTCCAGCCCTTCTTAGTTTCACTTTCAGTTTTGCTACTACTAAATGGTGATCACTTCCCACATCTGCACCTCTTCTTATCTTCACATCTGGTAATGCATGTCTCCATCTACCGTTAATCATGATGTGGTCTATCTGGTTTCTGTCCCGACCATTTGGTGATTCCCATGTTAATTTGTGAATTTCTTTATGTGGGAAAAGTGTTCCTCCAATGACCAGGTTGTTAATACTACAGAAACTTATTAATTTATCCCCATTTTCGTTTGCTGTTCCGCTGCCGCATTTCCCCATTACTCTTTCATTATATGTATTGTGTGTACCAACTTTCGCATTGAGGTCTCCCATTACTATAATAAGATCATATCTAGGTGTGTCTTCCATTTCTTTCTGCAGTTGTTGATAGAATTCATCCTTGACCTCTTCATCGCTGTCATTCGTTGGTGCGTAGCATTGTATTATTGTAGTATTGGTGAATCTACCTCTCAATCTTAATCTTATCAGTCTGTTGTTGATGGGTTTCCATTCCAGTAATGTCCTTTCTATTCCTTTCTGTAAAATAATGGCTACACCTTCGTTGTGCTGTCCATCCTCTCTTCCAGAGTAAAGTACTGTTTCTCCTGTTGCTGTCTTAACTTTTCCTGCCCCTGTCCATCTGCTCTCGCTTATCCCTAGAATGTGTAACCTATAGTTTCTCATTTCTGCCGTGACCTGTTTTAGCTTACCTGTCTCATTCATTGTCCTCACATTCCAAAATCCTATTCTTGTATCATGTTTTGCGGTGGGAGCCGCGCTAGCGTAGTGGTTACAACACCGCTCTGGCGACCGGGTGATACAGGATCAAACCCGGGCGACGGCATTTGAGGATTTTTCGTCGACCGGGATTTGGACTGGATTAACTCGAGACCTGGCGATGACATTTGAAGGAGTGTCGTCGACCAGGGACTGGCGGCTCCTGAGCCGACCCAGCTGCAATGGGTACCTCCGAAATCGGCGAGTATTTGCCTGAATGGCGAGGGACACCTGTCTCTGTACAAGAAATAAAGGGATACTCACGTAAAATCAATGTCAGGTTAGACATAAAATAATAACCTGAGATTTCGCCTCGAGTATTAGCGGGCGAACGGGAAAAAAAAAAAAAAAAAAAAAATGTTTTGCGGTCAGGATGTCCGTTCTCATGTCAGTGGCTTCCTTTTGGCTTTCACCACTGACAGTCATACGAGCCTCAGACTCCAGATGTCCGTCCCGCAGCAAAGTTTGTTTATTTGTTATTGTTTCCGTAACTTCAATTTTTTTTACATAGACAGGGGTGTCAGCCCTATGCTAAAACCCCCAACCTGGAGGACCATGGTGTCTGCTTTTGTCTGACCCCTGCCCGCACAAACCTGTCCAGCTTGGTAGAACCTTCCAGGAGTAAAACTCCCGCTGGCATAGCTCTGGGGGTAATCAGGGTATGCAAGCCGCCATACCTCGACAAGGTATTGACACCAGTGATGGCAGGGAGGATTAGTTGGAGCTGATCAATTGAGAAGTTCCTTAAAATGTTCGGTCCATCTCTTCATTTGTTCTTGTATATTACTAAGCAATTTTCCATTCTTATCTTTTATGAGGCCATTTGCTTGCTTATATTTCCCTGTTAGTTTCTTTGTGTTGTTGTACAGGTCCCTCATATTTCCTTTGGCTGCAGCTTGCTCTGCTTCCCTTGCCAAGTTCAATATACTTCCTCTTGTCTCATTTGATCTTTCTTCTTACTTCTTTGTTTGCTTCTATGTACACTTCATGAGCCTTGGCTTTGTAGCTTCTGGTTTTGCTTCTGTTTAAATCTGCTTTCTTGTTTTTCCTGTCTTCTATCTTGCTAATGGTTTCAGTTGTTATAATATATTAATTTTCTGTTGTTATCCATGCTTTGTGCTGATGTTCTCTTTTTCTCAGAACTTCTTCACATGTCTCATTCCATATATTTTTTACTTGTTGTCAGTGGTCTTCCGTAACTGTTTCATCTTCCAGCTGTTGGAGTACTTGATTTTTGTTGGATACTGTGAATGAAAATTGTTCTCTTATTTCCTGATTTCTTAAATATCCAACATTATACTGTTTGTCTATAGCTATATACTGTTGTAAACACCATACAATATAACCCCTGCCAAATGAGCACCTTCAGTGACTGAATGATCAGAATAGCAATAGCACGGACTAATCACGCTGTTGTTTCATCCAATAGAGAAAAAGGAAGGGATGAACAGTGGGAGGGAGAGAGATTTAATACAAAAAAATACAAAAGAAATGTTAGGATGCCTTGATGCTCTATTTTTGACAGTTTTCCATACATCTTCTCTCTCTCTATTTTTTTTTTTTTAATTAAATGTAGCTACGTCATATTATAATTTAATAATGTGATATTTTTTAACATCTTTAAAAATGTCACTAAAAAGAAACAACTTTCTTTGCCAGCAGTAGCAAGAGGCTGAGGACAGAAACAACACTAGAACGTGAACGTTTTCTTCACATCTTGATGGATGGAGATGCGCCTTCAAATAGTAACCTTCTCACCAAATACTGTTCTGCCTTCAGTTTCAGAAGCTCTTCTTCCAGTTTAAGGTAAATGTTTGATTTTTTTTTATTTTCAACATGTTTTTACACTTATTTTTATTATTCTATGTAAACTAATATTACAATTTTTTTAATGAACCTTTTAGAGGAGTGTAATAGCTTATTTACACAGCAAAAAGTTCATTTTCCAAGGTATATGAATGGATTGCTGGAAATAAAGTGTGTTAATAGGTTTAACTTATAACATTGTCGAGATACAATGGGATCCATGGAATGGATTAATATTGTAACTCTGCAGTCCATTCAGCTGGAGTCATCTACTGGGACATGAAGATGAAAACAAAATCACAAAGAGTTACATTTTTATGATGTCACCTTAAGCAAAGAGAGCTCTGATAGACTTAGAACTAAAATCACTCAGAATTATAAAAGCAAGATTCCAAGCATAAGGGTTTCACATTTAATGAAAATGCACACAACAAAAGCAAAACACTTGTGAGTAGAATATTTTAAATTCTCAACAAGAATTTCCCCCAGACCAATATAGAACTCCGCTACTTTTTCCAAGGAAAATAAAATTAGGCCATTTAACACAAATGTAAGAATTTGCTCTAAGGTTTGAAAATGTGACATATTACGAAGAACATCAGGTCCAGATTTAAAACTTCACCAAGAGATGATTCAGTCCCATTCTACCGAGATGACTTCTTCTTCTTCTTCTTCTGCGTTCAGTTTGTAGTCATGCTAAATCTGCAGGCCTGTCGCCAGGACGAAGTCCACAGTCTTTACCAGGTCGGCGCGGCAGCCCCATAGCTTCTGCTGGAGCTCAGCACCCCTTGGCCAGGTCGCACGTCGCGGTTCATCATGGGTTGGGCAGTTCTGGAGAATGTGTTCTGGGGTCTGGATTCCAGTTCGACATGGGCATTCATTTGTGTGGGATATCCTGAGGCAATAGAGATGGCCAAGTAATCTGCAGTGGCCAGTTCTCAGGCGGAAAATGGTGGTCTGTTGGTATCTGTTTAGATGGTGGATTGGGTCATCTCTGCTGTATATATCCGCTTCCTCCTTCCACTGATTTTTGTACTTGTTGTGGATGATGGTTTTTGCTTCCTGATAGGGCAATGGGTGGCTGTATTGTTCCATTTTACTGCCACTTCTTGATAGAGCATCTGCTCTCTCATTACCAGCAATTCCACAATGGGAGGGTAACCACTGAAGGGCAATGGTTGATGACCTTTGGATGATGTTAAGCTCAGATCTGATCTCATTCATCATGTTATCATTTCTGGTGTTCTGTATTGATTCCAGTAATGATCTACAGTCAGTGAAGATTACTATCTTAGCTGGTGGCTGCTGTTCAGATCTGGTGAGGATTTTCAGAGCTTGCAGTAGTGCCATAGCTTCTGCCCTGAAATTGGAGGAGATCTTTCCAGTTGGAAAGGCCTTTCGGATGATCTTTCCATTTAGGACTCTTATAAAAATTCCTCCTCCACCGTTTTTTACTGCCCCCTCAGCGGATCCATCTGTATATGCGTGTGTCCACTCCTTCAGGTTGTACTTTTCTTCAATCATTTCTTGAGCCAAAGTTTTTAGTTCTTGAGGGGTCTGGTGGCCTTTCTTTTTTATTTCAGGGACTTCTGTGATGATAGATATATTTTCATGGCAGTCGTCTGGCTCCTCGTAATCAATTAACATTTCAATCTCAGGAGATCGGTTTGGGAGGAGGTCTTCATGGCATCGATGCAGATGTTTGGAGATGTTTAAGAAGCTGGTTCTTTGTCAAACTATGGAGTTTGGCATGCATTGGATGACTTGGCATTCGTAGAAGCTTCTCACTGTGAGTGAATACCTTTTCCTCATGTCTGTCATCAAGAGAGCGGATGTTGGTGTATCTCTCCATTGCCTGGATTGGAGAAGTCTTCATCCCTCCAGTGATTAATCTAAGGCCTGAATTTTGCACTTTCCCTAGACGTTCTGTGTTTGTTTTAGATGCCGTGGCCCAGGCTGACATGCCATATTCAAGTACAGGCCTGACTGTGCCTGTATAGACTTTTTTAAGTATGCTGGTATTTGCCCCCCCAACTTGTGCCAGCCAGTTTCTTCATAATAGAGAGCTTTCTTGTTGCTCTCTGTTCTACTGCTTTTATGTGCAGCTTCCAGGTGAATCTCTTATCCAACTTGACTCCCAGGTATGTTGGGTTTTCCTCGATTGGAAGCTCACTTCCATTTAGTTGCAGTTTGATCATTTCTCTGCGATTTGACAGAGAAGCAGGTTGCTACTGTCTTGGAGAGGTTTATCTGTACTCCCCAGTCTGATGCCCATTTTCCGATGGTATTTAGTGCTGCTTGCATCCTGAACTTCGCAGTAGGCAAATGTTCAGCAGCACACCAGGCAGCAAAATCGTCAGTATGAAGAGCCCTGGAGATATGCCCGGACAGTTTCTCTGCAATATCATTTATATATATGATAAAAAGTGTGGGGGAGATAACTCCTCCTTGTGGCACACCCTGCTGAAGAGTGACACGATGGCTCAGTTTCCCGTCAAGTTTTACTCTTGCTGTGCGGTATCGGAGTAAGTCCCGTATCCAGCTGAACATTCTCCCTTCAATTTTGTTGTTGAGCATTTTAAGGAGGAGTCCTTCTTTCCATACCTTATCAAAGGCTTTTGTCAAGTCTTCAAAAACAGCCAGTACTTTCTTTTTCTCCTGGCAGGCATTTTCTACTTCCTGGGCTAGATATACTAGCTGGTCTTCAGTGCTGCGATTTTTCCTGAATGCTGACTGTGTGTTATCAAGCAGATGGTTTTTTTCCAGATGTTTCAGTAATCTTGAGTTCACCATTCTTTCCATTACCTTACCCAGACAGCTCAGTAGGCTAACTGGTCGGTAGCTGGACTTGCTTGTTTTCTCCTTTTGTTTCTTTCTGATGGGAACAATGATTGCTTCTTGCCATCGATCTGGAAATTTTCCAGTACTCCATGATTGATTGAAGATTAGGAGGAGCTTGTGCCTGGCTACAGGTCCAAGGTTCTTGATCATATCATTTGTGATACCATCTTTTCCTGGAGCTTTCATGTTCTTTAGTTTTGTTATGGCAGCACTTAGTTCTCTCATAGTAAGTGATGACTTCATGCAGGTATCTGGGTTTTGGTGCTTCAGTTTTTCTTTTACTTCCTTACGTACTTCTTGGATACGTGCATGTGAAAGTGATGTGGTGCTTTCTTCCTTGTAGAAATCTGCCAGGATGTTTACTGCCATCTTTCCAGTGTAGTATTTTTCATTTTCCTTGATGGCAGTCTTACAGTAGCTGGTTGTTGTTTCTTCATTTAGTACTCTTGTCAGATTCCACAGCTTGCTTGAGTCCTTTTCCATGTTGAGACTGCTGGTCCTCTGGTGCCAGCTCCTTTGGATTTCAGCTTTCTTTTGTTCATTAACACATTAACTACTGAATTGAAAAACACACTGTGGCCGAATTAAATTTTTTTCCCATTTTCATCTTGTAGGTGTTTGCACAAAGTAAGCTGTAGTTTTCGTAATTGTTTACAGATCTTTATGAATTACACACCATTTTAAAGATAAATGAATGTACTATTACAATAAGCACCGTTTGCAACTCTAATAGAGGTTGTTGCTATTTAACGGCCCGCCGATGGCCAAGGACTTGCAATATTTTCACAATTATAACTGCTTGGGCCCCATCTCTATCAAAATCACAATTTCAATCAATGTGCACACCATTTTCACACTTGTCCTCGTCGCTAGATCTATCAGTCAATTGTTGAAACACGTTTCTATCCTATTCAGCCGTTAGACAAGATGTCCACGCATTTTTTGTAGTCCTATCACTAGTTGCCACAGTAAACAGTTTTACACGATTTGGTAACTAACCCAAAATGCTGAAAAGTATGAACATAATATCAATGTTTCAGTGTTCTACAATAACCATGCTTTGGGAATTTGTTTTCCGGTGGCAACTTAAAATCTCGAACCAGATCAGAAAGTGTTTCAGTACATTTTTCATTTGTTTTATTACTAAAATTAGATTGGCGCTCTGAGCGGCTTGCGTCCAAATGTGTTTATTTTGTGAGCCGCTGACAGCGGCTTGCGGTAGTTAATGTGTTAAAAGCTTGTTTTATGCACTGTTGTGCCTCTGGGTGTTCTCTACTGTGGGATTTTGCTCCATAGTTTCCCGTGCTTTATTTAAGTCACTATGGAGTTTTTCCAGGTTGTCACTCCAGTATGGTTTGTAGTCTCGTCGTTTACCTCAAAGAATTGACTTCTTTGCTGCTTGGATGATTGCCTCACTGATGATGGAAATGTTTTTATTGATGTTATTCGAGTGGGTAATGTTCTGACAGAGGTTATCGACTTGTTCTTTAAAAAATCCCCAGTTTGCTTTTTTGAAATTCCAGCTAGGTGAGGTATTAATTTGTCCTGCACTTCTTACCTCAGATATCTGTAACGTGACTGGTACATGGTCACTTCCCCCCAGTTGGGTATTTACTGTTCTAGTGGTGAGTCGATGTATGTCATCTGTAGCCATAGCAAGATCTGGTGTGCTCGTTGTTTTCCATACTCCGGAATAGAAGGTGGGCTTATCCTCTAGTTGGTTTATTAGAATTAGTTTATTCTCTACCATCCAATCTTCCACCTCTTCTTCTCTCGGATCTGTTGCTTCATAGCCCCAGCTGGGTGAGTGGCTATTGAAGTCACCCATAATGAGGTGTCTCGATGCTGCAAGCTTCACTTTGTGTAGCTCCAGAGTTGTGGTTGGAGGGCTGTAGCAGTTTGTGATCATTAAGCCTCCACTGTGCAGCAGTAGTTGGACTGTTATGTATTCAAGTTTGTCCTCACCAGATCTGTGTATCTCTACTGCTGGGATTGAGGTTTTAATCAGTGTGAGGATTCCTCCCTTAGTTCTTTTTTGCCCTGTCTTGGCGGAAGGATTCGTATCCACGTATGAAGAAGCACTGGGTATCTTTTAGATGAGTTTCTTGGATGCAGATTATATCAATGTTATTTTCCCTGAGGAATTCTTGTAACTCCGGTTTATGGTTCCTCACTTCTTCTGCATTCCATTGAGCCACTGTAAGATAGTGGGTTGGTTGGTCAGTTGCTCTACTTTGCCTTCCCCTGACCATTTGGTTGGCAAAGGCACCGGTTGCTTGGGTGGGCCCTTTTGAGGCTAGGGCCCGGCTCCGCTCCTCCCCGGTTGTAGCTGGTAGGAGCGACGCCATGACCATGACTCCATACTGCAAAAGCGTGTGTATCCTAATTTTTCCCGGTGACTGCGCCGTAGCTGACACACTCCGTCTCCAGCAGGCCGGGTTGTGTTTGTTGTTCAGGGTTGTCTCCCATAGCCTTTCCATCTCCTGGTGGTAGCTGCAAGGCAGCAGGTTGATTTGTTTACCGAGGTTTACCTTCCCCGTGGCTAGAGCTTATAGCGGCTCTTACTCGCTTGATGCACCCATCATAGGACATATGGGGGATTTCAGTGGGGGTATCAGTGCCACCTGTTCCCCCCCCCCCCCCTCCTGCTGGGAGGACATCGCCGTTTGGCCCGCGACTGCTTATTCGTCCAGCAATCCTGACTTAAATCGCAGCTGACACACCATATTTGGAGGTCGTTCCACTATCCGCCACCTGTGGACGCGCCTGGTTGGGGTCGGTCGCCCCTTTTGCCAGGACCAAGATGACGAATAGTAATAACAAAAAAACAACCACTGGAAGAGAACCAGATAATAGCCAATGCAAGCGCGATTAAAGAGAGGGTGAGAAGGATGGGACATATCCTCAGGATACAATTAAGTCGCATAACCAGACATACCCTTAACTGGAACTCACAGAGAAGAGACGGAGACAAAAGAGAACATGAATCGGAAAAGTAGAAGTGGAAGATAAAGCAACACTAAGCTCGTGGGCACAGCTGAAGAAGACAGATCAAAACAGAAATGGTTGGAGAAAAGAACAACAGGTTGTAGTCCTATGTTACATGGGGGGGAAAAATAAGTTGATGATGAAAATGGTAAAAGTAAAGGTGCTACTGAAATTCAGTAGTAAAGATGTCCAGTAGTAAAGATGTCCATATAAAGCCCAGACAGAATCAATCACTCGAAGTAAGCAGAAAAATACTGGCTCCAAAATGTTAATATCAGCAAGAGCTAAATAGGTCTGAATGAGAATATAAAATTCTGCCACTTGAATTAAAATCTGCCATTGGTTTGATTTAGTTATCACAACCATCTTCAATGCACATGGACAACTTCTTAAGTGCCTCGATCTCCTCCCTTAGATCACACAAGGAGGATCCCAGCACAGTGCACAAACTCCATAACACAGCAAGGATCTAAATTTGTGTATACAGGAATCACACATTCTATAAATATTTTTGAGTAGGGTAGGTTTCCTAATTTTTTTTATTTTGCCAGAGCAGCGGCCGTATGGCATACTCTTTTGCGATTTTCAACTACGAGGTATTTTTTTCATGCGCAACTTGCATAAGGGACCTCCTATTTTTTCATCCTTATCCGAGAAAGCTAGGCATTCGATCTCACTACCCAGGAGATCAGGGGGGTGTATGACATCATTAGGAACCAATGGTTCTGAACAAAAATTTCCATCAATCATATTCCATGAGCTGGGAGCGAACCCAGTACCTTTAGAATTAGGGGCAGGCAGACATCATACCTCTGAGCAACTCCAACCCCCAAAAAATCTGCCTTGACTACTGAGGTATACCATAATAGGAATCACTCTCACATTATGTAAGATAACCCTTGTGTCAACAATAAATCATATCAGTAGTAGTAAAGCAGTCATATAATTAAAGTGAGATCAAAAGAAGCAAAAAATTTGTGTCATGAAGCTTACCAACAGATGCACTGATACGAGAGAATTGTACAGCAAAATTCACAAATTATAAAAGGCAAATGTAATACTGAGGACAACTCAAAATGTTATTGATAAACCAGACACATAAAGTAGAAAGTGGTGGGCAGACACTCTGAAAGCTCAGATTATCCCTGGGCCATTTTAAACTGTGAGACCCCTCATTATTTGGGAAGAGGGGTAAAATATTTTAATGTAAAGAAAGACATGGGGTAAAAAAATGTTTAACGTACAGAAAGGCATGGAGGATCAAACATGAGTAATGAGGTAAGCCTAGGCCTATATTACAATCTTTGTGCAAGGGATTGTGTGTTTACCATCTACATGTATGCTATACTGATCGTAAATGCAGGGCTTTTAAAACGAAACTGAGAATATAACACATTAAGAGGCAGTAGTGACTCAAGGGTTTATTCACTTTGAAATTTAACTTATGTGGTGTTAGAACATGACCACAAAGACTTAAATTGAATATAACCAATGCAAAATAGGGCCTACTAAATGGCGTTTAAAGTCCTTTCATGAGACTCACAGAACTTATCAGCCCTGAAACCGATTTCACCGCAATGCAGACTGGAATACTGATGTCGTGTGCAGCATGCACGCGATCAAAAGCTGCGGGCACGAGCGCATTTTTCTCATAAAAATCTAACCACGATTTGCCAGTCAAAATCCCTCCTTGCGACGCCATATTGTAAACATTCCGTTACTTCCTGTCGCAGTGTTCTGATCCAAATTCCTAACTTGTAACTAAAATGAGCGTAACTCCACTCTGATTTTATAAGTAGGCCTACTGTACTGTATGATTTTGAAAAGGGCGGGGGCGGGGGGGGGGGGTTCTTACAGTTTACAGGATTAATATTTCTTCCATTATGACTTTCAACAGTCGGTAGAGTTTTTTTTTTTTGGTGCTTTTTTTTATAAGAAAAATATCAATCTCTGATGGATTATAAGTGACATCATTTCACCCTTCCACTCAGTCCAAATAGAGTAAATCAAAAGTGTAAAATTGTGTGAATGTGCGTGTGTGTGTGAGCCCACACCTGTCCCAAAAAAGAAGTCTCTCACACCTGTCATATTGTTAACAAAGGGGAGGAAGGTAGGAAAGTCTGGGATGACACCCAATTCACTAATGATCTGTCATCTTCAATATGCATTTCGAGAACCTCACCAGACCCTCACTTTCCCGTCACACAATCACTAATCCTTATATATTAACTCGTTTTCTTGTTATATAATGTTTTACTATATTATGTAATTCTCTAGGTCTGTCAAATTCTCAATGCCTATTCTATAGTTATGGGTGAATTGCATGCCACAATTTTTTAATTATATTTTTTTTAGCCATTACCATGTCATGATCTATTTGCCATTATCAATATGTATTACGAAAACTTGATTAGACCTTCACTTTCCCACCATAGCTTCATTTATCATTACATTTTAATTGTTGTTCTTGTATATTGTGTTACTTGAAGTAACAAGAAGAGACATGGTCGGCAACAAGACGATATACCATATTCTCAAAACCCAGCCCCTGCAGACGCAAGTGGAACAGTCCTAATTAGATAGTTTGGCCATGCCTGCAGAATGAAAGACGATCGGCTACCACGACAGATATGGGAAGCCAAGAGCCAGGGGTCCAGGCCTCTAGGACGACCCAGAGTTCGCTGGGAGTGTGACGTACGTCTAGTTCGACAAGTGAATTTTCCCTGATATGATGGATGATTTAAAGGGACTTTTAGCTTTTCATAACATGAGAACCCCCGAACATTTGTTGTAACTTTTCGTTTCGCCAGAGTGAACCGATGCCACCGGGACTCATTTAGTATGCGGCACGAGATCAAAGACACTGAGACGATCCCCGAGCAGAGAAGCTAGTTTCTCACAGGTATTTAGCATCTCCGCGCGAACTCAACCGCTCGCAAGATGGACCAGAGCGATTAGAAGAAAGACACTGGTGGAGATCTCAGGAAGGACGGGCGGCATGCTATCAAAGACAGTAGTGGTCCCTGAAACGATTTCGCATCCCGGTGTTAAGCACGGAACCGATCGCAGCCAGAGCGAACGGGGAAAGCTGACGCAAGCAGCGAGCGAAGATACGAGAGGCCAGGGGCGGCTTCTCTCTTTGGATTTGGCGGTCAGATCCCCCAAAGTTCATGAGATCAAAAAAGCTGTCAAAGTTCTCATGTCCCACTCATCTTGCATTCCAGTTGTAGATATACAGATCACGTAGAATTACACTTCATCATTCGCTGGCCAGAACTTGATAGAAGCACTAGCGATATTTGAAATCTTGCTAGATTATCCCATGGATTTTCATTTTATTTGCAGTGAATTCTATTTCTGTGCAAAGCGGTAATATATATATATTGTGTAAATTGATCAGTGGTCTAGTTCATTCATTATATTTCATTGGATTTTGTGTTAATTTAAACCTATTAAATTAAACCGTCTCAATAGTTCCAGTTGTAAATGTAATGATATACCTGCTATATTATTTCCAAAAGATAATAGATGTCAATGCTTAAATTAACTTTTAAAGTCGCGAAGGAATTTATAATTAATAAATTTAGTTAAGTCCTATATTTATAGATGTGTGATTTAACCACTAGAACTCGCGCAGTGTTTATTAAATACATAAATATATATAATAGTCTTAACGGGAAATTTATCGCGCGCTTAGAAGATTATTTGATTTTTAAAGTATGATTATGTTGTTATGGGTTTTCTATCTTTTTCTCTAGATTGATCACCTTTTGCAATCCCAGCAATAACGAAATCTTTCAGAGTTTCCATACTCGGTTCTTAAACTTCCAGACAGTTTGATGAGACATTTTTTTAAAGTAAATCTTGTGGTGGTCCGGTGCGGCCTAGCTAACATAATTACATGAAAGAAAGCCTACCCAAGATCATTTGATTATTATCATCAAATTAAATTACAATCTGTAAGATAAACTGGAAGATGAACAGTGCCAGTAGCGATAGTTTATATACTGCTCTATTGTGAGAGATTACCGATTTACCTGACTGTGACTGAGCCTAGTTTTTCCTCACTGGATTAAAAAAACTTTACCGGTCAGTTGCTGTCATCACGCAGTGAAGGAATATTGCCATCACCTCATTTTCACCCCTGTGTTGAATTGTGTCAGTGCCATCCCATAGACTCCTTTTATATAATAAAACACAAGAACTCTTAGAACTTCAAGTCCGGCGATAAGCGGGAATATTTGCTCTCAGTGAAACCTCGCATTATCTGGGGCGGGACATAGAAGGACTGGACAGTTGTCACACGTAAAGAGTTTAAGTACTGTGTATATCATGCTATGGATTGTCTGATGCTGAAATCGGTAAGTGTGTGGTGTATATGAGTGTGGATCCGCACAGTGTGCATGAATGACAGGAGATTTATTTTTTTTGCAAAAAACCATTTGTTAACTTGCCTACCGGGTAATACGTTTTCTGTATACCCGGCATTGTTCCTTTAGTGGGATAATTTGTTAACTCTGTTTCATCCCCCCCCCCTTTTTTTTCTTTGCTTAGTAAAGGGAAGACACCATTGGGATAACAGTATTTTTTTGTCTACCACCATAACTAATATTGTAACACCTCTTTCAGAGTAATTAAATTCACTGTTGGGTTACATTTCCTATGCTCCTGATAACTATCTATCTTGAGACTGGGTTTATCTTTGTCTAATACAAGCGGGAAGGGCTTAGTCGATACCAATCTTCTTCACCCCCTCCCTACCTTGATATTTGCATTTTTTTCTGTACTTATGATAATTTTATGTAACACTTGATATTGTTTTTGTTTTTTTGTGATTTGATCTTTACGGTAAATAAACATCATAAACTTATATCGGACTGTGTTGGAATACCCAAAAGCCCAAACATTCCCTATTTGTTTAATATAGCTGTATCCACGTCGTCTGAGTGTTTGAAGCAACAAATCGGTGTGAGCGCAGACGTGTGTCTGGAAAACTGGCAAATAATTGTTTGACCAGGAGAGTGGAAGAGAAGATTGAGAGAAGCGATTTGTCGTAAATAAGTCTGTCTTTACTCTCCTCCAGCACTCTGTGGAGCATCATATTTAATCTATACATTTCTATCACTGAGTTTTCATCATCATTCTACACTCTAAACCGGACTACTATTTCTAGACTCTTTTCTCTCAAAATAAATTTACGACAGGGAGGACATTCGACAATTTCTGAAAGACTAGATTGGAACCAAGTCAGGAGGAAGACAGCCTTGTAGACATTCGTTAGTATAGTGGTTAACACGCTCGTCTTTCCGCACAGGAGGCTGGGATAATTTCCACCAAGTACCCAGTTTTGACAGACCAGCCACTCGGCAGTTGAATTGGACCTAAGTAGAAATTGAGTTTATCTCCCCAACAACGATGGCTCTCATTTTAAACTTCTTATTTGCTCCGCTGCTAAATCGTCGCACGCTGAATGCTCTATTGACTATTCCACTTCTCTTCGTGACTTGTTTCACGTCTGCCATCCTTTGCTGTTTAGTGTCCAAGACATTAAAATCGTTTAGCTTATGTTGCAACATCTTTCTATATATTCTTAAGCTGTTATGTACACACTGCACTATGGGAATGACAGGATTTTTGCAGTAATCAGTTGTCTCTGATGAAGGAAGAAAGATCAGAGAGACAAATAGCAATCTTCTCAGATGCACTGACGGTGACTGCAACGCTAAAGAATCAAAATAATACCACTGTTGCGGTCAGTTTGCTGAGTCTATAGTATGTTAAAATGTACATGTTTAATTTTGGAGACTTTAATTTAATAGATTCTTGATCAAAGCGGAGGTACTCATGTTTTACTGGGATTGTAGTTAACAGTGGTGGTTGTCCCACTTGTCTGTTAACCCAGCGTCTAATTTTAGAACCGATGTCAGCTTTTCCTGACATGTTCGCCCATCTGAGCTAAGCTCAAGGGTCTAGGATCTCTCGACGCATGCGCGAAGATTCTGGCGCGATTTTAAGACAGACTGTGTTGTAGGAGTCGAGCTGTAGTTTTGAAAGGGTCAAGACGGTTTTGGGGAAGTCCTCTGTGTGTGTTCGACCAAAATGGCTAAAGATTGTTCCCCCATGTTATATTCTGATGCGCCTAGGAGGCGAGTGAGTTTTTGTGATGTTTATTCTGAAGGGACATTAAGGTAATTTACCCTTAAACAGTTTCCCTCTTTTTTGCCAGAATTATATATGACTTTTTGTAGCCAGCTAGTGACTTTTCCCTGGCGGGAAAGAGTCAATCTAAGAATACCAGTAATGGAGCTCACGAAGTATTCTAATATTATATGCACTGGGCTGGTATGCCCGAAGAACTTTAAGGGTGCTGTATCCCGCTATCTGCGGTGATACCATTTAGACAAGGTTTGACTCACCCTGTTTGTTATCGAAATACCACAGAGGCCATTGTATCTAGGGGCCCGCCATATTGTGCGGCCTGCTGAAGACCCGAGAACATACCTGACTTGCTGGTGTCAGAAGGGAGTTTGGTTAAACTCAAGTAATCAAGACCCGTTCCCAATACGGCGTGTTTTGCTGTAGCTGACAAAAGGGGAATTGAGCGAGGTCAGCTTTATTTATATATATGCACAGCTTATCGATGATCTATTGTGTATGCTATGTCCTGAGTTGTCAAGTGACTATTTATATTGATGTCGGCGTACCTGTCGTTGTGGTGTATTAAAGTCTATCAAACGTCAGAGGTGTTTCCACTCTCTGTGAGTTACTACATGTATTCTACCAAAGTGTGATGTCAGTTAAACGCCTGTCTTCCACGAACCATCATACACACATTCGCACTCATTGATGTCTACACACACTTTATGACTGCAACACCACAACACATTCAAGTCAACTGAACGAATGCCAGCATCGTTGCGGCCAACCAGGGCCTATTACATTTAAATACTACATTTACGGTGGCCAAACTGAGCCTGTCACATTCATGCCACGGACACCTACTACGCTTCAACGAACACTGATCATTTCTGACTGTTACATGCTTGTAAAACAGCCCTTTACATTTATAATGTCCAGTCCGGACCGTTTACATTATAGTGGCCAAGTTTATAACCATCAACATTATGGTGGCCAGAATGGGCTTTTAACAACCACCTAGATGACCTAAGCTTAGCACTTCACAAACTGAGTCAGCAATTCAGAAGACTTGTGATACAGTGGATCCCTTCTCACTGCAACAACCCTGGAAATGAAGAGGCTGACAGATTGGTAAAGGAAGGGGGAAAACTACCTCGACACAAGCATAACCTGTGAAGAGGCTAAGAGTTTTATCAAACGTAGATGCAGGAGCAAGTGTGAAGCAGAACATCCAGGCCACAATAAAAATGATGCGTATTACCAGCTCAGCAGAAGTGAACAAGTGGTAGTCTTTGGACTTCGCACAGGTCACTATAAATTGGGTTACCATCTATTCCACAAGTTAAAGATAGGAACTACTGATGAGTGTAACTGTGGCACTGATATAATGACTGCTGAACATCTACTTTAAAGGTGCCCAACATATGAGGAACAGAGAAATCGCATACGGCCATCATCAGTGACATTCCTAGAAAATCTCTACAAAGATGTCAACAGCTTCAGACTGACCTGCTTTCTTTGAACATATTCAAGTTGACGTCTGAGGGTGAACGAGGAAGAAAAAGAAGATGTGGTCGCTGAAATCTGAGCACTGTTAGTTCATTCATTCGTTCCCTACCCTTCAACTCCCCAGTGAGCGTAGATCTTCCAACAAACACATACCAAGTCATCCTGTCGCGTGCCATCAGCTCAAGGTCTTTCCATGTCCTCCTCATCATTGTCATTTATGTCTCGTTCTCTTCTCCATGTTGTGTTTGGTTTCCCTCTACCTCCTTTATTCTGGGAATTCCATAACATGGACTTCTTTATAATGCTATCAACAACTTTCCTCATTGTATGTCCTATCCATTGCCATCGTCTTTCTCTAATCTATTGTCTCAGTGTACTTGTTTGGTTCATGTCATTAGTTCAACAATGGTGATCGTGCCATACCAATTTAATCCTATTTTACTCAAGCACCCATTTATGACAGTCTGTAACTTCTTGGCTGTTGTTTTTGTTGTTCTTCATAGTTTCATAGCCGTACTTCTTCTTCTTCTTCCTCGTTCGCCCTGAAAAGGACGGTGGTTGCGTTGTGTCTGTTTACGCCTAAGCTGTGATATCTGCACCTTTCGGTCGACACATCCGACTTCAGCACGGCATTTTTTAGGGACGGGTTTGCCTTCCCATTGCGATCCGCACTCGCTCAGCCAGACTGCACTGCTGCAGACTGTTTCCAGGACCACCACGTGGAGCTGGAGTGCGGTCTTGACCAGCTCTGGTTCGCTGGTCCTGATGCAAGCAGTACAGCTATGGGTCGCTGACTGCATTCACTATTGTTGCATCTTGGGGTCCCATAGCCATACAATAGGGCTGACTTGACATTTGAAGATTCTTATTTTTGTGTTGTATGTAATACTTTTTGCTATTTATAGTTTCCTTGCGGCGTATTTCTCGTGCGTGCGCAAGATCATCTATTAATTATAGGCAGAAACTACTCTACATAGGAAGTATACAATAAGATTAGATTAAGATTAGATTAAGTGTGTCTGCTTCAAAGATGCCCAGCATATTAGGTAAAGAGAAAGCACATATGGCCGTCATCAGTACCATTCCTGGAAAAACTCTATGGAGATACAAATAGCCTCAAGCTGACAACTGTTTTCTTTGAAAACATCAAAGTAGACGTGTACGAAGAAGAAGACCTCGACGACGAAGAAGAAGACGAAGAAGATGTTTAAAATACCTAGCACCGGGTAAAGGTTTCACGGAAAATGCGGAGTTCTTGTTGAAGTAAATTTTGCAGCCAGTGCACACTAAAGAATTTGCACGTGTGTTCTCTAACTGTTGGGTGGTGCCGTATAGAACGTTTGTTGTTGATTTTTGTGATGCGATAGCTTTCTACGTTCTGTGGTGTGTCCTGGGCAACGAGTAACACGTGGTGGATGTTTCGTACGACTTGGTGCAGTTTTGAGAATTTGGCTCATGTTAGGAGTTTATTTATAAAAGTGTTAGATTGTGACAGTCCAGTGACCATGTCGATTGTTTATTCTCCAGACTATGATTCGTTTGATAAATTATATAATAATAAAAAATAATATCATCTTCTTCTTTGATCCTTAGCCGCCGACCGTCATAGCAGTCAGTGGCCATCACGCCTAGTGGCGTCTTGTAGGGCAACAACAAATTGATTCCACTTTGCTCGGTGTCGTGAAACATTCTAAATCCACATATATAAATTAAAAGGTAAATGTAAAGCCTAACACATAAATTCAATAAAAGGAAAGAGAAATGGTAAAAGTACAGTGCTGTCACAATGGCGTACAAAAATCCCCCTTGTTTTCTACTTCGTCTGCAAATTGTAACGTTTCACGTTGATAGTAAAGCCTACTGCATCACTACACGCTTTCTACAATAAAACGTGTACTGTATTTCTAAGAAAACATTGAGCTAGGCACACTACGTAATGACCTAAATTAATACTTCCATTAATTTCATTTTATACACTACGTTAACATAAACGGAAAGACAGATGAACTTAGGATAGAGAGAGGGAGGGTTGAAAGCAGGAACGCATGCAACACTAACACGCGTCTCGCGATATACAATTAATGCCACCCTCCCCGCGCGAAAGGCCAGAGGCACTAACTTTTTTTTCAAATAGACCGTGATAAAAAACACTACAACTACGAGAGTTAGGTTTAAAAACCTGAAAAACGCTTATTAGGAAACATGACATTATACTGGTTTACGTTTGAAAGCCTGACAGTACAGCAGACACCCTAAAAGTTTGGAAGTGATGAGGTGGTAACAGCACGACTATCCTAGAAGAAAATACATATTTTGAACGCCGCCACTTAGCTCCCTTAAAACTTATATATTTGGGTTCCTTAGGACTTGCTGACAAAGAATATGTTAAGTGTTACGCAAATAGTCTAGGAATTAACAAAGTATAGCCAAAAGAAAATAGTGAGGGTGTCAGACAACACAAAAAAATAATCGCACAGTGGTGTCACGTAGACAGTGACTTAATTTATTTTTCCATCTCGTCTCAATGTTATTACTCTTTAATGTTCTGTTTTCCTACACATTTTGTTTCTCTTTGCTTTGCTACCTGTGTGGCCCAATTGTTTTCTCCTTCTCAAACCCCACCCGAGGTTGTTTACGCTCGAGCCTGCCGCGGTCAGCGAACGATAATGTTACGTCAGCACACCTGGCCTGATCAGAAGAACGTCTGTTACGCTTAAAGTGTTAGAACGAGCCAAAGACGGTTTCTGTGAAAGAAACGGTTCGTTAGCGGCGGGTACCCTCTGTGGTCCGAACAGGGGAATTTCTCTGGTCGCTTTAAAACGTTTGATCACGAGCGGCTAGTACCCTTTGAGTCCTGGGTAGAATGGTTTGTAAGCTATAAGACTTGAAATTTTACTACGTCAAACACACTCGTAGAAGATTCCTGGCCCGTAGATGACCATCATGAGATAAGGCAAACTTTAACACAGTACTAGAATGTGTTTGCCTATGTTCTAGTCATTTTCGGGGTGAGTTGACATATCTTATTATAATATGATATATTCATGTTAGCTTTTATATATCTGTTAGGAAAGTGAATTCATTTCTGAGGACTTCTCCTAGTAATTTTATTCAGTGATAAGGTAGCGCTGTCTACGGCCTATTAAGTGGTGCTTAAACTGTTACGGTTTATCATGGGTTAAATGTTAAACTTACAATAACAGATATTAGGCGTAGAATCAGTCCACGAATGCTTACCATTGGGTTAAGAGTCAGCAAAATTAACTGTCATTTCTGTAAGATAATGTCAGGTGTGGATTGTTCACTTTAAAAAAAAACTGAATAGTGAGATGCAGGTAATAACTCTGGATTATAGGAGATAGTCACTTATTCCTTTTTGATAGATATTTCCAGTGGCAAGGGAGAATCATTTTATGCTTACTTGTGTGGCTAGGCACTAGTCCATAACTTTCACAGAAAGCAGTCACCAGGCATAGATATAATTCTATCTTATGATTTAGCCACAACTGTATTATTATAGCAAGAACATTGCATTTTCTTTGTACTCATTTTGTGGGATATTAATATTTTGTTTCCCCAAAAGGGACATATGATTTATCTGTGTAATTTCAAATGCTGTAATCTGTTTATGTAAATTCACTTAATGTTGTAAGATGAATAAGCATATCCATTCAGCTGTATGTTTAGTTGGAAGAAGAGAAGTCGTTTTTTGCTGTCAGAACAGTTACTGACAGGTACATGGGTGTACAAAATATATTAAGCCTATGCGGGCGCGTGTTGATAATTGATATTTTTAAGGAACAGGAGACATGGTTAAAGACAGCCGTAAACTATCATAGCAATAACTACAATAAATTTAATCCCATAGTGGAGCGAAACTTTCTGTATAAAGTTAGTGTGATTTATTATTTGCTTGAAGTAAAAGGGTGTCTCTTTTTGGGTCTCAGTTTCAGAGGATACCGAATTGCTAGTCTAGTTTCCAGTCAGACGAAGAATGTCACCGTCTCTTCGGTCTAGAGGGATTCTGAGGATATCTAGCCCCACGAGTGTCACAGCCATACCTGAAACAACAACCATTTGTCAACGCCATTTCCCTCTCACTGGAGTTAAGCTCACGCAATGCCACGAGCCAACGCTAAATCTGAAATCATCTAATGCAGTAGTAGTTTCCTACTCGCCTAGTGGATTACCAGTCAGAGCAGTACGGCTTCCAGCACATAAATCAGCCCAGCATATATAGCAGAATTCAATTCACCAGTCTCTGTATGCCTAAACGGGGCACACAGCCAAGCCACAGTCAACCAGCCAAAACCGGATTTAAAGCCTATTCTAGCGCCGGATAAGCACGCCTTGGGATCAGTTGTCCTCAAGTGACTTCGTCCCATGGCTTATTTCTGGATTATGTAGAACTTCGCACGTATGAGCAGCCATCTATGGACAGAGTTCCAGCCCCACTCACGCTATAAGGGGAGTCACCAACGTTTAGCACCAACAAAGAAAGTTTTGTAGGCTAGTCCCTCACGAAGGATCTACAAGTAATACACTTTCTGGAGCTAGCACATTTGGTCCCACGAAATAGCGGACAGGCTGTCGTTCAGTTTGTTTATTCGATCAGCAGGAGATAAATAGAGTCTTCCAGACCACCTCGCGCAATTAGGGAGGAATCACCAATGATAGCGCCTGTACAGTGATTTTATTCAGGTTAATTCCATCACCCATGGAGGATATGTACGAAAAAAACCACTTACTGGAGCTATTTCATATGGTCCCGAAAGCGGACGGACTGACACTCAATTATTTCATCTCTCTGTGTTCTACAGGTTTTATGAATGGTGGTGTGTGTGTGGTTGTTGGTGTATTTTGCATATTTTGGTTATTGATGATTATTGATGTAATGTTATGTTGTTGTGATGATATGCATTAATTCTATGCTTTTTCTTCTTTAATAAAGTTTACACCTTTATTAATACGCTGTTCACGACCTTTCCATCCATAAGTAACTTGTTTTTAGCTCTTTACTATAATCTCTATGTATGATAAGAGAAAAGAGTGAGAGCAGGAGATGCTTAGACAGTAAAAGTGAGTTGAGGCCTGGAGAGAGAGATCATTTGAATAGATCTTCTTCCAGGTTGTCTCAGGTCCATCTCCTATTTACACCTTCCTGTGTGTGTAATCTATAACTCTGTCAGTCCACTATCCCTTGTCGATTTCACTACTATTGTCCAACTCGACAAATACTCTACCACTTTAACTCAACCACGACAAGTGGCATGTTTTGAAACCACTATTTTACGGGAAATGGGCCACCATGTAAAATCCTATTTGATTGGATAGAAGTAAATGTAAGGCTAAACACGATTAGTCGGAATACAAATACTAATTCTTTGTTGTTAGGGGAAACGGTAGTAAGGGTACTTTTTTTGAAAAGCTGTGTAAACATGGCCCGATTGGTTAGACCCGCCAATATAGTCAATTAAGAGCGTCAGTTCAGTGCCACATTTTAAAATAAACTTACTAAGAAACAGTGCGTTGAGATCCAGATCATATTTTTCTAAATAAAAGTCTGGGACAGAGGCAGATCGGAATTTGTGCCATATTCATCGCCAGTCAACGTATCTGTGTATTATTTCCATGAATTGTGGTAAGCTTGATATATTCGATATCTTTTTAATAAAAATTGAATGTAAATTGATAATTTATGTCTGTATATGTGCGTGGTTCAGTAGCGAACATGAGGCAAGGCCTAGATAGTGCTCCAACCTGAACAGAACGTGTCGGAGAAAAGAAAACTGCATGGAATTGCCAAATAGTACACTGACACCTATCTTATTGACTAGAAGGAAATAATGCTGGAATTGCAGAGGCGTAGTAACCATTAGGGAGGAGTATGCCTAGATAGTGCTCCAACCTGAACAGAACGTGTCGGAGAAAAGAAAACTGCATGGAATTGCCAAATAGTACACTGACACCTATCTTATTGACTAGAAGGAAATAATGCTGGAATTGCAGAGGCGTAGTAACCATTAGGGAGGAGTATACTGGTGTAAATTGTTTCGGATGAAGCTAGCAGTTGGCCTACCGCTCTGAACTCAGTGTTTGTTCTGTATTGTGTTCAGTGTGGAAATAGATTATAAATTAGATCTGAAGTAGGAGGTACAGCCTTCTTGTTTCAGGGACTGTGGTCTTAGTTATTGAAGCAGCACCTGGTCTGAGTTTTGCTGAAATCCAGAGGCTGACAGCATACTCCTTGGTCCAGATAGCGACCAGTGAGGTGTCTCCAGAACACAGTGAAGCAATCGAGCAGAGGAGTCTTTTCCTGCCGCCATCACGAAAGATAAGCTTCTGTGGCCAGAGTAGCTCAACATTATGTGCCCCCTCAAAAATTGACATTTGATTAAACACAGAGGGACAATTAATTGGTTCAAATGACAGGAACTGTGAACTTTTCCCAATACTATTTCCCCGATAATCAAACACTTGAAGTCATGATGAAAAACAACAACCAAGCTTGAACAAAACCAGTATTACCTCATATTACTACTGCACAAATTACACACATAGAATAATAATAATAAACTATGTCAATACAAAGTTTATATATATAAACTGTGTACATAATACTTGTAATTACATTTGATTGTGATTCCTGGTTCACTGTGTAGTTGAATCAGGATACCCATCATTGAAAGAATTAATACATATATTTTTAAACTTAAACACTTGACTCATTTAAGATAGTCTTATAGAGTGTTATATGTGTGTGAGTGTCACAGTGTTGTAGAGTGTTGTGGAATAAATTAAACTGTTTATCTGTCAGTTGTTGTTGTGACTTACACTTCTTCATTTTCATAACCCTAGACATTTAACGTAGTCCTCACAATATTCCAGAATAATTCTGACTGAGGTATAAATGTGGTAGCAAGTAAGGTCATCTGTAATACACCACACTTATTAGATACAGATACCTTGACAGCTGATCTCAGTCAGTACACTAAGTCCCCTATAAATATTTATAACATCCCACTTTACCACACTCGGTCGGCGGCCATCCTTCGTACAGTGCCCCAACTCTGGTTCATTCTTTGCATCTCAGCCTCCACAGTCCTCCTCCAGGTTGTTTTTGGTCGGCCTCTCTTTCGTTTTCCTTCAGGGGTCCAAAGCATAGCTGTTCTTGTGATGGCATCGGGGTCTCTTCTGAGGACATGGCCAACCCAGCTCCAGCATCTGCCAGCTATGATGGTGTGCATGTCCTCTTGCTTGCTCCGAGCACGCAGATCTTGGTTGGTGATGGTATTCGGCCAAAAGATTCGGTGAATTTTTCTTAGGCATATAATTATAACAAAATCTCCGGTCCAACATATGTAATTAGATTTTGTTAACACTATCTGTACATTGTTGCATTTTTAATGAAAACAAAAATTGATGTGATCATCTGGATCTAGTAAAACTGTCAGTGTCTACAACAGTCATTCACCAGTTTCCACATTTCAAACTAGGTAAATAGTTCAATTCGAAGGGAGTATGTTTTGCTAAGTGTTGCAATTCTAACGGATTATTTGTTGCCAAATAGTGGAATTCTGACGGAATATGAAATTTAACGGAGTATGTGTTAAAAATTCACGCTACTGATTCTATTCAACAAACCGGTAAGTAAAACTAGTTTTCTTCTTTTTGTTTTGTTAGTTGATATACAAATAATAGTACAAATATGTGCTACTGTATTTGCATATAATTTTATTTCAAATTATTAGTTAACCTAAACGAAAATGCAAATTGGGTCTGAAACTAGCGATTGGGTCCATTTTCCTGCAATACGGGTACAGCCGAAAATGGCGGCCAAATTTTAGTTGGCGTAACTCTCTATAGAATCTAGGGCACTAGTGTGGATAATATCCCAGCAGAGCTCTTGAAATATGGAGGACCAGATTTTTTTTTTTATAGTAAAAATCATGACAACAATTTGCCAGAAGATATGGAGTACTAAAAAATGGCCAAAAGAGTGGGCGCAGTCATTAGTAATACCGCTTCCAAAGACAGAAAATCTAAAAATGTGCAAGAATTACAGAACCATTAGCCTTATTAGTCATCCAAGTAAAGTGATGTTAAGGATACATTTTGAACAGAATAAAACAGAAATCAGAAGAAATCTTGTCCGAGGAACAGGCTGGCTTTAGACCAAACAGAAGTACCTCAGAACAAATCTTCAATATTAGATTACTGATCGAAAAACATCTCCAGCATCAACGTGATTTATACCATAACTTCATCGATTTCACAAAAGCCTTCGATCGAGTCTGGCATGAAGGCTTATGGCAAATAATGAGAAAATTCAATTTTGATACCAACATCATAGATATCATTGAAGCACTATACAAGGACGCAAGCAGTGCTGTTTTTGCAAGCAATGACATTGGAGAATTTTTCAAAACAACTGTAGGAGTTCGTCAGGGATGTATCCTGTCACCAGTGCTCTTTAATATATATCTAGAGCATATTATGCAGGAGGCTCTCTACGATTATAAAACAACCATATCGACTGGAGGCCGACCTCTTTGCAATCTACGTTTTGCTGATGATATCGATCTTATAGCTGGAACAGAATCAGAACTTCAAGACCTTACCTCTAGACTGGAGAAAGTAACAAGAACGTATGGGATGGAAATTAAAATATAAAAAAGCAAGATATTGGTGAATAGCCATAAGAAACATGTTCCGACCAATATTTCGATAAATGGGCAAACGTTAGAAGAAGTTAACGCCTTTAAATATCTGGGGTCCACTATATGTAGTGATGGAAGATCAAGTAAAGAAATCAAGACAAGACTTGAGATGGCCTCAGCTGCCATGACAAGCTGAATGTGATCTGGAAAAGTAACATCAGTTTTCCTGTGAAGATCAAATTATACAAATCACTTGTAATATATATTCTCTTGTATGGGTGTGAGGGCTGGACACTCACTGCAGATACGGAGCGAAGGATTCAGGCTTTCGAGTATAAATGTTATAGAAGAATTTTGCGCATTTGCTATAAAGAGCACAAAACAAATGTCTATGTTAGAGAGAAAATAAACACCTATGCAGGCCACCAAGAACCACTTTTGTCAGTAGTGAAATGTCGAAAGCTCGCCTGGGTTGGGCATGTAACTCGTCATGACTCCCTTTCGAAAACGATCCTCCAGGGAACAGTCGAAGGTAAACGGAGAAGAGGAAGGCAAAGAAAATCCTGGGCTGATAACATTAAAGAATGGGCAGGGCACAGTTTTTCCACACTTGTACGCATTGCTGAGGGTAGAGAGCAGTGGAGGACACTGTCTGCTGATGCTTCCACCATTGCACCCCTACGACCCTTGACGGGTTTACGGGTTGAGATGAGATGAGTAAAACAGTATAACCCATCAGAATATAAGTATATAAACCAATAAAACGGTATTGAATCAGTTCTACAAATAACGGTTCACATGAAACAAGGGACGTTTCGGGTTTTACCCTTCGTCAGCCACAGTTACAAACAGGTGACAAGAATTACATATAGGTACCGGTACTACAAAAAACATACGATGTTTATTTATAACCCATCAGAGGTGAACGAGATATTTCTCATCATCAAATTAAACCCAAAAAAAACTCGGATTTAAAAAAATGGTGGTTTTGGAAGGTGGGAGGGGAATGTGTAAGTCGACAGTGAAGAACGAAAGAAAGTGGGACCTTGCCGATCACCAAAAGGTCGACTAGGTACATTCCGCGCGCCATCTACACATTGATAGGTGGAACCTCGGAATACGCATGAGAGCGAGTTCTTAGCAATCGGGCCAATCAACGCCCTCGGTAAATTTGTTACGATAAGCTGAACATGGGACCAACATGGCCGATGCTACAACTGTCGTTGAGGGGAAAATTAAATTTCGCGAAGGCAAAAAAGTAAGTTTTGGTCACATAGTTGGACTTTCGAATTAATGAACAGTTTTAAAATAAAAAATATGTGTTAAACATTGCTAATAAACCTGCCGTGTTTGTAATTTTTTCAGTGGAAACTTCGCTGGTGTGTTCTCAAGAAGCCCTCCCCAGTTGCTGGTGAGTCAGATTCCAAATGTTAATTTGCTTTGTTGTATATATATCGAGCTCATTAATGACTACCAAGTAGTAAACAGAATAAACTAAACATAGGATTGCGACAGGTCTGTATACTGCCCCTGCCCCCAGCTGCTCGTTGTATTTATAAACAAGTTACCCGTCAGAAGCGAACCCGGAATTGATCGAGCTGGACATAGTAAAACGAGTAGGCCTAGGTCTAGGCCTATACAATACGACACGAGTGGCATAATATAAACAAACTAATACAAATTAACAAATGCACCCAACATAAAGCGTTATTTATGTAGTTTTAAAATTATAATAGGTTAAATAACTAGCGTGCACGGGAACATTTTATGGGGTTAAAGATTTCATACTGGGAAGCATGTTCACAGAAAATGAAGGCAGAGAAATATAAATTGTCAAGGGCTTAGCATACTTACGTACACCCTGACACCTGTGTTCAAACACTTCAACATTTGTATGGAAACAAATTTACACGACGAATAGCTGTTAAAATTTATATCTAGGCTTATGTTATGCAATCAGTGTCAGTTTTAAAAATTATCTTAAATTTACATATTGTTTGCAGTCAGATTAGGTGGGTGGTCAAAGGAGCTAGTGTCATGATAAAGAGGGAGAAACGACACAGAAAGCCATGCATGGAGGAAAAAAAAAATAAACAGTGGGAATGGTAAGATGATTCTTGTTAAAATGAAACTGTCAATTCCCATAATAAGCTGTAAGCAGCAGAACTGACTTCATTGCAATGGGATTCCTAAGAGGAATGAATGACAAAAGAAAAATGGACTGCCTCATTACATATAATGCAGGAGCCATAAATGGAATGCAGTGGAAAAAAATACATTGAAATGTGTTCACCCTTAATAATGGCAAAATTTCAGTTACTGACTCATCTATTTATTAATATCTTGAAATTTTGGAATCATAAAAGTGAAATTTATTTTTTTAATAAGAAATCTCTCTCTCTCTCTCTCTCTCTCTCTCTCTCTCTCTCTCTCTCTCTCTCCCCCTCTCTCTCTCTCTCTCTCTCTCTCTCTCTCTCTCTCTCCCTATATATATATATATATATATATATATATATATATATATATATATATATATATATATATATATATATATATATAAGTAACAATTAACATTATCAGTACTTTGTTTAGGCCTACATCCTAGTCATTTGACTTAAACTGACTAATCTAGCAAGGCCTTTATTTTTTTTAAAAAGTTGTTATGCTTTTGTTTACGTAATCTACCATATCCACTTGTTGCTGAAAATTTTGTATTTTGATGGTTTCATCAAGGGATTATCCTATTATAATTGTAATCTTCCTGTTGAGAAAATAAAATAATAAGCAGTCAGTTATATTTAGTTATGTCAATAATTTTAAAAACTTGTTTTAGTCTTAGATTTGGCTTTCTTATATGCCTTATCACATAATAGAACGTCAGAAATATTATTTTGCACATAGAGAATAAGCATGAAGCTTCACTGTTGGCTAGAAATATATACTTTATTTAGACATTTATGAGTAATCTACAGTTAAGTAACTTTTTGAGTAAGTTAATTGGAGTGTTTGTTTGTTGTTTTTATTTTAAAGCTGTCTTTTGCAATTATTCTGTCAAATTCATTAAGAGTGTGTGTTGTGTCAACATTCTTTCTTAGTCAAAGAAACATGGCACTATTTTTTTATAAAGGATAAGGCTGAATGATGTGTGGTTCTTGGGGGTTTCAGATGAGATAAAAGTATAGGACTACAGCTCCCTCAGGTATTACATAAGGGACGACTTGTGTGAGGTTGTAATTCATGAGGCTGGCTACATCGTTTAAAGCAGATAGTTACAGAAACCACCAATGTAATAGCATATAAATGCTTTGGGAAAACTTCCTTCAAGAAGATAGCTGCAGATTTGGCTTCGCACTCCATAAAGAGTGATAGGGCTGAAGAGATGTCAGAAAGGGGGGAGAGAATGACTCAAATTTCTACCACATTTATGAATGATGTGCAGAAATACTTTATTGTACAGCCAGATGTAAAAAAACATGAAATTATGTTCTTTGTAATATTTGTCCTGAGGCTTAAAGAAACTAGGTGACAGTGGGCAAGAGATGAACTTGTAAACAAAGATATGATGTTGGAAGCCAGAGTTTGTGAAGGGAATCTTTTAGTCAACAAGTTAATATTTATTGTTATTGTTAATCAGAATCGACCTCACTGCACTCTGGGCAAACCCATAGGTGCTCAGTCTCCCTCAGCAAATATCGAAGAGTATGAATGCTAATTGTACCTGTAGCATGCTGGTTGTACATACGACGGATGCATCCTCTCTCACATCCATTTCTGCTAGTCCCACATTTGATGCCAACCTCCAACAGCCTCAGCCTTGTTGATTGATCCCATTGCAGTATCATTATCCAGCAGGCGATCATTAATAGCCCTTAGTATCTCTCCCTTATCCATGTCCAGTCCCCATTATGGGTGCTCTCGAGGCCAGTCTGTCAGCTCTCTCATTGCCACGTACCCCTACATGACCAGGACAGTTTTAAATCTTACTCAACCAGTTAACATTTAAATCTTTTAGCCAATCTGTTATTATTTTTTATATTATCTTGAATTGTTGTGGCCATAGATGATGTAATGTGTTGTAGCAATGATTTAACAAGTATTGATGAATGATTACATCAATAGACACTACCTGCAAAGAAGAATATATCTAGATTGATATTCTAAGTTTGACCCAACTGTTTAAAGCTTACATAACTGATGAAAGCTGTATTACATTTTTCTTGTTTTTTCGTTTTTTAGATCGGCTGCAAGTTCTGCTGTATAAAGATTTGACGGAGTATTCAAAAAATGACACAAAGCCAAAGTCAGTCTTTGCTCTTGATGCCTTTTTTGGATTGGATGCAGGCTTTACTTATGACAGAGAGTTACATGTCCTGGCCATTATATGCCATAAAAATATTAGCCTCATGGCTTTTGAGCTGCGGGAAAATATGATTCAGTTTGAAATTAAAATCAGACAGAGTATGGGAGAAGGTAAGTTCAGTAATTTACGTGGTGTAATTATCCCTTAACTTCATTATCCAAAGTCCTCTCCACATGGAGAAGCTTATAAGATACCAAAATTGTTCTTATCAGATACTAAATTGTTCATCTAACTGAGATTATGACATTACTCATTACAGTGAAAACAAAATAAATTAAAAGAATTAAAGCAGTGTGGCAGAATTATAGCAAAGATGTAAATGGGAAGGAAATATCAAGAGATGGGTAAGAAGTAGTCATTAGTGTACCTTTGTGATAAGAGACAGAATATGTTGCAAGCTTTTTTTTAAGTAGAGATGAGCTGAAAAGCTGACCAAATTTTAAGAAAAAGCAACATGCATAATAAATAAACTGTTTCAATGTTCATTTATGCATGGCCCATAAATACTTGGCACTAGCCAGTTATATAAGGTGCTTAACATTAGACGCTATCCTTTTTGCATTAAAAAAAATATTTCCTGTACTCTGATTCTCCTTGTGGTCGTTTTCCTTGAATAATATCATTTACAATGCTGTCATTGTGTTTGGAGTATGTAATTTTTCACACAGATGGTCGTATCTGAGTGCAACAAGTAAGGAAGTTGGCAAACTTCTTGTAAATCATGCAGTATAGAGAAATAGATGAATTACATGACAAAATTTCCTGTCATGTCTTTTTGCAGTGAGGGGATGTCAGGTGGGTGGTAGGTGTCTTTTTCATTGTATGTGTGTCAAACGTTTACTGTTTTGTAGACCATAGGAAATGAATTAACTGATCTAAGTTCTTTAGCGTGCATTCATTTTCAAGTTCTACGACATGTTACACTTCTGATACAAGTTGTCTGCTGTTAGCAGCAGTGGTTTAACACTTTGCTGACCAAATTCGACATTCCGGTTGAAACCCTTGCTGACCAGATTCGACGAAAGTCGAATTAGTAAGTCTACCAACGCAACAGACAGCCGTATCGATAGTTTTACGAAACAAGCCTCATCCGGGTATTTTTAACATTCCAAAATGGCTGCGCCCATGAATGATATCGTGAATCGCTGTTTAAAAGCCGAGTTTTGATTAAAATTTCATTATTTTTAGTACAAGAGCCCATTCTTTGTTTTCATCATGTGTGATGATGAAAACCAGACTTATAACAGAGATGATTCTGACTCTGGCAGCGAATCTGGGGCCGAAAGTGATATCTCATGGCTAAGTAGAGATGTTTCACTCAATCGAAATGCAACTGATAGCAGCGATAACGAATTTGGATTAGATGAAGGTGATGTAGGTACATCTGAAGCAGGAGATGGGCGTGGCACAAGAGACCACAGCAAGACTGCACATCAAAATAATCTGTGGAGATGGAGAAAGCTTGCTCAAAACGAACTTGTTGAGCTTGACATGCTTCCTTCATATGAAAAACAACAAGGTGTCACGGCAGACACAACTGACTTTAAGTCAATTGATTTTTTCAAACTTTTTTTCCCCGACACTGCCATAGATCTGATCACTGACGAAGTGAATAGGTACGGAGAAAATCACCTCTCTCAGTACACAGGAAATGCTAAGTACAAGAAACGTACTTGGGATAAAACTGATGCAGTTGAAATTTCTGCATTCATAGGCCTTCAGATTGGTATGGGAATGTGTTGCAAACCAGCAGTCTCAGACTACTGGTGTAAGAATTTTTGGTTGAATGATACACCATATTCGAGGGTCATGAGTCGGAACAGGTACCAACAGCTCCACAGAAATCTCCATTTTAATAATAATGATAACAGAATTGAGAGGGGGCAGCCTGGGTATGACCCCCTCTTCAAGCTCAGACCCTTACTGGATATTATTTTGCCTACATATAAGCAACACTACACACCTGGGCGGGAGTTGTCAATAGATGAATCGATGGTGAGGTTCAAGGGTAGAATATATTTCAAGCAATACCTGCCAGCAAAACCCACAAAGTGGGGAATAAAAGTATTTGTACTCACTGATGCTAAAACACAATACTGCCTGAAATTGAAAATTTATACTGGCAAGGCAAATGATGAAGGTTCTGTTGGGGCAACTTCCAGGGTTGTGAAAGATCTTCTTGATGGATATGGCAACAAAGGACATATTCTCTACTGCGACAGCTTTTATTCAGCCCCAGCTTTATTTCAAGAGCTGAAAGAAATTCAGATTGGTGCATGTGGAACAGTAGCTGAGAATAGGAAGCATTTTCCTGAAGCACTGAAGAAAAAGCAACTCAAATTGAAAAAGGCAGATCATCCTGTGTTTTGTGCCACAGAAGATAAAGGCATGTTGGCAGTTACCTGGCATGACACAAAAAGAGTTAATCTTTTATCTACTGTTCACTCCAATGATGTTATGGACAAGACAGTTAGAAAACGAGGAATACCTGAGGGCAGAACAATTCAGAAGCCAGTGCTAGCAGAAAAATACAACAAAAGTATGGGATGGGGGAGGTGTCGACCACTTCGGCCAACTGGGTGCAAGCTATCCCTACCCACACAGATTATATAAATGGTACCTGCCATTATCGCCCGCTAATACTCGAGGCGAAATCAGGTTATTATTTTATGTACCTGACCGTGAGTATCCCTTTATTTCTTGTACAGAGACAGGTGTCCCTCGCCATTCAGGCAAATACTATTTAGGTACCCAAAGCTGGGTCGGCACAGGAGCCGCCAGTCCCTGGTGGACACTCCTTCAAATGGTCTCGAGTTAATCCATCCAAATCCCTACAATCCTCAAATGCCGTCGCCCGGGTTTGATCCTGTATCACCCGGTCGCCAGAGCGGTGTTGTAACCACTACGCTAGCGCGGCTCCCGTACCTGCCATTATATCATTTCTTAGTTGAAACTGCCCTGGTTAATGGGCACATAATCTACAACACTGCCAACTCTACAAAAAAGATCACAGCAAAGAAGTTCAGGCAGGATGTCAGTCTCGCTCTTATTGAACCTGCTATTCTTCGACGCAATGTGACACCTTCAAAACCACAAGTCACAACAACACGACTTACTGAGCGCCACTTCATTGATAAATATGAAAGGGCAAGGTACAAACCAGACTGTAAAGTGTGTAAGGCTGCAGGGAAAAGAAGCCAGACTGTCATGTACTGCCCAGATTGCAATGTACCTCTATGCACGATACCGTGCTTCAAATTATACCACACAGTCGAGGATTATCAACGATCCAGACAAAGACTCTTGCAGAGGCCTACAGCTACAACTTCAACCCCAGTTAATGAAGGAAGCAGCTCAGACTCCAACTAGAGGTATGTAACTATTCAAAACATTCACAAACACTCATTGTCAGATGCCGCAGACACAGAATACACTCAAAAAAGACAATATAAAAATTAAATTTTCTTTGCATTTTATTCACAATTTTTATGAGCCTTTTATGTTGAAATACATGGTTATTAATAAATCAGTACGTCAATTAAGATTATATTTTCTTCATTGCCATCAATGTCCCTAACATTTTATTGCACTGACATCAAACAAATTCACTAAACACTGGAAAAATATCATGGTTTTAAAACATCTCCTGAAATTTCTATAAATAGCCACACAAATTCAAGATGGCCGCCATGATCATGTGACCATTTTTCATAAAATATATTTTTAAAGATGTAGCAACCATTCATAATGGCGCTCTGAAAATTTCAAAACCCTATGTCTGTTTTTCAATTTTTTATGAATTTAAAACAAAACCAGTTATTTTTAAAGAAATCGGCAAACAAACTTGTTAATGGGAGACATTAATGCACTGGATTGCTGGTTTATCGTTAAATCAGTACGTCAATTAAGATTATTTTCTTCATTGCCATCAATGTCCCTAACATTTTATTGCACTGACATCAAACAAATTCACTAAACACTGGAAAAATATCATGGTTTTAAAACATCTCCTGAAATTTCTATAAATAGCCACACAAATTCAAGATGGCTGCCATGATCATGTGACCAATTTGCATAAAATATATTTTTATAGATGTAGCAACCATTCATAATGGCGCTCTGAAAATTTCAAAACCCTATGTCTGTTTTTCAATTTTTTATGAATTTAAAAAAAAAACAGTTATTTTTAAAGAAATCTGCAAACACCCTTGGTAATGGGAGACATTAATGCTCCGGATCGCTGGTCAGCAAAGTGTTAAATAAGGCACTTCCAAACAAAACTGGACTAATTTGTGACAGTAGTTCATCACATAGCCCACTCAACTGATAAATCTTATTCATTTTCTAGATACAGGGTAGATATTCAATACTAAGAAGGTAACTTCAGTGTTACTACCGTTTCTCTCGCAGTAGTAATCTGATATGCAGCTTAAACACTGTGAGGGACATATAGATGATGACTATAATTGATCTCCTGTATTTCCAAATGCTCTTGGGTCTTTCAGTGTCTTCTTTATTCCTTTCATTTCTGTCTCCAATTCTCTTCTGCATGTGTTTTACAGCCTTGCTCTATCTCTTCTACTCTGGGGTTTCCAGAACAAGGACTGCCTTGTAATGCTATCAGCCGCTTTCCTCATTATGTGTCATATCCATCACCAGTGTCTTCTCATCTCTTGTTTCACAGACACCAGTTTGGTTCTTGTCATCAGTTTCAAATTGGTGATCCTGTCATACCATTTCAGTCTCATTTTTTCTATGCAAACACCCATATGTGAAAGTCTGTAACTTGTTGGTTGTGACGTTTTGTTTTGTTCTCCACAGCCGTACAATAAAGACTGACTTGACATTTGAGTTCAGGATTCCGATTTCAGTGTTGGACTTGATTTCTTTTTAATTCAGAATGTCATACTGGCATTCCAACTGTTAAAAAGGTGGGGTGGGGGTGGGGGGGGGGGGGGGGTGTGTGTGTGCCTGAACAACCGTGAAGACACATATATAAGGCCACAAACTTACAACATCAAACATTGAAGCTTCATCACTAACAACATATTTACGTTTTGCTGCCTGGTTTCTTCTTCTCCAGGCATCAGTTCATTGCTGCATTTTAGTTACAGTATCTCTAGCTACTTCATGTCTTCACCTCCTGTTGTCATTCCATTTATTTTGTGTCCTTTTTTGTATGATATCATCATCCTTGTGGATTTTTATTTATTTATTAATTTTTTTTTTTTTTTTAAACTGCAGACTGCATTTAAACAGAGGCATATTATCCATTGTAAACATTTAATGTGTGAAACTTTAATATTTACTGCAGAACATCAGTTCCCGGTGAAAGTAGTGAAGGCTCCATCTAGCATTCGACTTCCTAAAGAACCTGTCAGGCTAATGATCCATGACATGAGGTTTTGTCTCATTGCTCAAATACCCCCAAAGATCCTTCATTCATGGAATATTGAGGATCTGCGAAGATTTGGTGCTAGAGAAGGGAAATTCTGTTTTGAAGGAGGAACTCGATGTGGAAAGGGCAAGTACATTTCTTATTTATCTTTCTTTCTTGTGGTTGTAGATATCAGTGTTAAACACTGAAGGACCATAACATGACATTTTAACATTAGAAAGTGAGCTTATGTTTCAGAGTTAACATACTGACAAGAATTAACATGTAAAAATGTTAACTTCATTAGGTATGTCACATTAGAGATGTTCGTTTGTTAGAAGTATTCAAAATTAACTGGTTTGTTATTGACATCTGTTGGAGTTCACATCATAGTGTGAAACAATTTTGATGAAGTTATTTTGTCGGGATTTTTCACACCATGTCACATCCCCAACAGCACATTGAAAGGATGTGAAAGTATGCAATTATTATGATGTGATAGTATGTAACTAAGGATGACGAATAGTGGAAACGAGAGGAGTCTGCATTATGCCTTTGGAGCATACAGAAGTGTTTTACAAAGTGTGACATAGCTACTTTATTATGTGTGGTAGATCCACTACTCACCCCAGAAGTGTCTACATGAAAGTGTGCTGAGAGTGTGTTATTCATTACCAGTATGGTTGTGTGCAGTATGCACTGATAATTATTATTAGAAGGTGGGTGAATCTCGTGTTGATATTAATTTCTCATGCTCGAAGAAATACAAACGTGAACATTTGCAGACATAATAATTGGTGCTTGATAGCACTGTATTATAATAATAATAGCCCCTTCAGTCATAACTGACTATGGGAATGCGCCCCTGAGGTGACAGCCCTCAGCTGCTTATTTTCCTGGTGCTCCTTTCGACGTTTTCTCCTCACCTCTGCTTCTTGTGTGAGCCTCTCTTCGCCCAATCTGAGGTGGCGCCGTAAATAGCATCGCCACTTAGTGCGATCGGCAGGATAACTCCCATGTTGCTGGATCCATGTCCAGTGCCCTCATATCTCTCTTGCACACATCTTTGAACCTCAGCTGTGGTCGCCCAACTGTTCTCTTAAAAAAAAAAAAAGGTAAAGGATCCCGTTACACGCCCATTGAGGCATATTGGGAATATGGTGTTAGGCCCATATTATCTTGACCATCGGCACACGAGGGGTGATGTGGTCGGCATCACGCCGGCCGCCTTAACCTTCCCAGAGTAGCTCTGGTACCCATTAGGGGCTGGGTCGACCCAGGAGCCGTTTGTGGCCTAAAAATTTTTCCGCCTCATCTGGGGATCGAACCATAGACCACTGCGCTAGGAAGCCAGTGCACTAACCACTATGCTACCGCGGCTCCATTACTGTTCTCTTGCCCTCTGCTAATTGTCCGTAGAAGATATCTTTTGGGATGCGACCATCATCATCCATGCGGCGAACATGGCCAAGCCAGCGAAGTCTGCGCTGTCTAAGAAGCGTATACATACTTTGAAGGCCAGCACGTGACAACACCTCGACATTTGTCACTTTATCTTTCCACGAGATGCCGAGGATGCGGCGTAGACACCGCAAATGGAAGGTATTGAGCCTTCTTTCTTGCTTAGCATAGGTCGTCCAGGTCTCGCTGCCATATAGGAGTGTGCTGGTGACGCAGGCATTATATACCGCAGCTTTGGTCTTCATTGTGAATTTAGAGTTTCCCCAAACACACGATGTGAGGCGGGCAAAGGTAGCTGCAGCTTTGCCAATGCGGCTGTCGATTTCTGTATCCAGTGAGAGTTTGTCATTGATGGTAGACCCTAGGTATGTGAAGTGGTGCACCACTGCCAATTCATAGTTATCGATAGTGATAACTGGTGCAGCACCCACATCCTGACTCAGCACATTCGTTTTCTTTAGACTTATTGTGAGGCCAAAGTCCTTGCATGCTTTAGTGAAGCGATTCATTAAGCTCTGAAGCTCCTGTTGGCTTTGAGTGATGACTGCATTGTATTACGTGGCGAGAATTGTCTGAACTGTATATGATTAATAGTGCTCATACATATTGAATATTTTACGTTCTGAATGTATGAATGGCAGATGCCTATAATGGAACTCATGATATAAAGACTTGGAGTGAATCGTTAACCTGTTCAGAAGTATGCTGTTCAAATTGTAAGTCGTCAGACTCGAGGTTTTTGTAAACTATATCGTTGGAACAGTTTGTGTTGAATTGGCATTGACTATAATTAAGAAGTAACCCTAGATACTTGAGCTATGCATTATTACACAAATGTTGTAGAAGAATACTACAAACAGAAAAGGTACCAGTATAAGAAGACTGTATACTTATAATCTGGATAACAGAACCCATAAGGTTGGGTCAAATCAAAGTATAAATGTTGAAGCTAAACACAATGTAAACATGCCAGAGAAATCTACACACAATAAAATAAAACCACCTATATATATATATATATATATATATATATATCATTCCAAGAATAATAGTACAGGTGCGTAACCCAGAATCCGAACATCTGTAAACCGAAATATTCTGAAAATCTGAAGTTTTTTGTGTGCAGATTTTTGGGCTAATTTAACACATTAACTACCGAATTGAAAAACACACTGTGGCTGAATTAAATTTGTTTCCCATTTTCATCCTGTAGGTGTATGCACAAAGTAAGCTGTAGTTTTCGTAATTGTTTACAGATTTTTATGAATTACACGTCATTTTAAAGATAAATGAATGTACTATTAGAATAAGCACCATTTGTAACTCTAATAGAGGTTGTTGCTATTTAACGGCCCTCCGATGGCCGCGGACTTGCAATATTTTCACAATTATAACTGCTTGCGCCCCATCTCTATCAAAATCACTATTTCAATCAATGTGCACACCATTTTCACTCTTGTCCTCGTTGCTAGATCTATCAGTCAATTGTTGAAACAAGTTTCTAGCCTATTCAGCCGTTAGACGAGATGTACAAGCATTTTTTGTGGTCCTATCACTAGTTGCCACGGTAAACAGTTTTACACGATTTGGTAACTAAGCCAAAACGCTAAAAAAATATGAACATAATATCAATTTTCCAATGTTCTACAACAACCATGCTTTGGGAATTTGTTTTACAGTGGCAACTTAAAATCTTGAACCAGATCAGAAAGTGTTTCAGTACATTTTTCATTCGTTTTATTACTAAAATTAGATTGACGCTCTGAGCGGCTCGCGGTCCAAATTATGGGATTTCAAAACCCGGTCCCACCGGCTCACGGTAGTTATTGTGTTAAGTGACTTTTGGTTTCCCACCCAAAAAATTTTTTAAATTTTAAACTGGTATGCCAGAAAATGAAAACATGCGATCTTCAGTTTATCAAGCTTCCGTCCGTGACGCGCACGGTGCAGTATAGGCTGATGTAAGCACTATTGCGTGAAACGAATTTTAAAGTGTGATTACTTGTCTCTCGTCACTCCTTCCAGCCACGTGTTGACATCTTTACAGGTATGTGAGGAACTGACCATGCGTTATGTTCAGTTTATCACGTTTCCAGCCCATGACGCGCAGGCTTCTGTACAGTATATGCTGACGTAATCGCTACTGCGTGATACAAATGTTCAAACATAGCGTGGTCAGTTGTGTTCCGGCACTGCTAACGGCTACATGTGTGGATATTTCTGAGCTTATTTGTGATTTTGAGTTGGATATGCGTGCGCTAATTTAGTGATTTAGAGTTTAATTTCATTGTGAAAGTGTCAAAAAGAGCTGCATATACTCCTGTGGATAACAGTGGGAATGAGAAAAGGAAGCATGTGTCGTTATCGATGATAACGCAGAAAGTAGAGTTATTGCAGAAGCTTGATCGTGGTGTCTCTGTGCATCTTCTTACAGAAGAATATAGTGTAGGAACTACCACAGTATATAACATTAACAAACAGACAGACAAGATGCTGAAGTTTTACAGGGACAGAAATGACCGAAAACTAATGTCAGATCGGAAGACTTTGCAAAGAGGAAAAAATTAAGATCTTGACCGTGTGCTGAGGGAATAGATTCGATAACGGCGAAGTGAACATATGCCGCTGACTGGTTTGTTGGTTATGAAACAAGCTAAAATATACCACGAAGAACTGAACATTGAAGGCGATCCTTCATCAACAGATGTCTGACTCCAAGCTGAAGATGACGATTAGAGCATGAATGTAGGATTTTTTAAGTTTAAAAAAAAAAATTCTGAAAAATAAATTATTCTACAGCTGTACATAATTTAAGTTAGGGTGAAATTTGGCTACTTTGGGCAATTTTTGAGCTACATTAACCGATTTTTGGGTGAAAACCAAAAAAAATTGGAAAACTGAAAAACGGCTGTCCCTGAGTATTTTGGATTCTGGGTTACCAACCTGTAGTACAGAAGAAGAACTTTAAAAAAAGAACCCCTTAACATCTGAGATCTGTTTTTAATGACATGTTATTTTGAAACTTCTGCGCAGGCAGCACATTCTCAATTATTGATAGTCCTCAATGAAAAATAAATCTTTTTTGATTTTTTGCTTTTGGGGAAAGTTAAGTGGTTTCACGTGGTCATCCCTTTTGTGCTAGTTATTTATGATTATATTTTCCTTATATTTATTTTCAGTAAAGCAGTACCCCTGATAAGTCTTAGATGAGTGTTAATGGAGTTGCTGATGTGTTTAAACACTATGTTAGAGCCTTTTACTATTTATAATTTATATTTGCAACAAGATAAATCATACACGAAATTAAAAAAAAAGAACTATAACGAAGAAATGTAAGTTTCACAATTTATGGATACAAGAAGGAAGAAAAGCAAGAAAAAAAGGATGAAAGGCTAGTGAAAAAGTAGTGTACAACAGCAAGACAGTGAAAGAAAGCTGGCTTCAAACCAGAGGTGTAGGGAACTTAAAGTAGGGCACTAAAAGACTAATAATGTGTGTAATATCATGCAGAACACAAAAAGCTACCCTGAAACCAAAAAAAAAAAAAAAAAAAAAAAAGGGATATAATTAATTGGTATGGAGAATGTAGCAAATAGATGAACAGAATACATCAATGAAAACTGTAATGGTGAAAGATAAGAGTCAATCGATACTAAATGGGAACAACTGAGAACAGCAATGACAGAAGCAGCTGTAGCGACCACCGGATACCTAGTACATAAAAAGAAAAAATGGATGAGAGAAGATACTTGGGATAAAATACAAGAAAGGAAAACAGCAAAACTTAAACTACTAGCGGCAAGTACACATAATGCAGTTGAATCTTGCAAACTAACTTATAACTTGTTAAATAAAGAAGTGAAGACAAAAACTCGAAGAGATAAAAGACATTTCATCAATGAACTGGCCGTAGAAGCTGAAAATGCTGCAAGAACTGGTAATAGTAGGTGCCTTTATCAGATTACAAAACAACTATGTCACCAGCCTACTGCTATGGAAACACCTGTTAAAGGTAAATTAGGGAATTCAATACCAACAGAAAAAGAACAAATGAAGAGATGGGCTGAGCACTTCATGGAGGTGCTAAACAGACCACCACCAACAGTAACACCTGATTTTAATAATGAAACACCCACAACCACCTTGCCAATAACTTGCGATGAATTCACGCTGGACGAGATCAAACAAGCCGTTAAAAGATTAAAATTTTTAAAGCTGCTGGAGTTGACGAAATTTCAGGGGAAATGATTAAAGCAGTTAATGACAACAACCTCTTGAGAATTTTAGATATTATAAATGAAGTATGGAGAGAAGAACAACCACCACAACAATGGAAAGACAGTATTATTGTAAAGTTACCGAAGAAAGGTGATCTATCAGACTGTAATAACTGGCGTGGTATATCTCTATTATCAGTACCTGGAAAATTATTATGTTGCATGATGTTAGAAAGACTTAAATTGCATGCTGACGAAAAGATCAGAGAAGAACAAGCGGGTTTCAGGCCGAAACGATCATGTATTGATCAAAATATTCACACTAAGAACAATTATAGAAGAATCAGTGGAAAGGCAATCGCCACTTATTATCACCTTCGTCGATTTTCAAAAAGCCTTTGATAGTCTACACCGTCCCCCATCATTGTGGAAGATACTTACAATCTATGGTTTTCCAACAAAATATGTGAATATAATCAAAGCGCTATATGACAATGCTCCCCCCCCCCCCCCCCCCCCCCCCCCCCCCCCCCCCCCCCCCCCCCCCCCCAAGATGTTGTGTTAGAACAAATAAAGGGAATACAGAATGGTTTACAGTAGAAACAGGGGTGAAACAAGGCTGTATTATGTCACCACTACTTTTTGGAATAGCTATTGATTGGGTTATGAGAAACTATACCCACAATGAACAATTGGGTATAAAATGGACAAATGGAAAATTCCTGGGGGACCTGGATTTCGCAGATGATGTAGCATTCTTAAGTTCAACACCAAGACAATCCCAAGAAGCAATAAATAATTTGTGTCATCTCTCGGTTAAAATAGGTCTCCAAATAAATGCCTCTAAAACTAAAGCTATGAACTTTTCTAACGAGACCTTTGATATCATCTTGAACGGGGTAAAACTACAGAAAGTTGAAAGTTTCAATTATTTAGGCAGTAAAATGACTCAGGATGGTGACACAACAAGAGAAAACCATACTAGAATTGCTTTGGCAGCTAGCGCCTTCAATAGATTATCTAACATTTGGAAATTACGATCATTGAATATACATACCAAGCTTCGTCTGTTTAATTCAAATGTTATCTCAGTGTTAACATACGGCTGTGAGAGTTGGAAAATAACAAAATCATTGGAGAACAAGCTGAATACATTCGAGAACAAATGTCTTAGAAAACTCATGAACATCAGTTGGAAAGAATTCAAGACTAATCGACAAATAAGAGAAGACTCTAGGCAGAAATATGTCTCCGACTATATAAGGAAAAGACGATGGTCATATATCGGTCATGTCCTACGAATGCAAAACAACAGAATACCACTACAGGCGCTCACTTGGGTTCCTGAGGGTAAGCGGAAAAAAGGAAGACCAAAAGAAACACTCAGAAGAACAATAATAAGAGAAGGAAGAACGTTGGGCCTAAATAATGTGCAAGAGCTAAGAGGAGTGGCGTCACAACGAACAACCTGGAGAGCACTGGTTTCTGCCTTATGCGCCGTGTTTGGCGCTTAAAGAATTTATTATTATTATTATTAAGAGTCAAGTCGTCAAGACAACTGTGAAGGACCATCAGTACTTACCACAGAAACTGAAGATGCTGTACCCCAAATTAAAAAAAAAAAAAAGAAAGGCAGATAATGTAACTGTAGAAGAAATTGAGGCTTGTGGATAATTTGAAATAAAGTGATAACAGAACGTTTAATCTGCCATCAATGGTACCTATACCTTGTAGCGGTATGGCAGCTTGCGTACCCTGACAATCCCCAGAGCTATGCCAGTGGGAGTTTTACTCCTGGTAGGTTCAACCAAGCTGGACTGGTCTGTGTGGGTAGGGGTCAGACAAAAGCTGGTACCCTGGTCCTCCAGGATGGGGGTTTTAGCACAGGGCTGACACCCCTGTCTGTGTAAAAAAAACAATGAAGTTACAGAAACAATAATAAATGAATAAACTTTGCTGCGGGATGGACATTCGGAGTCTGTGGCTCGTATGACTGTCAGTGGTGAAAGCCGAAAGGAAGCCACTGACATGAAAACGGATGTCCGGGAGACCTCAGTGCGAGAGTTGGTACACACAATACATATAATGAAAGAACAATGGGGAGATGCAGCAGCGGAGCAGCAAGTGAGAGTGGGGATAAACTAATAAGTTTCTGTAGCGTTGATAACCTGGTCATTGGAGGAGCACTCTTCCCACATAGAGAGATTCACGGGTTAGCATGGGAGTCGCCGGGTGGTCGGGACAGAGACCAGGTAGACCACATCGTGGTTGGCGGTGGATGGAGGCATGCATTGCAGGATGTGAGGGTAAGAAGAGGTGCAGATGTGGGAAGTGATCACCATTTGGTGGTAGCAGGACTGAAGGTGAAACTAAGAAGGGCTGCACCAACTGTAACTACGCGGAAGGGGTTTGACATCAGCGGGTTGAAGGACTCCCTTGCCGGAGGGGCTTTTGCGGCCGACATGGAGAAACGATGTCAGTTTGCCAGGGGTCGGGAGGGGACATTGACTGATGATATGGACCGGAATTTCAACACCATTTCAAAGGTATACAAAGAAAGCAGCGGATCATGCTTGGGATTCCAGGGGGGAGGAGGCGGGACTGGATGGCACCGGAAACTTTAAACACCATAGCACTGAGAAAGGAGGTGAGGGGAGGGAGGGCAGAAGCGAGGTCCCCCAGGTTGGGGCAACTATGTGGCGAGCAGTACAGTCGGCTGGACGGGGAAGTTGAACGCCAGGCCTGGGCCAACGGGGGGAATTTCCTGGGCGATCTTGCGGGACGGGCAGAGGGGGGCGGCGCTGAGAGATGGGCAGAGCACAGTATGCAAAATGGCTAAATTCATCGGCGGAAGGTGAGGTGCAAGCAATATTACATTGGTAAGAGATGGGCGGGGTGATCTCATCACGACAGCAGAGGGACAAGAAACAAGATGGGTAGAGCACTTCGGAGAGACTCTGGGCAGGGGGCCACCGGAGACACAATTGAATGTTTCTGAGGCTGAAAACGATCTGGGTGTGAATGCGGACGTTCCATGGGGGGGGGGGGGGGGGTCGTCGCGGTGATCGAGGGGTTGGAGAACGGTAGGGCTCCGGGCCATGATAGCTTGAATGCAGAGCTATTTGGGACAGACCCTGAGCTGGCGGCGGAGCTATTGGAACCACTGTTTACGCGGGTCTGAAGGGCGGGGACGCGCCGTCAGAGTGGAACAGGGGAGTGGTTGTCGGATTGCCCAGGGGGGGAGATCTTGCGGACTGCAATGGTTGGAGAGGGGTCGCTCTTCTCTCGGTTCCCAGCGGAATACTGGGCAGGATGGTTATATAGAGAGTTTCAGGGGCGGTGGATCACGTGCTGGGGAAGGGGCGGGCAGGATTTGGAGGGAGCGGGAGATGTGTTGATCATATATTCACTCTCAGGAGCATTATAGAGCAGTGCTCGGGGTGGCAAGGACAGCTTTGCATTAATTTCGTTGATTTTGAGAAGGCTTTTAACAGCATGCATGGGGACAGTTTATGGAAGGTGCTGAGGGCTTGTGGAATTCCGGGCTGCGTGGTGTCAATCATAGAGGGCCTCTATGCGGGCTTTGCGTGCGGTGTTGGGCGGGGCGACCTGGCCTTTGGGGTGGGGACGGGAGTGCGGCGGGGGTGCCCCTTGTCAACCACTCTGTTTTTGGCAGTCATGGGCTGGGTGGTGCGCCAGACGGCAGAGGGCAGTCCAAGAGGAATGGGATGGACAACATTTTCTACATTGGAGGATCTGGAGTGTGCGGATGACATTGCGCTACTGGCACGTTCACATCGGCACGTCCAGGAGGAGATGGATAGACTTAATGGGTTTGGCCAGCGGGTGGGCTTGAACATCAATTTAAAGAAGTCTGGGGTCATGGCGCTCGGTGTGGGCAGCCCTGGGCCCATATCGGTAGGGAATAAGCAATTGGTACAGACAGATACCTTCACATGCCTAGGAGGCATGGTGGCACCGGACGGCGGGGCGGGCGAAGACATCGTCATCGGAATGAGTAGGGCAAGAGCAGCCTTCTTTGGCCTAGGCGACATCTGGAGGTCCTCCCGGTGCAGCACAAGCACAGAGTTGGGGTTGTATCAGAGCTGTGTGCTTTCTGTGCTTCTCTGTGGTGCAGAGTGCTGGAGAGTTGCAGAGAAGGAAATGTCGAAATTTCCTCTTTTCACACAACATGCCTGGGAGAAATTCACCGAATCTTTTGGCCGAGTGCCATCGCTAACCGGGATCTGCTTGCTCGTAGCAAGCAAGAGGACATGCACACCATCATAGCTGGCAGACGCTGGAACTGGGTTGGTCATGTCCTCAGAGGAGACCCCGATGCCATCACAGGAACAGCTATGCTTTGGACCCCTGAAGGAAAACGAAAGAGAGGCCACCAAAAACAACCTGGCGGAGGACTGTGAACACTACACAGGAGTTGTAGACGTGTATTGATCACTAAAAGTTTCACATAGTCAGAGCTCACGTTACCACTCCAAACATTTCTTCAGGTACTAAATATACAGCTAACCCATATATATATATATATATATTATAACCATTCAAGAATTATTATGATGTAACTAACTCGATTTTTATCAGCTATCAAAGCATGCCAGGAACCAACATAAATATACAGCTAACTTACTTTTTTAGTCGTTCTATTTCTAGCCTGGGGTGTAGAGGTTTCCCAGAGAGAACGCCACACAATCCTATTGTCTGTCTTCCTGCTGGCCTGGTTCCAGTCTAGTCCTCGATCCTTCAGAGATTGTCTAATACAGTAGAACTCCATTTATCCGAACCCCAATTATCCGAACATCCAATTATCCGAACACTTTCCAGAAATGAAAAAAAAAATCAATCGCCACCAGTCACGTTTGACTACATTTCTGAATCTTTTCATGCGGCAAGCTTCAAATGTGTGCGAACAATTTGTAGAGGACGGGATGGGCTAATGGTCGGTCGCTTACGTACAGGAAGTCAGTTAGATCATAAAGTCAGTTAATATCTGGTTTACCAATCCAGTGTACGTGTGCGTTCTAGGCAGAACACTGGCTAAACAGACAGTTCAACTTAAAATAATTGTGTCTGCTACTACAGCAGAATAATTTGGGTGTACAAGGATTTCTCTGTGCGATATGGCATCTTCCAGTAGGTCTAAAGCATATAAAAGGAACCGCAATGTTTTGTCAATTGAAACGAAAACAGAAATTATCAAGAGACTAGGAAAAGGTGAAACTGTGTCTTCACTTGCGAGGATTTTCAATGTTGGGAAAGCTACCGTCTCTGACATCAAAAGTAAAAAGGATAAAATTATGAGATTTGCATCGAAATTGGAGAGTGAAAATGGGTCGAAGAAACGTAAAACCATAAGAAATGCGAAATATTTGAAATTGGAAGAGGCTTTGTATATATGGTGTCTGCAAAGAAGAAGCAAATTGGAACCTATCTCTGGCTCTCTATAGTGTGAAAAGGCACTTCAGTTCAACAATCAACTTGACGGTCCTCCTGACTTTAAATCTCGTCATGGCATACGAGAACTGGAGATTCAAGGGGAATCTTTATCTAGCGATGCAACTGCCGCTGAAAATTTTAAAGAAACATTCTTGGCTTTTTTGGAAGAAGAAGGTTATTCACTCGATGATGTGTATAATGCCGATGAGACTGGCTTATACTGGAAATCATTGCCTCAAAAACCACTTGCATCTCAGCGCGAAGCAGCTGCCCCTGGGTTTAAAAAGTGCAAAGAGAGAGTAACAATTTTGGTAGCCGCGAATGCCAATGGATGTCATCGTTTACCGGTGCTAATGATCGGCAAAGCCAAAAAAACCACGTTGTTTAAAGAATGTGACATGTCTCCCATTGTGCTACAAAGCACAGAAGAGTGCTTGGATGAATAGTGAAATATTTCTTGATTGGTATACAAATCAGTTCATCCCAAATGTGAAGAGGTTGAGAGAACAAGAAAAGAAAACTGGAAAAGTAATTCTTCTACTGGACAATGCACCATCTCATCCAGAGACGGATACATTGAATGCAGTTGATGCAAATTTTAAAGTAATTTTTCTGCCTCCCAATGTAACAGCACTGATTCAACCAATGGATCAGGGTGTTATAGCAAAGCTTAAAAAGATGTACAAGAAGGAAGTCCTGCGTCGTTTATTGTTGGCTGAAGATGAAGAAAGTGTGGTGGCGTTTTCCAAAAAGCTTAATCTCAAAGACTGCTGCTATATGTTAGCTGATGCTTGGACCACCCTGTCACAAGATAATCTCAACAAGGCTTGGAATAGATTGCTTGGGAAAAAAGGAGGAAATAAAACTACTGCAGTGGACACAAATGATGATTGTATAAATGAAGTTGTGGAACTGTTTCAATGCCCGGATTTTCGGACTGTGACAAAGATGATGCCCACATGTGGCTAGAAGATGATAATGATTCTGGTTTTCAGTTTTTGAATGACGAAGAAATTTTGTCTTTTGAGCAAAAAGAAAACCAAATACATGTAGTGACCGATGACGAAGACTCCTCAGAAGTACATGATGTACTTGTAGATTATGAAGAAAACCCAAAACGTCGACCAAGTCCTGAAGAGGCCTTTATAGCACTAGAATCAGCGATGGCTTGGTACGAGCAAGAAGATGACAGCTGTCCTACACAGCTTCTGCTGTTGAAGAGAATGCGGGACTTAGCAACCAAAAGGAGACTATCCAGTTTGGTGCAAAAGAGGATTCCTCATTATTTTAAATAGTGGGCTACATCTGTGCAAGTACATGTATACGTAAGTTGCGCCTGGTTTTGAATCGTTTGTAATGTTATTTTGAAAACATTTCTCTTTCTTAACAAAAATAATTAATACAAGTAGTACATGCACTGCAGTGTTATGACAGATTTTGGTGATACAGTAATCTAATACAGTGTGGGTATTATTATTACAGTACAAGTAAATATGTTTTATAGTGTATTTTCCTTGTGATGGTTAATTATTTTTAGAAATATGTGTACATGTACTCGATACATTATGTAATCCAATTATCCGAACATTTGATTATCCGAACGATGCTCGGTCCCATGGGGTTCGGATAAATGGAGTTCTACTGTATTGCCCTCCCAGCGAACTCAGGGTCATCCTGGAGATCTGGATCCCTGGCTCTTAGTTTTATATACTTGTCGTAGTAGCTGATTTTCTCCCATTCTGCAGACATGGCAAAACCATTGAAATTGGGACTGTACTACTCTGGCCTGCAGGGTTTTGAGGCCATGATGTATCGTCTGGCTGCTGACCATGTCTCTTCTTGTGACTTCAACCACCTTCCTCATATACCCCATTTCTGAGGTTTGGAGCTGGCTTTTGTGAGTTGTAGTCATTGCCCATGACTCTCATGCATAAGTCAAGACTGGAATATAGGTGAAGCGGTATACAGCCATCTTCGTCTTCTTGCCTATTTAATATACAGCTAACACATATATAAATGTGAAGAAGTACTGAGAAAAAGAGAAGATCAGCACAAAGCATGGATAACAACAGAAACCATTAGCAAGATAGAAGACAGGAAAAACAAGAAAGCAGATTTAAACAGAAGCAAAACCAGAAGCTCCAAAGCTAAAGCTCATGAAATGTGCATAGAAGCAAACAAAGAAGTAAGAAGAAACATCAAAAGAAACAAGAGGAAGTATATTGAAGAGTTGGCAAGGGAAGCAGAGGAAGCTGCAGCCAAAGGAAATATGAGGGACCTGTACAACAACACAAAGAAGCTAACAGGGAAATATAAGCAAGCAAATGGCCTCATAAAATATAAGAATGGTAAAGTGCTTATAAGAACAAATGAAGAGATGGGCAGAACATGTCCAGCTGTGCTTCGTCTTGAGGAACTTCTCAATAGACCAGCTCCAACTAATCCCCCAGATATCCAGTACTATCAGTGCCAGGAATATCATGGCCAAAACTACATTCAAGAACATGAGACAGATACTAACATCTAAACATAACTCACAAATTAAAACTGAGTCATTAAGTGTTTTATATATATCTTCTTCTTCGATCCTTAACCAACGACCGTCAAAGCAGTCAGTGGCCATCACGCCTAGTGGCGTCTTGTAGGGCAACAACAAATTGATTCCACTTTGCACGGTCGGTGGCCATCCTTCGTACAGTGCCCCAACTCTGGTTCATTCTTTGCATCTCAGCCTCCACAGTCCTCCGCCAAGTTGTTTTTGGTCAGCCTCTCTTTCGCTTTCCTTCAGGGGTCCAAAGCATAGCTGTTCTTGTGATGGCATCGGGGTCTCTTCTGAGGACATGACCAACCCAGCTCCAGCGTCTGCCAGCTATGATGGTGTGCATGTCCTCTTGCTTGCTACGAGTAAGCAGATCTTGGTTGGTGATGGTATTCGGCCAAAAGATGCGGTGAATTTTTCTTAGGCAATTTGTGTGAAAAGAGGACAATTTTGACATTTCCTTCTCTGTGACTCTCCAGCATTCCGCACCATAGAGAAGCACAGAAAGCACGCAACTCTGGTATAATCTTAATTTTGTGCTTGTGCTGTATTGGGAGGACTTCCAGATGTTATTTAGGCTAAAGAAGGCTGTTCTTGCCTTATTCATTCTGATGTTGATGTCTTTGCCTGCCCCACCGTCTGGTGTTACTATGCTTCCTAGGTATGTGAAGGTATCTGTCTGTACCAATTGCTGATTCCTTACTGATATGGGCTCAGGGTTGCTCACATTGAGCGTCATGACCTCAGACTTCTTTAAATTGATGTTCAAGCCCACCTGCTGGCTAAATTTATTAAGTCTATCCGTTTTTTCCTGGATGTGTTGATGTGAATGTGCCAGCAGTGCAATGTCATCTGCATATTGCAGATCTTCCAATGTAGAAAATGTAGTCCATCTTATTCCTCTTGGACTGCCCTCTGTTGTCTGGCGCATCACCCAGTCTATGACTGTTAAAAAAAGAGTGGTTGATAAGGGGCATCCCTGTCGTACTCCTGTCTTCACCTCGAAGGTTAGGTTGCTCTGCCCAACACTACACGTAAAGTTGGCATAGAGGCTTTTTATGATTGCCACTATGCAGCTTGGAATTCCATAAGCCCTCAGTATTTTCCATAAACTGTCCCTATGTATGCTGTCAAAAGCCTTTTCAAAATCAACAAAATTTATGTAAAGCTGTCTTTGCCATTCTGAGCACTGCTCTATAATGTTCCTGAGAGTGAATATATGGTCTACACATCTTCTGTTCTTTCTAAATCCTGCTTGTTCTTTCCTCAGTTTGTAGTCTACTGCCTTTGAAATTCTCTGTATAATTATCCTGCCTAGTATTTTGCTGGGAACTGAGAGAAGAGTGATTCCTCTCCAATTATTGCAGTCTGCAAGATCTCCCTTTTTGGGCAATTTGACAATTATTCCTTTGTTCCACTCTGATGGTGTTGTCCCCGTTTTCCACACTTGTGCAAATAGTGGTTCTAATAGTTCTGCTGCTAGCTCAGGGTCTGTCTTAAATAGCTCTGCATTTAAGTTATCATGGCCCGGAGCTTTACCGTTCTTTAACCCTTTGATTGCTGTGATGATTTCTTCTTTTCGTGGAATGTCTGTATTTACATCTAGATCGTTTTCAGCCTCAGGAACATTCAATTGTGTCTCTGGTATTTCCTTGTTCAGAGTTTATACTAACAATAACTCGCCAATGATGAAGGAAGTAAATCAAAAACTGTAATATATTTTTTAACTATTTTTTAAATCAATATAAAAGTTATTTGATGACAACATTTTTTGTGAAAGTGAGTGGATTTGTTTCAAAGAATGTTCCCTGATAAAAAGTGTTTTTAACAAAAACTTTCAAGTTTTCATGATTTGTTCCTTGGGTGAGGGCGACAGAGCTGGCCGTGTCCGAAAACAGGTTCAGGAAGGAAAACTCCTACGCGATCAAAAGATTGTCCTTGCGCCTTATTGATCATCATTGCAAATGCTAAAATCACTGGGAATTGACGACATCGCATCCTAAATGGCAAACTGCGCTCGCTCGGTTCTAAGTCAATGCGAGGAATTAAGACTCGTTCTCCCTTATTTCTGCCAGTGATAATTTCTTCTTCTTCTTCTTCTTCTTCCGTCCTTAGCCACCGACCGTCAAAGCAGTCAGTGGCCATTACGCCTAGTGGCGTCTTAGGGCAACAGCAGATAGATTTTCTTTGCCATTATTTCCCATCACGCCTAATGGCGTCTTTAGGGCAACGGCAAATCAACCCATCAATATAATTCCGATGCAAGACTTTTATGACCAAACGCGTGCCATTCAGTAGTCCGTTTTTGCGTTCTTATTTCGCAATAGCATGATACATGCAGCAACCTTTAATTTCAGCAAATGCGGTGGCATTCCTGGTGGGCACTGCTCATTAAGGAACTCGGTTGGGAAATCAACTGCGTCGTTGGGATCATCGGAAATCAAGGTCTCTGTGCTCCAATAAACCGTTTCATTTCCAGCGAGTAGCTCCAAAAATAAGTCTGCAATACTTTAAATTAAAATTGTGTCATTCAGAAACAATCAAAAACTTACATTTTAAGGTTATTTTTAACAAAATGATGAGTTAAATCCGTTTCCGGAATGAAACTGGGTTCTACAATCAAAAACTTACATTTTATTCATATATCACTGTCACTCACTTTGTGTTGCACAATTCACCAACTTTTCTTTGTTGAGTGTTACTATTTTCAGGAGAGTACATATACGGGAAACAATACAATTAATGTTTAACTTTCAACCACAGTTGCATCCCTTAGATGTGACTGACGTACAAACGGCGAGAATTATGGAGTTTGATATATATATATGTCTTTACTATATGGTGTAGAAACATGGACAAATGAACAAGCAGTTGGAAGAAAGAATTGAGGCCCATGAGATGTGGATGTATAGAAGAATGGGGCACATCTAGTGGAAAGAGAAGAAAACAAATATAGCGAGGTCCTAGAAAAGATAGGAATGAAAAGATAAATAATAAAGAAGATCAAAGACAGCTAAAATATTTTGGCCATATGAAAAGACATAACACCTTGCTGAAAACCATAAAGGAAAGGAGTTGTTGTTGGCAAACATGCATGAGGGAGTTAAAGTTAGTTGCTTATCCTTTTCAGGACGTGGCAATCAACCTCAGCTTTTATTGGCTGTTTGTGATTTTTCTAGGCAATTTTTCCATTCAGTAGTTTGCCATTGCTTTCTGAACGGTACGGCGCTTATACCATTGTTAAAAATCCACACAAAGCGATCTGCTACCAAACCGCCTGCAGCAGGTTTCGAACCTGGTATATCTGGATTATGAAATTGCGTTCATATCCATTAGGCCACAGACGCCGACGCTTGAGGGAGACAGTGTTATAAATGGGAAGATAATATCAATAGATGGACTGGAAAGAGTCCTTCACAGTGCCCCATCAAGACAAGAGACAGAAGATATTGGAAATCTATTGCAATTGACCTTTAAAGGTCAATGTGAGGATGCCAGCTGATGATTTTAAAACTTAAAATACAATTTTGTTAAAATCATTGAGAAGTGAGATAACAATTATTTGCAGCTATGAAAATTTTCCCGACTAGATTATTGGAAACTTAAATCTTACAGCAGTGTGGTTCATTCATTGACCATTTTCATTATTTTTTTTGCATACCTATCATCTTGAATTTGTCTCCTAAGATTGTGCTTACAATCTGTAATATTTTATGTAATTTTTGTAATGAAAAAAAAATCACCCTCGTGCCATCTAATATACAGAATGAAGAAATTACCAAAGGTTTTGACAGATTTATAACAGTCACCAATACTTTTGACAGGATCAGGTGTGTTTGCTCTGCAGTCAGAACAGGCAGACGATATTGCAGACATTGTCAATCTGGCATCCACTGGGAAACTAGCCAACTGCCATCGCAAGTTCAAGAACAGAAGTGAGTTGTTTTTCAACTGTAAATGTTGACCCTCTTCACGTGTGTGCTCCTTTGCCAACTGATAATCTTCATATATCACTTCATTCACTTCTTGCTTTTGCTTTCAGCAGTAAAATATTAATATGATGTGATTTTATGATTAATGATTTGATTGATTGATTATTATTGGCTGATTTCTAAAATTAGGTTGCATATTTTCTTTGTTTATTTTCTGGAACTGTGTAATTTTTTATTTTAATTTATTATTATAATTCACTTTAAAAATGAATAATTCGAAAAGTAAGTACTCCAGGTTATGTTAGTTTAGTCTTATACAACGTAATTATATGATGCATATTAAAATGCATTTCTTACTGAATTGAAAATTATTTGGTGAATGTTAACAATATTTTTTAATCAATCAGCGCAAAGCTGTAAGATTTATCTTGTATTGCAGCACTGCTACTAAGTTGTTGGTACTTGCATATAACATTTCTTATAGCTCAAGATTTAATATTTTGATACTATAGTCCGTTCACCAATTGATGGTCAACTTTGAAATTTGTTTTAAAAAAAACTAACTGATGTAATGAATTTATATTTTGCATGTAGTCTTATATTATTCATGACGTTATGAAAACATTTTTTGCCTCCAGAAAATGTATCTAGTTTGAGATATCTCTTCTTCAGGTTATATTAAAATCACACTCCCCTACCAGTATTAAAATGTAGCATGTCAGCAGTACATTTGTGTTGCACAGGCAATAAATGGTTTTTTAATAGAAAAAAATATATTTTAAGGGAAAATTATGACATTTCGTGCACCGCAGTTGTCTGCTGTTGAAAGCTGAAATAGTGCGACATCATTAGTGCAAATCTGTACTTGTAAAGTCAGTGGCTTATTGTGAAATTATTGTAAAGTTATAGCTGCATTGTATTATATTGAAACAAATTTTTTTTTCTGCACTTATAGAATAATATTACATTCATTATGAGTTTGAAGTGCAAATTTATAACTAAGAAGAAGGTTACTGTAATGCTGTACAGACACTTCTGCAGGGAGGCTAAAAAGGGGAGTTTATATCCCGATATCAATAGACCTGATAGAAGAACACAGGTTGCGCTTGGTATTAACAGAGTTTCTTTTCGTCGATGGATACAACATGATGTTGGGTCTAAAAATGTCAGGCAAGGAAGAAGAAAAAAAAGTTGACAACTTCGATGAAGTTATTCAACGTGAGATTTTCAAAATGTTTTCGTTAAATGAACTTGTCACTCTCCGCAAACTGAAAGTGAAGCTGCTAAAGGATTGTGATATTGATATCTCAAAAACAACTCTTTGGAAAGTTGTAAGGTCCGTCGGTTTTACGTTTCGCAAATCTATTGGAGGCAGGAATGTATTATGTGAAAAACCACACTTAATTGCTGCCCGAAGCAAATTCCTTAGACAGATACGAGCACGAAGGATGGACGGATATGATATAGTATATTTAGACGAAACATGGGTTAATTCGCACCATACAAATGAGAAAGAATGGCAATCTTCTGACAGTGTTCATAAAAGGACAATTCCCAGTAGCAAAGGACAACGAATTATAATTGCGCATGCTGGCAGCAGTGAAAATGGAATTGTCCATGACGCAGAACTAATGTTCCAGGCAATTTCAACAGATGGTAGGGACTACCACACTGAAATGAATGGACATATTTTTCGTTCTTGGATAGAAACAACTCTTCTCCCCATTCTTGACAGACCATCATGTATTGTAATGGACAATGCATCCTATCACAATGTTGTAGCTCAGGAAGACAAAGTACCAACTTCCTCAAGCACAAAAGATGAAATAAGAACTTGGCTACGAAATGAAAATGTCAATGTCGACAATACCTATTTGAAACCTGAATTGTTACAGCTTGTGAAACAGACTAAGAAGACTAAGGTGTATTGCGTTGACAAAATAATTGAATCATATGGTCACACCTCTCTTCGACTACCACCTTATCATTCGCATCTTAACCCAATAGAGTTACTTTGGGCTAAAATCAAAGGACAGGTTGCAGCACAGAACACCACATTTAAAATGAGCGACGTGAAAGTTCTTACACATGATACCCTAAAAAAGACAGATTTTCAATTCTGGAAGAAATGTGTAGATCATGTGCTCCGTGAAGAAGAAGAATACTGGCAACGTGATGGATTACAGTTTATCCAGCCATTAACAGTTGTTAATCTAATGGAATCGTCAGATACGGACTGAGATAAATGTAACTTAATTGAGATATCAAAAACATAAAACAATGTAATTATGCTCCTTCAAAACAAGAAGAAATAGTGCAGGTATACATGTAAAGTTTACCGTGTCGTATACAATATAGTTTTGAATACATTTTTTTTCCCCCACGTTTCAGATTTAAATGTATCACTACTTATAGCTGTTTCCTATGCGGTGAGCAGATATGGATACGCCTCTGATCCTACTTTTGACATTTATGACGTAGTATACTGTAAAATTTAATTTTTAAGCAGTGCTTCTTGTAAGATTCGGAAAAGATCAAAGGAATTTACGGTTTTGAAGAATGCAGATTTGATATTGACTTAACAACAACATATTTGCTTAACTTCATTTTGTATTATTATGCCCTTATTTTTTGGTTTTTAGTGAAGACTTCTTCATGTTTGCAATTTATGTATCGCTTTGTTCTGTAGTGGATGTCACATAATTTTTCATTCAGTTTCCACAGTTGTTCAGTGGAATATTACTGAATGCCACAGACTGTCCCTTATTTTGTCTTTTATATATGTTCCACATTTCAGGCTCCCAGATTGACTTCAATAGTCACCTCATTGCAGATATGTCATCCTCACCATCATCATCATCCATCAATCATCCCCATAATCCAGACATTGCCAGTAGGACTCCTCCCCAAGGAGCACTACCTGTTACCCTTAATTGTTGCCATGACAGCCAGACAGGGAGCGCCGAGTCAGAAGATTGGAGCTGGTATAAACGTCATTCAGTCAGTGTGATGGACCATCGTCGCATTGCTGCTCTAAGGGAGAAGGGCTTTCTAGAAAATAGAGAGCAACAGGTCATGGGAATCTATGATATTCCTCCAAACCATGAGCGAAGGCTGGAAGATAACATCTGGGAGAATCCAGATGAACCAAACTATGCACATCCCAGACCAGACCCTGATAGTACACATACTGTATCTTTAACCAATACAAGCAATCGCTCAACGCCAATAAGCAGCTCAGCTATGCTTCATTGTGGAGACTGCAGTCATTACAAGAGAATAATACCCAGAGAGAAAGAATATATGAACAGTGGTTCAAATGAGCAAAGACAAACAGCTCTTTATAAACGGCAGAGTGCCAGTGCTGAATTACTTGACACCAAAGTCAGTAGTCTAGGTGAAATGCTGGCTGGAAATGGGCAGAAAGATTCTAGTTACAAAAGTTCACATGAAGAATCTCTTCAACGTCTTAAGAAACAAGAATCAGATTTGCAGCGGGAGATGGTTTTACTGGATGAAATTCTCCAAAATTGTTCAGCAAAAAGTCAAGAGCTGTCTTTTGAAGAAGATCACTCAGAGATAGGTGGGGTTGTTAAATGTTTGAATGAATCAGGAGTTAGTCAGGGATTTAAACAGGTACTAAATCAGTCTTTGATGTCATCACTTGATCATGACTTAACAATACTTTCAGGCAATATTTCTTCCCTGAAATCAGCTAAGTCTGAGCTACTACAAAATTCAGATCTTAAAAAATTGGACAGGACCACAGTTTTAAGACTTAACACCAGTATGCCTGAGGGAACACCCATTAGACCTTTGTTTCATGCTAAACTTAGTAGCATACCCCCAGCTTCTCATTTGAATGCACCATTGCCATATGTTAATTTGAGCAAGTATGATGATGAATCAAATAGTCATGTCCATCTCCTGGGAAGTGCAGACTCTGTACCAGTTGTTAGAATGTCCAGTTTGCAGGTTTTACATGATGGCCACAACCATGGATTGCGAGGCCGTAACTTCAGCCTTACAAGTCTTCACAGTCAATCTGCAGCCTCTAGTCTGTATAATATTAGTCAGTCTGTACCAGATAGAAACCATTTTTTTGAACACAGACCTGCTGGGAAGACATCACATTTAACCTCATCTCCAGCCACAGAAGCTAACCAGTGGGAGGGTGCAAATGTGTCTCAACATAATGAAATTCTTGTAGTTAAAATGGATCATCAACCTGAATACATAGCTCAAAGTGTGCATACAGCACAGCACCCTTTTTCACAAAGTGATGGTAGCACTGCTCAGAAGTTAAGCTCTGATATTGTTAGCATTCTTACCACTGATGCTAGAAGGCCTGTGCGAGAAGAAAGACGAGGTAATATGACAGATATTTATGAAAACCTGCCAGTCAAGGACAATTATACCCCTCCACCAGAATTGCCTCCCAAAGGTCCTGCCCTGCTGAAGAAATTGAAAACTGCAGCTTCTAACAGTAGTAAATTTACTGTGCCTCAGAACACCTCTCATTGTGTGAGATTACATCATGCAGAGAAAAGCGTTGAAACAAAGGGTTATAGTTATGACAGTAGCACAAGACGAACAGGAATTGAGAAAGAGCTGCCGAAAAACACAGACACAAAGGAAGACAACTATCTCATTATGGGCAGCCCAAAAATAAAACACAAAGAGTTACCAGAAAAGGCTAATGTATCCTTTGACTCCTCTGTCAGTCCACTCGGAGGTCACTGTGAAAACACTAGCATTGCTAAGAATGACTATTTGGGTATGGGCATTTTTGGCACAGATGGAATTGACTGCTCTAATGATGATGAGATCTATTTGGATGTGGATACTAATCAGGAGTTTTATCATCGAGATTTGTACATTTCTGAAGCTGACCTGAAACTGCCACCCAACTCAGTCGTAAGCAGGATGTTGGGAGAGAGCACTTACATGGTGATGGCCACTGTGTCCCGCATGAAGAATGAGGTAGTGAGGAATCTGGAAGCACCTCAGTTAGTAAGTATATCACAGTCAGCTGAGAATACTTACTCTGTCAGTCCTTCAGTCTCTCCTACTCCAGCTCCTCCTCCCCCACCTCGTCCTGTGTCCCTGAAAGTGCGTCATAACTCTGACAGTGGTGTTTCTCCTGGACCCAATGAATTCAGTACGTCTGGTGCTCACAGAGAACAGAAATCCAAAGTCAAGCCTGTTAAGAGTCCAACCAAAGTTTACACTAAGATAAAGAAAACAAACCAGCAGAGCCAGGTCTCGGAACCACCTATGCCGTTTCCAAACTTGATTGAATTCAGCAAGAAGATGTCTGACGGCAGGTCTACTTATGTCAATACTTACCTAGATGCAGACAAGAATTTGGTGCCTCAAGAAGTTTTTATAAATAGAGATGTTCCACTACCAGAACCAGTGAAAGAGGGATTTCTGGCTAGGTTTAAGAGAAGAAGTTCACGAGATAAAAGTGCATCGCAGGCTCCTGAAAAGTCTGTCAGTTCTAAAAATAGAAATAGTGTATTAGAACGTAGCATGTCAGAGCACGATTCAACCAAAGCAGCTAAGGAAGAGAAATCCTCTCGATTGAAAGTTGGCCGTCGCAGATCATCAAGCTTTCCCAATCAGTTAAGCTACCAGGAGTCTCAAGACAGTTCTAATGCATACGTGATCAAGCAGGCAGCATCCTCATCTAGCAGTTTTTCCTCTGGTTCCTCAAGGCCCAAACCAGACCAGAGTGAGAGTTCATCATCCATCCGTGACTTCTCTGATGACTCAGATATGTCACCTTTGTTGAAAAGGGGCGACAAAAGAGTTGATCCACTAACTGTTCTGCATGTTCATAGAACTGATCACACTCCAATCAGTCCATACATGCAAACTTACAAATCACCTGCTAAAATAAACCAGCTCTCAACAGAATCATCCAAAACTGATGATGAAAAGTTAATTGAAATAATACAGATGAAAGGTCAGGCAAAGAAGCCAATTGTTTATCAGCGGTCCTCATCTCTTGATCTCAAAAAACCTAACCAAGGGCACGAACAAGGATTTTATTTGAAATTGCCCCAAACTCAATATAGAAAGGAGAGACGCTTCAGTTTTGAAAAGCTCATTGGCTGCTCATCCTCGTTTGATTCTGACATTCCTTTCCCTAAAGAACCAGCAAGATCCATAGACTGTGCTCATTACTCATATAGTGACCAGTCTGCAGTGGGCGCTGTGCCTTCGCCCACCTTCAGTATACATGTCGAACATATTCCACCCAGCTTGCCTCCCAAAACCAGACATTATCAAGGTCCACTTTCTCCAGTCATTGAAACAGCACCTCTAGTGCCTACCATTACTGAACCTATATATGTAGAGATGGATGAGTTGCTGTCAAGTTCTGATGTTGAAAGAGCCAGAAAGGAGAAAGAGAAATCTCAGGTCACACTTCATACCCAGCCAGATGTGGAGGAAAAGGATAGAAATAGCAGATCTACTGATGTTGAGACAAAGGCAGGTATTTTCACGTTCTAAGCATCATGATGCAATAAGATGCATAGGATGTCAAGCCTGACAGTGCAGTTGTAGGTGGACAGTCCTCTCTGTATGTCTCCAAGATTAATCCAGCATGTTTTATGTCTGCTTTCATCAGTAAATTAGTTTCATTATGTTCTTACTCATCAGAATGTACTTATTTTTGTTGTTACAATTTTGATTTAATTTATTTATCAATATTTTAACTCTTTGTTAAGTATTTTCTAACTTCTGTGCAATATATAAGTGATGTATCCTTTCTGTTTCTCATTGCTCAATAATTTCTGTATGCATGGCTCTAATTTACCAACTGTTATGTTTTGTATTTTTTTGCCTGCTTCATCCGTAACATGTGTTGAATGTAATAGAACTTGTAACAGAGTTATGAACAGTCTAGTCTTTATTGTTTACAGTTCCTCTTGACCTGGTGTTGCAAGTGACTGCCTTTTTTACTTACTTACTTACTTAGTCGTTCCCCTTCTACCGTGAGGTGTAGAGGTTTGGAAGAGAGAGCGCCAGACCATCCTATCGGCTGTCTTCCTCCTGGCCTGGTTCCATTCTAGTCCTCAGTCCTTCAAAGATTGTCTAATGTTGTCCTCCCAGCGGACTCTGGGTCGTCCTGGGGGTCTGGATCCCTGGCTCTTTGTTTCCCATGCTTGTCGTGGTAGCCGATCTTCTCCCATTCTGCAGACATGGCCAAACCATCTTAATTGGGACTGTTCTACTTGGGTCTGCAGGGGGTGGCATTTTAGGCCTTGACGTATCGTCTTTTTTACTTATTTATTTATTGTTTGTTTTTCTTTTATTAAATATAACTGCATGTTCTCTATTATTTGATTGTTTTATATTCAGTGGTGCAGATGTCACAGTGACTGACTAATAGAGCATGTTTGCAAACAGTGGCATTTATTTATTTTTTAAGTGGACCATGTGCAGGCTTCCCCCTCCCTCCATTACTGAGTAAAAGTTATCATTACATACAGTGTCAATTTTTTACTTAAAGAGAAGCATGGTTTTGCTTGGATTATGTGTCAGTTTATCGTGTGCCAAATTTGTAGCAAACAGTCAAACAATGATCATACAAAAACAGGGCAATCCACACAAGGACGTCAGTTAACTCACGACGTATAAAGTCAATGATGCTTGTAACAGCTAGACGTTTTTCTGTATCATTTATTGTGGACGCCACAGTGACAAAATGTATACGCGAATATGTAGGTACATCAGACAGTCATTATCACAGCAACAATGTCAGTATAGCAATGGACGGTAGACAGCATCATAATAAAGGTGATTCACAGGCATGTCAATACATTATAAGGCTGTAATGTAGTCGGGAAAATTCTCCATCCCTTTCTATCTTAGCCAGAAGATAACCAGATGTATGAGATCAGTTCACTCTCCTTAATCTGACTTCAGCAAGACAGACACGTCTGCCGAAGTATAAATAATGTCCTCAAAAATATCCTCTAGATAACAAAGGTTTCCAAACCTAGTTCATGTAACAAAGTAGCAAGTAATGGTCCTTGGGACATGCATCAACCGATGCAGTACAATACAGCGACATGTGAGCTGGGAAAAACATCTCGTGACGACGACTTTCGAAGACAGGCTATGAATCAAAAATCGCTCACGACCAAAAATCGATAGAGTTAATGAAAAGTTAATTTACCTTGCCTTCAGGAAATACACAGAAATATTACGCCTCCCGGCATGTGGAAATACACTAGAGGTATTATCTCGAATAAACGAAATATCCATTAAGAGGACTTCACATTCCTGACAGAACAAAAAAAATAGCGGAGATCCCCTCTCAGCGAGGCATCTTCCTAGCTATTCAAAATCGCTCACTCTGGTGGGCGGAAATCGATCGACCAAGAAGCAAGACCAGTCATGCGCAGTCCAGCGCAAAATGACCACAGCTCAGAACTTAAGACGCAAGGACCTTTACTACGAACCAGCGTAAGAATGATTACCTTAAAAGGATAACCCAACAGGTTGCCAACCGTTTTCTGAGAAAACGGCCTAGCATAGCAAACTTAACTGCATTCAATACCAACGCGAGGAAACAACTGCTTACCGAGAAAAGTGACTATAAATTTCAAGCAGTTGTTGCCCTTGCGTTACAAAATATATATTGTAATAGAACGATGTTGCGAGAATTTCTCACGCAACAGTTACCCCATCCTGTAAAAAAAATTTAAACCACAACGAATTTCAACAAACATGGACACGTCAATTAAGGAAAAAAAAACACAGCCATCCAAGACAGAGGAAGGTCCTCTCGCAGGGAGGCATATGATGCAACACAGAGAAAGCCAAAAGGAGTGTGTGTTACTGACTAACCTTCTTTCTTCTAGGAGAATCTCCAGATTTGGCACCTGGAATGTTTGGACATTGAACGAACAAGGGAAAGCGGCACAAGTAGCAGCAGAAATGAGGGAATATAAAATCGAGGTTCTGGGACTGTGTGAAACAAAGTGGAAGGGGGTAGACAAGAAGAAACTCATCACAGGTGAATTGGTGCTGTCCTCGGGACATGAAGACGAAAGTTCACACCACAGTCATCAGCAAAATCCAGATTATCAAGCTGTTTAGTTGGATTCCACTGGATTCCATTTCTGTTTTGTGATGTCGATGTTTTCATAACCCAATCTATTGCTAGTAAGAAAAGAAATGGAGACAAGAGGCATCCCTGTCTCCCATTCTAATCCTAAACGGTTCTGTAAGTTGTCCTTCATGAAGAACTCTGCATATCATGTCTTCATAGGTATTCCTTATTAAGTTAATGATCTTCATGGGAACTCCATAATGCCTCATCAGTTTCCAAAGCGATTCTCTGTCTACACTGTCAAAGGCCTTTTCATAGTCCACGAATCCGATGTATAGCGGTGAATTCCATTCCAGACTTTGTTCAACTATTATTTTCAATGGGGCTATCTGGTCTGTACAGGATCTATTTTGTCCAAAACCTGCTTGTTCATCTCTCAGTTGCTTGTCTATGGACTCTTTTAATCTCTCAAGGATGATTCTGTTTAATACTTTTCCTGGCACTGATAGTAACATTATTCCTCTATAATTTGTGCACTCTTGTAAATTTCCCTTCTTAGGCAACTTGACCAGATAACCTTCCTTCCATTCTGCTGGTATTTCCTCTCTCTCCCAGACTTTGCCAAGTAGTTTGTATAATATCTCTGTAGAGGTATCAATATTTGCTTTGATGGCCTCTGCTGGAATGCCATCTGGACCAGCTGCTTTTCCATCTTTCAGAAGCTTTATGGCTTTCTTTATTTCTTCTCTACTTGGTCGTTCACAGCTGATTAGTAGCTCCTCTTCTGCTTGCTGGATGTCTGGGGGATTAGTTGGAGCTGGTCTATTGAGAAGTTCCTCAAAATGTTCTGTCCATCTCTTCATTTGTTCTTGTATATTACTAAGCAATTTTCCATTCTTATCTTTTATGAGGCCATTTTCTTGCTTATATTTCCCTGTTAGCTTCTTTGTGTTGTTGTACAGGTCCCTCATATTTCCTTTGCCTGCAGCTTCCTCTGCTTCCCTTGCCAACTCTGTATATTAAATACAGGCGTTGATTTTCACGGCTTGAAGTTTTAAAATCGGAGAGGGTTCTGCATTATTAAACGCGAGTATTTATTACGGAAACTGAGGCCGCCCCACGCCAAAAGTGAGTCATTGCGTGGCTTTTTCTTTATCGGGTCACTCTCTGATCCAATCATCATGCCGCAAAATCTAAAAATAGCCCGTGGTCATAAGCTAAATCTAGAACGTAAGAGTAACCGGAGTATTTCCATTACTTACTGAGCTACGCGCTTAAATCACACCCACCCCCAACTTTTACGTGAGTAGATGCGGGTTTAGTGGACTTTTCCAAATCACACCCACCCCCAACTTTTACGTGAGTAGATGCGGGTTTAGTGGACTTTTCCCCGTCTTAGAATTTACCCCTCCTAATAATTACTGCTACAGAAATAAAACGCCCCGCCATTATGTTAAACTAGAAATTCCTACATGAACGCAATTTCTTCATGGGAAAGAAAACTGGTGCAAGCTTAGAATCTAAAACCTACCGTTCCTCTTGAAAACGTTATAAATTATCTACAGAAAAAGACCAAACACCACTACTATTCCTAGAGAAGAAATATGGGACCTGTTGCAAATCAAATCACAGTAACTCCTCACAGTACCAATGTTCTCTTTTTCTCAGTACTTCTTCACGTCTCGTTCCATATATTTTTTACTTGTTGCCAGTGGTCTTCCGGATCTATTTCATCTTCCAGCTGTTGGAGTACTTGGTATTTGTTGGATACTGTGATTGAAAATTTATCTCTTACTTCCTGATTTCTAAGATATCCCACATTATACTGTTGTCTATAGTTATATGCTGTTGTAAATTTCTTGAGTTTTAATTTTGTTTTAGCCAACAGAATATTTTGTCTGATACCACATCTGCTCCTCTACATACTTTTGCATCATGCAATAATGACCTAAACTACTTACTTATGTATATGTGATCAATCTGATTCTCAGTTCTGTGATCTGGTGATATTAGTTGCTTTATATATTCTTTTATGTGGAAATATGCTTCCTCCTATAGCTAGTTGAAGCACAGAAGTTAGCTAATAGTTCCCCATTCTCGTTCATGATTAATCCATGATTTCTTCAAAGCCGGTGTTGTCTGTTCCTATTTTCGCGTTTAGGTCTCCCATCAAAATTGTGATGTCCTTTCTTTTCTTGTTTCCAAGACATTTTGTAGTCTGGTGTAAAAGTCTTCTTTCTCCTATTCTTCTTTATCATTTGTTGGGATGCATAACACTGGATGATGTTTACATTTACTTTCTTTTTGGCTGATTTAAACCTTGCTGTTATAATACGGGGTCCCATTGCTTCCTATTCTATAAGTGCCTTCTGTGCTTCCCTAGACAGCATTAGAGCCACCCCTTCACAGTGGTGGGCTCTTTCCTCCTCATGTCCTGAGGACAACACCATTTCTCCTGTGATCAATCTCCTCCTCTCTGTGCCCTTCCACCGTGTCTTGCAGAGACCCACGATATCAATGCTGTAATTTGTCATTTCCGCTGCTACCTGTGCAACTTGGGCTTGATGCTTTTGAGTAATTTCTTGGATATTAGGGCGCATTTGAGATAACCAAACTCTTATTTCATCTTCAATACAGAGAAATATTTCCCATTTTTGCATTTAATGCTTGTAAGTATTTAAAATCCAAATTTACATGAATATGACGTAGAAAACTGCATCAAAATAATTAAAGCTCGTTATGCAAATACAGAATACTTGTCCTTAATAGATTTCCAGAATGCGCGCAGAGGTATCTCAGCGTGTTTCATTTTATGACTGCGTTCAGTTGAAATAGTTTTATATTACATGATCGTTAAAAATATACTTCACGTAGTAAATTTACAAAATATTTGCAGCACACTTTGATAGGCACTGCGGAACACCGCTTGAGAAACACTGGTGTAGATAATACCAAGGTGTCTTCATCTTGGTATTGGCTGCAAAAGGGTGATAAGTTCAGCAGTCCTAGTTAAACAACAACAAAAGTAACTCTTAAAGTTAGGATGGCAAAGGCAAGAAGGAAGAAAGCTGGTTACTCCACCTCATAAAGCTGGAATTGTGTAGTCAAGTCTCTAACACTTCACTTCCCTATGGGAGTATCTGCCAAATAACTACCTTTACTTGTTTTGTTTTGGTTAAATGACTACTACATCCTGGCTAATTGCTACACACTACTATTACCTTTATGTCTTACATTTTTTTTTTTTTTTTTGGTAAAAATCCCCTTTGAAAATTTTTTTTTTTTTTTTTTTTTTTTTTTTTAAGTTGTCAGGAATAAATGTAGCATGTAGTTAAATATTTGTTTTGCATTTAGTATGTGATTAATGTTGCCTGTGTGATGCATTTATTTTACTTTGAATGTGGCATGCTGTGAATGTGGCGAATGAAGGGAGCAGCTTTTATATATGGACAAAGCAGTTTTTGTGTGGTTGTTACAGATGTTGTCAATACAAAGCTTTACTTTTCACATGACATTCAAATTTGCTCTGTGCAGTTTATAGACTAAAAGAAAGGTTTTTCCCATTACCCTGTGGTTCAGAGGCCTTCAGTCAGGTTATGCCAAGCTCTCCTGTCTTGTGCTATCCTTTCAAGTTTGTTCCATATCTTCTTTATACTTTTTAAGCCTTTCTCTAGTGCTCTTCTCAGTTTTGATTTTAGGGTTTCATGCATGTCTTTTACCCTAGAAATTCCAGTACAAGGACTGTCTTATAATGCTATCAGCAGGCTTCCTCAGTAGCGCGTCCTTTTCAGTGCCAATGTCTTGTGCGTTTATTGTTCTAATGGTATTTTTGGTTTGATTCTTTCCATCAGTTCCGCAGTGTGCTCCTGTCATATCACTTTACTACTTCTATTCTGCACAAGCATCCATTTATGAAAGTCTAACTTTCTGACTGTCATTTCTGTTTTTCTCCTTACTTCAGTCATTACAGTAGGATGACTTTGACATTTGCATTGAAACTTATAATTTTGTATGGAGTTTATCTCTTTTGATTTTCATATATCTCTCAGTGTTGTGAAGCCCCTCTTGCCTTCTATTTTCTTATTTTCATGTCACCATTCATTCCTCCAGCTGTGTATATGTTGCTGCCAGGTAAGTTGTTATGCACGAAGAACACTGCATTTCATATCGTCATGTGTTTTCCTTATTAGATTAATGAATATGGGGTACTCCATAGTGCCTCAGTAGTTTTCAAATTGATTCTTATTTATTCTGATCTGTTAAAGGCACTTTCATTAATGTACAAAAGCTGGAAATCACTGTTTTATATTAAATTCAACTTGTTTTGCCACTGAGCACAAGAGTAACTCTAGGTCTTTCCATGACTTCTTCATCCTTGTGTCTGTCTTCTGTTCTCTTCTATGTGTATTTTTTGGTTGCCTGAGAGTGATGAAAGGGTTAATGAGCCAAAGCCGGTAAATATGTAATTAAAATAGGGCACCATTGAGCAACTTGCTTTTGAGCTTTTACTTTGTTTTGTGTCCTTTTGATGTCATTTTTAAACATTTGATCTCCATTATTAATTCATTTAATTCTTGTAAACCCAGCATCTCTCTCTCTCTCTCTCCCCCCCCCCCCCCCCCCCCCCAATAATATTTTTAAAAACATGCGGGCGCGCACACTTTCACACAAGGGGGTGATAATGTGTTTGGGGGGGAATTTTCTCAGAACTTAATGTAACCATGAATAAGAGTTATAGGAATATGTAGGTACCCCAAATTTGCTTCAGTGCTGGCATAATTCTGTCTTTACAGCAGGGTGCATATTCAGAGTTTCCAAAACCTATTCATGCTAGTCAGTCTGCCTGGAGTACTTTTGAAGCCATCTGTTTCCAGTCTTGAATAGATTTGCATTATAACTGTGGCTTGCTTTAAATTATTTGTAACTTTTAGAGGTGGGAAACTGATTGTTTTCCTTTTAAATTATGTGCATCCCAGATGTAGATTTGCACATATTGGGAACCAGATCTCTCGCACATCAGCTGTGTGGGCTAATAAGTATGTGTTATAGATAAGAGTTGATAGCAAAGACACATAGTTCAGAATATTGATCATCTTCTTGTTCTGTCATTGTTTGAACCCCTCAAAAAAAAAAAAAAAACAGTCATCTTTTTCTTTTCCTGTTTGAGGGAGAAGATTTAAAATCTGTATGGATGTATAAAATATGCAGATAGGATAATCATTAGTGCTTCGTTTATCTTCATATGGGGTGGGGGTTGTGTCCTGCAGTGTCATGTTGAGCATTGGCTAAAATAAAACTTTAATAATAACGAATCCTAAAGAGCAACAGTTGTGGCGCTTGTATGGGTTTTTAATAAACGCAGCGACTGTGTCAAGCACCCATGTTTCAGGGAGGTAGCAGACGTATTTATTTCATTACTGAAAAGCATTTATTCATGAACTTATCTCTTGTTTATATTTTGCTCCTATTGGAACAGAGTTAGCTATTGTTTAGTGTTACACTTTTAAGAGTGCATGTTTTATATAAGGTAGAATTAATTCATGGTTTTACAAAATAGCAATCATTAAAAATAAAAAAGATATTGTAAACTTACTGGTGGAGAATGATTACCAGATTTAAATTTAAAAAAAAAAAAAGAAATTTAAAACAAACTGCAATCTCACTCACAGCTTTTAAGTACAAAAGGTGAAAAAAACAATTAGGAAACATGGGAGCAGAGAATGATTAAGCCATGTGGTGATGTCATCAGTATCCATCAGCTGCCTGTGAAGTCCAGGCCTTTGTTTGGTTGACATCAGTCAGATCTTTCTGTTATGTGCTGCCATCTGCTCAAGTTCTGTCCACATCTTCTTTATTCTTTTTTTGTCTTCAGTTTCTTTCCCCATTTGTTATTGAGTCTCACTTTAATTCCTTTACCCTTGGGCATTCCAAAAACAAGGACTGCATTGTAATGTAATCAGTGGGTTTCGTCCGTGTTTTTCTCATCTCCAGCGTCTTGTCCGAGTCAACTTGTTACAATGGCATTTGTCTGGTTCTTCAATGGCGATCTTGTCATACCATTTGTATTCCCGTTAACCCATTTATGAAAGTCTGTAACTTCTTGGTTATCGTTTATGTTGTTCTCCATGTTTGAGAGCCATACAATATGGCTGTTTTGACATTTTCAGTTGAAGATTTTAATTTTTGTGTTTAGCTGGATTTCTTTTGATTTCCCTTTGTTTTTCCAGTGCATTTAACTCTTTGACTCCGTAATTTTTTTCCATCCCTGTGCCGTAATTATTTTTTTTTTAAAGAATTCTAAACAGTGAAGTGTACTATCTTTTAGTGTAATTTTTATGTTAATCTTTTCTGTGAACCTGTACTTATTATATACCAAATTGTAGAGAAATAGATAGAGAATTGTAATATATAGTGTCTTTGATAGTATTAATACAAGTAAGTTCGGTATACTTATAACATTTTGCGGGACCAGAAGGCGCAGCAATAGAGACCGCAGTCAGCGACTCATAGCTTGACTGCCTGCGTCAGGACCAGCGAACCAGAGCTGGTCAAGACCGTGCTCCACCTCCACGTGGTGGTCCTGGAAACAGTCTGCAGCAGTGCAGGCTGGCTGAGCGAGCATGGATCGCAATGGGAAGGCAAACCCGGTCCTAAAAAATGCCGTGCAGAAGTCAGATGTGTCGACCGAAAGGTGCAGATATCACAGCTTAGGTGTAAACAGACACAACGCAACCACCGTCCTTTTCAGGGCGAACGAGGAAGAAGAAGAAGAAGATAACATTTTGCATATAAAATTGAAAAACACTAAAAAGTTAACTGTAGAATACGATCTTCTTCTTCTTCTTCCATCCTTAGCCATCAACCGGCAAAGCAGTATGTGGCCAGTACACCTAGTGGCGTCTTAGGGCAACAACAAATTGATCAATCTATCGCTGTTTCCACCACGCCTAGTGGCGTCTTTGTGGAACAAAAACAGACCAAACAATCTATCATTGTTTCCGTAATCAGATTGGTTGGCAAGCAGGTGATCAGCCCACTGTGCTAAGTTTTTACGGGATGGGGTAAACAGCCCCATGCCCATACCCTCCTTAGTCGCCTTTTACGACATGCGTGGTAGGGTGCAGTGTTACTATTCTTTGCTCCCCTTTCGGGCCCCGGTAACACACGGGTGAATACGATCTTACCAAAGACAAATTACTGTTGTAGACAATAAAACTTACTTTTTAGTCTTCAAACATCAAGGTAATCGATTTATGAAGTTAAAAACACATTGATTATGACCACAGTTAGTACATTTAGTGTTATTCACACCAGTTTTTACTGTAGTCCCTTGTAAGAATAAAATAAATTATGCAATATTGCATTACGAAATTTTCAAACAAATGAAGAATAACATCATATAAAAACTTTTTACATTTGTTTAATGTTTTAATAGTATCCCTAGCTTCATCTTCTACCTAGGACTAGTGATTAGATGTTACTATAGGTCTAGTTTTGTTGCTTTTCGATCGGCCAGAATAGGACTACGCCCACTCATCAACTAAATCTAATGTGTCTAGCTTTTCTGCATCGATTCTGTTAATTGACAACAAACTGTGACTACTAAACAATCATCGTCAATGCCAGAATTGTTTCTAAGTAGTTTGACACAATTATTCGCTTAGAAGACTTAGAAAATGTAAATATAGAGCGTGACATATTTCTGTAGCAATAGCAACGAAAAACACAAACACGTGAATCGTCACACAAATTGTGATAATAACATCAAAACATGCACACATGCTGCTTAACTACACTCAAATTAGTTGTTTGAATAGTAGCGGAAGTCATTTTATGAGTTTTAAAATATGAACTGCTGTCGTGGAATATTCTAATCCACATATATAAATTAAAAGGTAAATGTAAAGCATAACAAATAAATTCTAATAAAGAAAAGAGCAATGGTAAAATAACAGTGCTGTCACAAGGAATGTACTCGAAATCCCCTTTGTTTTATGCTTCGTCTGCAAATTGTAACGCTTTCACGTTGATAGTAAAAGCCTACTTATATTATTACCCGCTTTCTTCAATGAAACGTGTGCTGTATTTCTTGGAAAAACATTGAGAGGCAGACTGCGTAATGACCTAAATTAATCCTAACATTAATTATACTGCGTTACCAAAACGAACGAACAGATGGACTCAAATAGAAAGAGAGAGGGAGGGCTGAAAATCAGGAACGCATGCAACACGCGTCGCGCGATACACAATTACTACTATCACGCGTGTAAGGCCACATGCACTAACTTTTTTTTTCAGACGGACAGTGATAAATTCACTACCCTTCCCAGAGTTAGGTTTTAAAATCACGAAAAACGCTTATTAGAAAAGATAACATTAGATGGGTTTACGTTTGAAAACATTACAGTACCCAGACAGCACATCTTCGAAACAGGAGGTCGAAGAAATTGCATATTTTGAACGCAGCCACTTAGCTCTTTTAAATTTGTATATTTGGGTTCCTTAGGGTTTGCTGACAAAGAATATGTAAAACGTTACGCAAATAGTCTAGGAATTAACAAGTTATAACCAAAATAAAATAGTGGGGATGCCTGACAGCATGAAATCATTTCTGCTCATAAAATTTTTTTATAACGTGTTTGAAAAAACCTTACGTACAGAAATAGCCTACCATGTAAACTCCAAATTGATTGGAGCGCAACAAATATAAGACTAAACACGATTGGTCGGACTATAAATACTATCTTTGGTTGTTAGGGGAGACGTAGGAAGGTAAAATTTTTTCAAACACTTGTCGAAACGTGGCTCCATTGGCCAGACTCGCTGATATAATCACTTAGAAGCGTTAGTTCGAGACCACTAGTTCAAATAAGCTTGATAAGGCAACAGTGCGTTGAAGCCAGCTCATATTTTTGCGAAATAAAAGCCTGGAACATAAGCAGATGGGAATTGTGCCAGTAATTGTGCCAGAATTCATTGCTAGTCAACGTATCTGTGTTTTATTCTATGAATTGTGGTAAGCTTGAAACATTCAGTATCTTTTAATGAAAATTGAATGTGAATTGTTAATTTATGCCTGTATATATGTGTAGTTCAGTAGCAAACATGATGTAAAGCCTATAATGCTCCAGCCTGAACAGAAGGTGTCGGAGGAAAGTAAAACTGCATGGAATGGCCACACAGTACACTGACACCTAGATTATTGATTAGACAGAAATAATGCTGGAATTGCAGAGGCGTAGTAACCATTAAGGAGGTTAATGCTGGTATAAAGTATTTCAGATGAAGCTGACAGTTGGCCTAACGCTCTGAACTCAATGTTTGTGGTGTATTGTGCTCAGTGTAGAACTAGAGTATCAATTAGTTATGAAGTAGAAGGTACATCCTTCTTGTTTTCAGGGACCGTGGTCTTGATGGTATTGAGCAGCACCTGGTCAGAGCTTTGCTGAATCCAGAGTCGGACAGCATACTCCTTGGTCCATTTAGCTATCAGTGAGGTGTCTCCAGAGCACAGGGGAGAAATCGAGCAGAGGAGTCTTTTCCTGCCGCCATCACGCAAGATAAGCTGATGTGGCCAGCTGAGCTCAAAATTATGTACCCCATCTTAAAATAACATTGTAACATAAACTTAAGAGGGGAAGTAAATTGTTTTAATAACAGGAACTGAGAACATCTCCAATACTAGCTCCCATAAAGACAAACTATTGAAGTCATGATGACAAATACCAACAGAGCTTGAACAAAACAAAACCAGTATTACCTCATATTACTACTACACAACTGACACACATCGGATACTTTTAATAATATATGTCACTACAATACTCATATTGAGAAATTCTGTACATATAACTTGTAATTAAAATTGATTGTGATTCCTGGTTCCCTTTGTATTTGAATCAGGACACATATTCATTCATAACAGCAATGAATACATATTGTTATTTGAAAAGTTATCAGTGACTCCTTTAAGATATCCTTTAGAGTGTTATATGTATGTGAGTGTCACAGTGTTGTCAAGTGTGGTGGAATAAATTAAATTGTTTATCTGTCTGTTGTTGTTATGACTTACACTTCATCATACACATACCCTAGACATACAACGTAGTCATCACACTATTCCAGAATAATTCTGACTGAGATATATATATATGTGGCAGCAAGTAAGGTTATCTATAATACACTACTCTTATTAGATATAGATACCTTCACAGCTGATCTCAGTCAGTACACTAAGTCCCCTATAAATATTTATAACATCCCACTTCACCACAACTGCATTAAACGGACAATTTTTGTGGTTTATTCGTGATAAACTAAAAACAACGTTTCGAGTGTTACAGTGGCACAGCAGTAACAATTTTGCAATGCTCTGAGCATTGTTCCTGGGTCAAAGAGTTAAGCCTCATTCCTGCAACTGTGTCTGTGTTGCTGCCAGAATATACGTATGCGTTTACATCTCAAATATGTGTTTCTCCAAGTGCAGTCTGACTATCATTTGCCTTATTTGGTCTCATAATCCTTGTCCTTTCTCTCTAAATTTCCTGACCCAGTTGCTGTGACTTCTCATCCCAGTATTCTCTTTTTGTTTTGCATCTGCCCTGGCTTTAGGACAGAAGTGTATAGTCATTGGCAAAATCAAGGTGGTTGAGCAGTCCACTGAATTCTGTCTCAGGTAGTTGATGTTGTTTTGATGATGCAATTTAGGAAAAGAAATGGTGACGAGGCATCCTTGTTGGACTCCAGTTCTTATCTCACAGGGTGTTCTGTAAGTTGTCCTTATGAAAAATAATGAACTCTGTATTTCATTGCTTTAAAAGTTTTCCTCATTGTGTTGGTGAATTTACTTAGGACTAAATAGTTAAGTTCCTTCTCAGTTTTGAAAGCGGTTTTCTGTCTGAACTGTCATTTTCTACAAATTCAGTGTAAAGTGAGGAATTCAATTCCAAGCTCTGTTTTTTACTGTTATGCACAATGTGACTATCTGCTCTTCTCTTAATTGTCTGTCTATGGCCTCTTTTAATATCTTTTGTGTGATCCTAATAAATATTTTCCCTAGCACTGAAAGTAACATTATTCCTTTGTAATCTGTGTACTCTTTCAAATCTCCATTCTTTGGCGACTTGACTAGATATCCTTCCTTCCAGTGTGCTGGTACTTCTTCTTTTCTCCTAGATTATACTCTATATATAGTTCATATAATATTTCTGTAGTCGTGTCTGTGTCTGCTTTCATGGTCTCTGGGGAAATGCCCACCTGGGCCCACGCATTTCCCATATCTTTGAAGCTTTATGGCTGTTTTTATTTCTTTCTTTTTCAGTTTTTCATTGTTAACGTGTAACACCTTTTTGGCTGTCTGTATGTTTTAGGGATCTTGTGGGGCTGGTCTTGTTTAGTAGTTCTGCTAAATTTACCATGCTTCTCTTTATTTGCCCTTTCATGTTCATAAGCAAGTTTTTTATTCTTATTCTTGTTAAGGCCATTTGATTGCTGTTATTCTCATTGTACTGTTGTACAGGTGTTCACATTTCCTTTAGTTGCAGATTCCTCTGCCTATCTTGCCAAATCATCAGTGTACTTCTTTTGTTCCTTTCTGACACTTTTTACTTCATTGTTTTCTTCTATGCATATTTCTTGAGCCCTAGCCCAGGTGTTTAAATCTGCCTTCTTATTTTTTTTTCTTTTATTTTCTTTATGGTTTCTGTTGTTATCCATGCTTTATTGATATTTAAAAATGATATAAATGTTTTAGATCACAGGGACTTTTTAAATTTGGACCCCCCCCCCCCCCCCCCCCCCCTAAAATAACCGACAGACATTGTTTGTGGGTTGAATGGAGCTCGCCTTATCCAAAATGAGGCAGAACTGTTATTTTGAATAAGAAAATGTAGTTAAAAAGAGCGTGTGATTGACAAAGTGGTTAGAGTGCTTGCTTCTTGCAGAAAAGTTACCGGGTTCCAGGTTTAAAACCTGTTAAGTTTCACACTCCAGCTGTAAATGGGTACCTGATTCTGCTCTTGAGTTATCAAAGACAGGAAGAGAACTGGTTACTCAAAGCTGGACCTAGTATTGTGAAGTTTCTAACAATTTATTCCCTACAGCAGTAGGGGACTACTTTTGCCATTACTGTTAACAGTACATAAGATTGTAATGAATACTATCATGTAATCACTGAGACCTTTAGTCGGGGGGGGGGGGGGGGGGGGGTGGGGGGGGGGGGGGGGGGGGGGGGGGGGGGGGGGGGGTGCGGTGGAGGGTTGGTTGGTTCCTTCAGGGAACAAAACGTGAACATATTTGTCACACAGCTTCACTACAATTACTCTGTTAAACCTTTAATTAACTAACCATTTTCCGTTAACAAATGTAATGCTTACATGAGTTCAGGTTCTGGTAGTTTAGCTGATCTTTTTCCTTAATGCCTGTCACATTGTTAAATCTTCACTGTGCTGCTGGGTCGCATTTGTTGACTTTCTTGTTTTTGTTTTTTTTTTGTAATTGCTGTGTTTTGTTTTCATGTCAGCAGCTAATTTTATTTTTAGCATAATACTATCACTTACATATGGTTTGCTTTTTTTCAGGAAGACTTTCACAACCGGCCAGTCAAGAAGTGGTGAATGAGGTCAGCTGCACCATGCTGGTTATACCAGTGGACGTCACACGCATAGAACAGCATGATGCTGGTGGAGCCACATCATCTCATGGTCCTTCACTAGTAGTCTCTTTGTGCCAAAGTACTGCTAATTTTAATGACATTGGAGAATGCACAAATCCTGCTAAAAGTATATTGCGGCCTCGTTCAGGTCATGAGTATGCTGTTATTCTCCGGAGTTCGATCCCTTCTCCTGTCAATGTCTCTAACAGTGTGTTTAACTTTGAACTGAAACCTAATGAAGTAGTGTGCCATTCTCACCATCATAATTTGCTGCATCCTGTGTCTGGTCGTCTTTTTCCTTCTCAGTGTTCCTCTTTACCCAGCAATACTCCACAAGGATCTCCAAGTATTTCCAGTACAGCAGAGACAATCAGATCAACTTCTAGCATACACTTTCACTCCTGGGAGCATGAGCCTAGTCATTCTCACCATGGATACGAAGGAAGCATGCATTCTAGAACTGTCACAGACACAACATCCCTACCTTCATCGGCTCACCCAGTATTATCTCACCACTCAGCACCATCAGTGTCTCCCACACGGCAGAGATCTGCTGATGCAGTAGATGAAGAAGACATATTTTTCCCAATGGATATGTCATTTAATGCATCTCCTCCATCATCACCACTTGGCCAGCACTCTCAGGTGGCTTCAGTCCAGCACACACCAATCTATGTGAACCAGGAGTTTGTTGACAAACACCACACAGCTTCATCCAGCAGTCAGACAGTGAGCACCATCAGCAGCCACTCCAGTGCTTCACCCATTAGAGCAGGTGTGCATTCTCTCATGTCTCTAATTTTTAAGGATTCTTCAAGGCATCACTCACCTTGTGAGTCTAACATTCGTGGTTCAATGTTTAGAAAAGGTAGAACAAGGTCTAGACATTCAGAATCTGATGCTAATAAATTAGATAAACATTGCCTTAGTCTTCCCTCCACCAAACAGCCTCAGAGTTCGATATCATCAGGTGTTCAGCGCTCTCACTCAGATTCAAGAAGACCTGAGATGGGAGACCACATGCAGCTTTCACTTCCTCCAGAGATTCCTCCATCCATTCACAGCGAATTGCATCAGAAAAAATATGATAAATTTGCGGAGTCCAGCATAATTTCAAGACGGAGACGCAAGCGTTTAGAAGCAGTTCAGAATCAGAGTGCTGAAACAGCTGTGATAAATAGTTCAACAGAATCATTTCTTAAAGAAACGGGCCTACAATATTTGCCCCTGTTGAAGTCAAGTGGCTATAAAAACATAGACTGCATAAATGCAGCCACAGTTGCTGCTGCCACACCTTCACCCAGAGGCTTGTCTTCAGGGCCAGATGCCTCAAACATAGGTCACACTTCCCAGTTAGCAAACATTTTGGAATCTCATATCTCAGCCAGTGAAAGAAGGCCTCCCTCAGAAAGACGTTCAGTGTTTGTTGAGGCAAGCAGTTTATCATCTTATATAGCCTTTAGCGCTGTGGAGTCAGTCAGTCACAGAAGCTCATTCCCATTACCTCATTCATTGTCTCCCCACCCTCCATTACCACAGCGTGATCGTTTGTCCTCCTCCTCTTCTCTCAATTCTGTCAAGGCAGCCTCTGATGTCTCAGACTCTCCTCCTTCGTACTTTGCTCCTTCACCACCCTGTACTCCACCTCCACCTGCTGTGCCACCTCGAATACCTCTCTTGCCCCCTCCCTCTTCTCCACTAGAACCAGAGACAACATCAGATTCCTCAGAAGAAGAACAGGAGCTGAATTACATAGAAATTGATATGACAAGATCTCCGGCAGAAACAGTCCAGCCTCCCCCACGTCTTCCTTATTCCCGCCGAAGCAAGCGGGCGAGGCAACAGAAAGAAAAAGACTATGCTAAGTTGCGGTATGCAGTAATTGACCACCGGGCTACAAAAGCCCTACAGCAAGCCAGACAAGAACATGAGCAGTGCAGGGATAGCAGTCTCAGAAACATGCAACCCAAAGATGTAAACTTAGGAAGGACTGGAGTTCATCTCAGCAGAATTAATTCAGCACCAGCTTCCTCTAAGAGGAAACAAATGTCTTTGTTACAAAGGGAAAGAAAACTTAGTTCCGGTTCCACTGAATCTTGCTAGTTCACTTCACCATGTTTTATTTGATATTTTTATAAATCTAAGTGTATGAACTTGTGCATTATTAAACAGATGGTATTAAACACCCAGAACATGATGCATCACCATTACAAATGTAACTTTTGGCAGCGTTGAAAATAGAAGTGCAGATGGACATTCAAATCCACAAATGTCATGTGCAAGATATTTTAGAATGCAGATACTGGTATTTCATAGTTAATTTACAAGTAAAGTGAATGAAAGGTTGGTATTAATATTACATAAGCGGTGAGGTTCTGAAGCATGCTGTCACTATACTGAAGAAGAGAAGTAGTATCGGAGATGCCTTGTCCATAATTATTGTGAAATTTAAGTGTTTACTTATTCTGTTCTGTAAGCTGTGTGTTGGTGTTAGTTTTTTTTTTTTTAAATGTGTATGCTATTTGACAGAGTGTGTTCTATGCATTCAACAGGTTATATCAGTATCTAGCACATTCACAATATGCAAAACATTCAGCCATATTTAGAAGGGAAAAGAAAAGCACATCTTCATGCTTGAGGGCATAGCACACACTCCACTTAATTATGATTTATTGAAACGACGCAAGTGCCTTCCAGATACATGACCTTCTAGAGTATAAGACTTATTGTTAGCACATCCTTTCTTGAACACAGCTCCGTTGCCTGTCTAGTGAAAGCCAGTTTCTTTGGCAACACATCTCATGTGCCTTAAAAAATTATAAAGAAATATAAATATGATAGGCCTGTTTGTCTCCTGCACTGGGTGCACTGATTTACATCATCCTGTTTCCTTCGTCCCCATCCTCCTAGAACAGCCAACATCTCAATCATTGTCAGGCCTTCGTTATCATCATCTCCTTTTTCAGTTCTTTTGGAGTAAAGAGCGACCACCACTAGGTGGCTCCATGAGGAAGCCTACACTGAAGCACAAGTTTTCACAGTGGTTGTTTCTATAGCAATTTCTTTTACATGATGAGGTGGCCAGCCTCTTGTGTAACCTGATCTTAGTTGCCTTTTATGACATGCTTGAGGGATCAGTAATCCTATTCTTTCTTTGTCAGAGACCCCTGAGAACTACACTGGACATTGTTAGGCCATGATATGCAGAATTTCTGTCCTTTCTGAATGCCTGTTTTCAATGCAGTTGCTATGTACAGCTTATATTCATTAAGAATATTGATTTTACAAAGTAGGAAATTATATATTAAATGTGTTTGTCAAAGAGAAAGTATGATCAGTACAAACAGATTAGAGTAAGCTATCCTGAGTATTTTTAAAACTGAAATCTCTAACTTTAGCTACATGTTAATCATGCCAGTTTATAAAAAATTTTCTATTCAATTTACATTTGTCTTTTGCTGCCTATAAACTTGTGATTTTTCTGTAGCTTCATTTGACCAAGAGTCATTTAGTTTTTGGCACTCACCAAGAAAAGAGAAATAGTAAAAGGATGAAAGATATGTACGGGGACAACTAGATAGTATGCTTTGGTGTGGTCTTGTAGCTTTTCATTTTTGAAACTCTTGTATGATTTGGTTGTTAACTGGAAACAAGGATAGCTCCTTCAGGAGCATCATTGCTACTTCTGACGCTTGTAGCTCTCCCGGGTTGTAATTTTCTTTAAAGCAGCCAGTCACGTTTGATTTTATGGTATGTGTAAGATCTGCACTCTGACACCTGTAATTGTTGCCATGCTTCACACTGTAATTTTATCTCCTCATCTTTGCTGCTGCTCAACTCCTCATCAGTACTTTAGAGCTCCTCATCTGTGTGATCTTCCTCAGTCATAACTTTACAACTGTCATCACATGAAATCCGAATCACTCTTGTCTGGAAGCCATTGCACATAATTAGCATCCAAACAGCACGCTTGCTGCTTACTATTTTGAAAATCTCAACCCATCTGTACCATGTTCCTATTTGCCCACCGCAAGCCAAACTGAAAGCTAACTATGAATATATTCTTTAGTGAGAGAAAAACAGCTTTATAGATCACCTGGACAGTGCCTGTCACTACAAATGCCACATGTGAAATATTCCTGTTTGTCCTTGCAGCTAGGACTTCAAATAAGAGAAGTGTCTAAACAGATGTTTGCCCCTGTATACTGGGCACAGGAAGAAGACTTTCTAAAAATTGTTTGTCACATTTTACGACAGGATAGAAAAAGATTAATTTTCATTACTTTGTATCACAGAACTGTTTTCCATATAAATAATGTCAAAAATATGTAGCATTGTTCAGCAAAACAGAATGTTAGAAGGAAAGCCATAATCTTTAGACCCCAAAACCACTAGGTCATAAGCTATTAAATTTGATTTTCAGGAATTCATTATTTATCTTTTGCAAGCCATAATATTCACAAATTTGGGACATGCACCTTATTTTTACCAAAAAATACAGGAAAAGAAAAAATGTCTTGCAGAAGGTAGAATATTGATTTTTTTTTTAAATAAAAAACATTTGAAACCATTCTATGGCCTGACCAAAATAGCAGGTCCAGGTACTGAGGAGAATGTAGGTAAGAATATTTAAAATGTTTGGAGTGCTTTTTTTTAAACTTAACATTTTAAGATCTCCGGGTCAGTACTAGGTTAGTGTGCATTGCAGGCTGGATCTTCCTTGGAGATGGTATGTGCCAACTACTGACCTAGATTAAAAAATAAACAACTGAAATGTTTAATAATTCTCTTTCTTTCCCATCCCCTTTGAAAGAGTTTTTTTTTTTAAAAATACAGTTTGTGTTGCATCATATGTGTATTTAACTAGTGCAAATTAAGTTATTTGTGTTAGTATTTACTTTAAAACAACAAGAGAAAAAAAAGAAAACAAACCACATGTTTAAATTGTTTAAACGATTATGCCATTAAGATTATGCCAAAAAGCCTGGAGTGACCATCCTTGGTATCTGACTGTCTCACTTCCAGCTTAGTTCTGAAAGTGTGTATTGTACTTGATATTTACTGTCCATCTCGTCGGCTGCACTGTGTGTCATTGCACGCTGGTGACCAAACTTATGAAGATAATTTGATCCAGAAAAATGTGTCTTGAACTTGAGTAGTTACTGTCCTCATTTTATCAACCTAGGGTAAAATGTTGCACGTCTGAAACTACATAAACTGAAATTGCATCACTCACAGCACCGGTGTAATGTATTTGCCCACATTTTTCACACTGCATGACTTCTGCGTGCAAAGCTATTCATTGAATGGTAAAAGAAACAGCAGTCTGTTATAACACTGGAGGAAAACCTGACAGCCTTGGACTTTTTGGGAGATATTTTTTGCATTTTATTTGTGGTATTCAAATATAACTATAGCAGATCTAGAATCTGTACCATCAAGAGAAAGAAATCCTTCAGTAGGCACTGAGTGCTTCAGCAACAGTTAAGGTAATAAGCTAATCTTGACTTACTCTTTTTATTTCACTCTTCAGTCTTTCTTATAAATTAATGATGAAACGGTATGTTACTTGTGATGTATGTTCTCTTCATAATTAAATACATACATGTTAAAGGATGTATGTACAGGTAAATACGGTGTTATTGAAGAGTCACTTCCTGTTTTTCAGTGTTGATATCCTCACTTGTATCTATTGGGTATAAAAAAGGTTAAAAGGTAGTCCCATAGCAGATACTGCCGTAGGGGAGTGAAGTGTTGGAGACTTCATCATACTAGGTCCAGCATCGAGAGGTGGGGGTGACCTGTCACCCTTTTTTGCTGCCTTTTCCTTCCCTAACTCAGTCTGGTACCCATTTATAGCTGGGTAGACTGGCGCATGATTTGAACCCAGCACCTTTGTCATGAGAGATCAGCGCTCTAAGGACTCTGTCAGTCATACTTTTTTCACTTTAATACAAAGCACGACCTAGCATAATACAACATAACTATGCATTGTACAGCATTTCATACCCTGTGCAAGTTTACAAAATACACATATTCATATCAATATCGAACTGGGGGCGTGGGTCAGAGCAGCTCAGGTTCGATTCGTATTAACCGTATACTCTATTGGATGTACATAAAGCAAATGTCAAAAATGGGAGCAGTAACTGCGATGTGAGAGATAAGTTTTATTTATTTTTTTGTTTATATTCCCAGAAACATAATGGATTAAAATAATGTCTAAAATGGTCAATATACAGAGGTTATACAAGAGAAAGCAACAATTGCTGTCCGCTTTGAAGTCATATGTTGCGCATACCGGATCTCACCATAGTTGCAATGTTAATGTGATATAGCATTTTTTTGTACTACAGTGGCAAGTAATTATCTTTATTTTGACGTTTTTGTTTCGTATAAATTAGTTGGATATGGGGTGAAGAAATAACATATTTTAAAAATGAGTGACTTTTCAATCGTGGTGTACTTTTTGTGCGATATTAAAGTGTAATTGTAACTACACATGATTTGGTTAGACATGCTGGATTCAGAATGTAATTCCGGCATAAGATGCAACACAGCTGTGCTTCACATTGTGTACTTGGCAATCACTCTGGAAAACATTACTGTAGAGAACATTAATTTTAACTCTTGCTGAGTACGTTAATATTTTTAAGTGAGTGTTTAAGCTGTTTACTACCGTCTTGTGATGATGAGATGTTGTGTAACGTTACTGAAGCAGTATTATTTATTGTTGATGTATATGTTTAACATTGCATAACTTATGGTGACGATGGTGCATTTTACTCATATATGCTTTGTACAATTGTTTTATTTATTCTCAGACTGTTGTTATTATTATTCATGTGAATAACAGCCACAGGGAGTCCTTGTTTAACAATTATTGGTTTAGTGTGCCTTAGTTTTTCTTTCATTTGTGCCATCAAGTGTTTTGAGAAGATGTGTTTTCTGTTTATTTGCAAGACAAAGTTATCCGCGCTATCATCAGTGGCTAATTCTTTAAGATACCATCTGGGCATCTTCTACTGAATTGTCCTGCACCCCCTAATGCTAGACCTATACTGGCAGATGAGTGAGGAGCATACTAATAGATGTTCAGACCATTTTTTTTTTTTTTTATGATATTGTGCACCACCAACTTTGTCAGCATTTTTTAGGAATATTACATCTAAAATGGTGGGGCATTATGAGCGACATTGATTTGGAGAAAAGCAAACTAGGTGTCCAAAAAACGTATATTCACTCTGAGAAAGCCTGCTATCATAAAATGGATGTTAAGAAAAACAAGGCCACATTAACACATGTAGTCAGAACCTAGAGCTGACATTTGAAAAAAAAAAAAAAAAAGTGGCATTACCTTGAGAGAAGCAGAAAAGGGCAAGTCAGACCTGGTACAAAATTGTCTGTGGTAATAAGTACAGGTATACCTCAGAGATAGCACATTCACATCAACACATCCAGGAAAAAACGGATAGACTTAATAAGTTTAGCCAGCAGATGGGCTTGAACATCAATTTAAAGAAGTCAGAGGTCATGACGCTCAATGTGAGCAACCCTGAGCCCATATCAGTAAGGAATCAGTAACTGGTACAGACAGACACCTTCACATACCTAGGATGCATAGTAACACCAGACGGCGGGGCAGGCAAAGACATCAACATCAGAATGAATAAGGCAAGAACAGCCTTTTTTAGCCTAAACAACATCTGGAAGTCCTCTCAGTACAGCACAAGCACAAAATTAAGATTATATCAGAGCTGTGTGCTTTCTGTGCTTCTCTATGGTGCGGAATGCTGGAGAGTTACAGAGAAGGAAATGTCAAAATTGTCCTCTTTTCACACAACATCCCTAAGAAAAATTAACCGAATCTTTTGGCCGAATACCATCACCAACCAAGATCTGCTTACTCGGAGCAAGCAAGAGGACATGCACACCATCATAGCTTCCCAGTGCATATAAAAGCCTAAAATCATGTTTTCACTATGTCTATTAAGTGCGCAATAGCGCTAGGTCTTTAAAAAAAAGTGTATTGTAAAATTTAAAATACTTTATTGCTTTAAAAAAAATGCTAATCTTCATCATCTGAGCCTTCAGCGAATCGTAATTTTTTTGCTGGTGGAGAGCCAAAATATATTGGAAGAAGAAGGCTCGTTCTAATAAATAAAAATGAATAATTTTTTAAAAAGTGCAATATCTGCGAAGCGCAATAAAGCGAGGTATACCTGTAGTGTAAAGTCTGAAATCATCATCTGTAATAGAATATAATAATACAGACCCATAATGCTTATCCTAAACCCTTGGGGGCCAGATTGGTTTCGGAGCTTGGAATTTTCGGGTTTAAGGATATATACCATATATTATGGTTACACCTTGTGGAATATTAATGCTGACCTTCAGGTGTTCAGTTTTTCATGCTATATTCTAGCTTTTTTTTTTCATGACCAACAAACCAGTCAGTGGCATGTGTTCACTCCTTCGTTTTCGAATCCACTCTCTGTGCCCTATCTTGGACCTGTGCTTGCGTTGTAATATAAGCACAAGGACTAGGAAACTTGATGCATCTGACGCCTCACATCTACCTGGGTCATGTTGTGCACATAAGAGATGTTCTACAAGAACACTTTCGGTTTTTTGGGCTTTTAAGTTTCGATGAAGAGGCTGTGGAGCTGTACGAATCTTTTAATTAAAAAATGTTTTAAAACTAATAGAATAAAAGATGGGGTTGGACATATGAGGAGTCTTCCTGCTGTCATGTGTAAATTGTGTGCACATGTTCTAACTAGCAGAAGATAATCTTGATAATCTAATAATCTTACCCCTGATTAGATGACTTTATGAAAAGAATGGAATTTACAGATACCAGATTGTAAGTTAAAATTAGCTTTGAGTGGCAAGTGAATGTCAGTAGAAATTAAATGCCATTTGTATAGATCCAGTATTTGAATATTATGACAGCTAAATAATACATCGTCATTGTGATCACCCTTAGACCTGTCTTGTCCAATATTGTCAGTGAATCTCCTCATGACACTTAATGGCAACAGTGATTGAGAACATGAAGATAAATAAATAAATGAGTCTATGTGGGTCACTATTTTTTCCTATCTGTAACACTGATTTATATACTTACATAACACTGTCTTTCACCTGTATACAATTATCACTTTTGATTTAGTACATATAACCTGCAGTGTGTGCTGACTTTCTATTGATACCTCTCACTTCTGATTTAGTGTATGGTGAAATTCTGTATCACTAAGGGGATAAATCAGGCATCATCAACTGCCATCTCCACATCAAAGGTTGGCTGTAGTGGATCTCCATCTTCTGTCTCTTATCTTGAATGTGCACTGATGAAATCTGGCATAGGAAGACATAATGTCAAGTCAAACTTTGTTCCCTATGTTTCTGTTCTTTGATAAAGAAACTTTGCAGGATGCAGGATAACATTAAGAAAAGACTCCCAGTGTATTGTTTTTTTTTTTTGGTATTAAATCACATAACAATGGTATTGTTAGCATTATTGCATTTTATTTACTAGGCATTGAGCATACACGTTCTCTGTCAGATGATTAACAGTGTTATGTCTCTACTCTTCTCAGATACAATATTGCTGCATCTGAATTTCTTTTTTTAAAATCTTGTTCCAAAATAAGAGCTGTGCCTTTTAATAAATGTTGTCATAAACTGTGTTGTTTCAGAAGGGTTGTGTAAAGCTGTGCCAGTGAGAATGGCTTGATTTAGGAATATTTTAATATTGAGCTTCATTTCACATTATGATCATACAAAAAAAATCTTCAGTTTGCAACAGTGAAAGACATATGTGCTGATTCCACTTTATAGTATTTACTTTCTACAGTATCTTACTTTAAAATTCTGGTTAAGATTTAGTGTTTAATTTTAAAAAAAATGTAATCATAGTTTAAGATGTGGTCTTTTTCTAAAGTGCTGGTCATATTTTATATACATTTTCAGTATTTCCCTTTAAAAAAAAAAATCAAGATTAAAATGGTGGAGTGCGCTGATGTTGTGAATAGTTTATGTGAAAAATTTCATAGGTGGCTTATTTTTATACATTGCAATAGCAATACTTATATACAACATATTAGCTAACAGCTACGACAAATTTAAGTTATTTTGAGCAGTTAGCCCCTCTCATTTAAGTGCTGTTTCATTGGTTAGTGAGTGGCATAACTGTGGTTGTTTTAATGTGCATGTTTTCATGCTTCCATATATTACTTAGGAAATACATTGTTTTCATAGTTTAAACTGTTTGTACCGAAAATGCAAAAGCTCATACTTTTTCTTACTGTGATTGCAAGCCTTGAGTGGATCCGTCCACACAAGTATACCATATTTTCCTGACATAAATTGCACTTCTTGAAAATGGTTGTGACCCACATATACATTTTTTAATGACCTTCAAAGAAATCAAGTTTCAGGGCTAACTGGGTGTCAAATGTATGGAGAGAAACAGAGCTTCATTATTCAGTAACATGCATTTGTGAACATCAGTCAATTATAATTTTTTTAAATTTAAACAGAATTGTTCAACTAACTAAATGTGTAAATAGTAAGTTACCGTCTTACATTACTTCTTAGGCACCTAAAGCACTGGAGACATCATCTCTGTATCCAGTCTGTGACCACGTCTCTTCCTGTCTTGTTTGGTCTATCTTTGATGTTGGATTCTTGACCGTTTTTTTTTTTTTGCTCCTTATTTATCATGGGGCCACCTTTGCAGCAGCCTCCACCAGAGGGAGCCTGCACTAAAGAACTAATTTGCCCTGGCAGTGAAGGTTTCTATAGCAATTTGTTTTATGTGGTGGGGTTGCCTGTCTCATGCACAACCTCACCCAAATCCCCTCTTATGACGTGTGGATTTTAAAGCACATGATCTATTCTTTCTCAGTCACGTCAGGTTGATGTCCTTTGTTCTTGTATTTTCTTGAATTTCTCTGTCTTTTCTTCCAAAGTTACTTATTATTCTTAAAGCTTTGCCATTAGATCCTTTTGGGGCTTTTCCTATTCGTCTGCTGTATAAAGCCCTTATAGTGTGTAGGCCTGGGAATTCTATACTTCTTCTTCAAGCACCATGCCTAATTGCCGCCTTAGTACTGCTTTATTCTCCACTTTTGACCAAAATTGACCTGAGGTCATAAATCGATATCATATAGTTTATTCTATCATCCTGCATAATGTCTTACAGTTACCTGTTTGGATCGCCATACAAAATTTCATTTTAATGCTGTATATCCTTCTTTTCAACAAGTAACACACAAAAATTGAACAGTTTGTTCTCAAAACAAGCTGAAGTGGAGATGGAATAAAGCAGAAGGTGGCGTAATGGTGTAGGAGATCATGTCTGTCATCAACTTCCTGACTCCAGTACAATTTATCGATTCTGTTGTTGACTTCTTTCCATGCCATGATGTCAAAATGTTCAGTAGTTGCTGTCTTTGTCATCCAATATCTCTTTTTTCCTTCAATCTTACCTGCTGTTACGATATATTCCAGCTTTCCTCTTCTCATAAATTACCCGAAAAAAAGTGGATTGCTTCTTTCTAACTTTGAATTCCATACATGATAACATTATATTTGCCTTCCTAATTCTCTCCCTGATTATCATTTACACATAGCTTTTTAATTTGGATTGTGTTTACTTTCATCATCATCTCATCTCAGCCCGTAACCGGTCATGGGTCGTAGGGGTGCCATGGTGGAAGCATCAGCAGACAGGGTCCTCCACTGCTCTCTATCCTCAGCAATGCGTACAAGTGTGGAAAAACCGTGTCCTGCCCATTCTTTGATGTTATCAGCCCAGGATTTTCTCTGCCTTCCTCTTCTCCGTTTACCTTCGACTGTTCCCTGAAGGATCGTTTTCGAAAGGGAGTCATGACGAGTTACATGCCCAAACCAGGCAAGCTTTCGACGTTTCACTGTTGACAAAAGTGGTTCTTGGTGGCCTGCATAGGTGTTTATCTTCTCTCTAACATAGACATTTGTTTTGTGCTCTTTATAGCAAATGCGCAAAATTCTTCTATAACATTTATGCTCGAAAGCCTGAATCCTTCGCTCCGTATCTGCAGTGAGTGTCCAGCTCTCACACCCATACAAGAGAATAGATAATACAAGTGATTTGTATAATTTGATCTTCACAGGAAAACTGATGTTACTTTTCCAGATCACATTCAACCTTGTCATGGCAGCTGAGGCCATCTCAAGTCTTGTCTTGATTTCTTTAATTGATCTTCCATCACTGCATATAGTGGACCCGAGATATTTAAAGGTGTTAACTTCTTCTAACGTTTGCCCATTTAACGTAATGTTGGTCGGAACATGTTTCTTATGGCTATTCACCAATATCTTGCTTTTTTTCTATATTAATTTCCATCCCATACGTTCTTGTTACTTTCTCCAGTCTAGAGGTAAGGTCTTGAAGTTCTGATTCTGATCCAGCTATCAGATCAATATCATCAGCAAAACGTAGGTTGCACAGAGGTCGGCCTCCAATCGATATGGTTGATTTATAATCGTAGAGAGCCTCCTGCATAATATGTTCTAGATAAATATTAAAGAGCACTGGGGACAGGATACATCCCTGCCGAACTCCTACAGTTGTTTTGAAAAATTCTCCAATGTCGTTGCTTGCAAAAACAGCACTGCTTGCGTCCTTGTATAGTGCTTCAATGATATCTATGATGTTGGTATCAAAATTGAATTTTCTCATTACTTGCCATAAGCCTTCATGCCAGACTCGATCGAAGGCTTTTGTGAAATCGATGAAGTTATGGTATAAATCGTGTTGATGTTGGAGATGTTTTTTGATAAGTAATCTAATATTGAAGATTTGTTCTGAGGTACTTCTTTTTGGTCTAAAGCCAGCCTGTTCCTCTGACAAGATTTCTTCTGATTTCTGTTTTATTCTGTTCAAAAGTATCCTTAACATCACCTTACTTGGATGACTAATAAGGCTAATGGTTCTGTAGTTCTTGCACATTTTTAGATTTCCTTTCTTTGGAAGCGGTATTACTAATGACTGCGTCCATTCTTTTGGCCATTTTTTTGTACTCCATATCTTCTGGCAAATTGTTGTCATACTTTCATACTTGTATTTTAAAAAAATTTCTTGGTGCTTATCTCAATTCCAGCAGATCTAGATATTTCTCTCTATTGTGGCGGTTTTATCTTGTAAGTGATTTTTGCTTTGACCTAAATGTGCACACCATTGGCATAATTGAAGTGTTCTGTCAGGTTATAACAAGAACACAGCTTATGTCATGTGTATCAACACGTCTATGCAGAATGTGGTTGTACTAGTGTTTGCCACATAAGCCTTATTTTGATGCTGTTATTGCAGCTGATCACCAATGTATGTACATTATAACTCATCATTATTTTAATAATTTGAATTGTATGTTTTTGAGTTTCTTTAGGTTTACAAATATTTCAAATGTCTTTTACTAGTAAAGTCTCAGTTCACTGAACACTTAAATGTCAAGAATGAATGTGAAAAAAATGAAACGTCAAGAATGAATGAAATGTCAAGAATGATTGTACGGGAAAAATGAAATGTTAAGAATGATTGTAGAGGAAAAAGTGAACTTTATAACTTGTCATGACTTGGTTGTTATTAATTCATTGTACTTCAGCTCCCCAAGGTGCCCATAACTCATGCCAAGACCTCAAGATCTTTCATTGTCCTCCTCATCCCCTTCATTTCTGTCTCCAGTTATGTTCTCCGTGTGTTTTTTCTGTTGTTGTCTCCCTCTACCTCTTGCTGAGGGGGTTCCAGAACAAGGACTACCTTGTAGTGCTATCAACAGGTGTCCTCAATGTGTGCCCTATCCATCGCCAGCATAGTCTTCTTATCTGTTGTTCCAATGACACTTGTCATTCTACATTAGTGATCTTGTCATACCATTTCAATCTTTCTGTTCCCCACAGGCACCCATTTATGAATGTCTATGTAGCTTCTTGATGGTGTGGTTTTTTTTTTTTCCCCCTCTCCCGCTGTTTCAGGGCCATACAACAGGGCTGACTTGACATTTTAATTTTTAAAGTAGACTTGGTTATTAATGCGTAACCGAAAGTGCATTTTGTAGTTCTGCTACTTGCTGATGCATTTTTAAATACACAAGCTTGGCCTATTACTGTTCTTCCACTGTGTTCTGAGCTCTCAAGATTTTTCGCTGCAAACATAGCAGTTATCTACTCTTGACTGCTTTGCTCAGTTATTGTTACTTCTCAGTTTTTTTTAAATTGTATCTCTTTTGCTTCTTAGTATTTCAGCATTTGTTGTTAGTGTGTTGTTTGAATGATTCAAGTTGTTGGAGTAAACATGAGACCAGGTTTAATGTATTTGTGTTTGGAGTGGTAGTAGAAGGTGCAGAACTAACCTTCTGTCCACTGGTTAGTTAGATTTGCTTTATTTAGAGGCATCTTTTAATTTTGGGGCCACAATGCTGCACATAATTTTATGGCACACAATGTTGCATGTTATGTACCAATATTTTACAGACTATGTAGTTTATATTGTTCTGTATGCATGTACATTTTTTATCTCTGTACTCTTATTTGCCTTAATCTACCTAGAGATAGGTGTTAATTTATATGTTAATTCAAGGTAATGTGCATTTACTTATAATAGTAATTATGAAACCAGGGGCTGTAGAATAAGAAATTAATAATAGTAGCAATGTCTTATAAACATAGATTGGCTGAAATGGAAAGACAATTCACTGGTAGGAAGGAAGCAAAATTGTATAAGTTTTGAACCAAAGAACATCATACAGTAATACCACCATGTAACTAGAAGGTAATCAGCTTACTACACCATAGTTACAAATAGGCAGTGCAGCCAATCGTCTTTTCAAAATGGTGATATTCATAACTTGAGTTTTCTGGTTCAGATCCCAGAGACACACATTTATTGGCACAGAGAATAGAAGCAAATATGATTAATTTATATTGTATTATGATGAGAGTTATCTACCCTTCCAAGATGGAGGTGAAATTCGTTTCTCACCTTAGACGCCGAAAGAAAAACATCAGGAATGTGTATATTTCGATGGATATCACCATGTTATGTTAAATTATAGAATAAAAGATACACCAGAGTATCTAGTGGTGTAGATATTTTCCTATAACTGACCTCGAAACCCTCGAATCGGTCGGTTGGATCGGAGGGTTGATCAGTGAGTTAACAATTCACTATCGTAAAACAAGCTATTGTTACCGAAACAGAACCAGGCTCGACAGTAAACATGACTCACTCTAATATCTTGGGGGCTAAGGAGATTTCTAAAATTGGATACTGGAATGTAAGAACTATGTATCAAGACGGAAAATTGGAAGAAGTAATTAAAGAAATGGATAATTATAAGTTGGACTTATTGGGTGTCAGCGAGTGTAGATGGACGGGGAAGGGCATAAAATATATTTCAGAAGAAAAAAAGCAAATTATATACTCTGGTAGTAATGATAATCGTCACACAGAGGGAGTAGCCATCCTAATGACACAGAAAGCAGCAGCATCGCTTATCAGCTGGGTACCTATCAATGGGAGGCTAATATTAGCTAGATTTCAGACACGATTTTTCAAGCTCTCAATTGTACAATGTTATGCACCAACTAACGACGCTCTTGATACCACAAAAGATGACTTCTATGAAGCACTTCTAAGTACCATCAACACAATACCCAAGCATGACATAATAGCAGTCATGGGTGATTTTAACGCCAAAGTAGGTGACAACAACGATGGAGTACAAAGATATCTCGGTACTCATGGCATAGGCTGTATGAATCAAAATGGCGAAAGACTTCTAGAACTTTGTGAAATATCAAACCTCGTTGTGGCAGACACCATCTTTCCACATAAGAATATCCACAAGATAACATGGAATTCACCTGATGGCAGAACTAAGAACCAGATAGATCACTTCTGCATAAGCGCTAAATTTCGCTCATCAGTTCAAGACGTAAGAGCATACAGAGGTGCAGAGATCGGAAGCGATCATAACCTCTGCATAGCTAAAATGAGAATTAAACTGAAGAAGTTATACCAACCGAATAAAAATAGAAGAATAGATGTACACAGACTGCAATCAAATGATATAAAGAAGGAATATAATGTCAAAATGAACAACTATTTCGATGCTTTAGGCAAAATTGACAACGATATCACCACCAAGACAATCGATACTAAATGGGAACAACTGAGAACAGCAATGACAGAAGCAGCTGTAGCGACCACCGGATACCTAGTACATAAAAAGAAAAAAATGGATGAGAGAAGATACTTGGGATAAAATACAAGAAAGGAAAACAGCAAAACTTAAACTACTAGCGGCAAGTACACATAATGCAGTTGAATCTTGCAAACTAACTTATAACTTGTTAAATAAAGAAGTGAAGACAAAAACTCGAAGAGATAAAAGACATTTCATCAATGAACTGGCCGTAGAAGCTGAAAATGCTGCAAGAACTGGTAATAGTAGGTGCCTTTATCAAATTACAAAACAACTATGTCACCAGCCTACTGCTATGGAAACACCTGTTAAAGGTAAATTAGGGAATTCAATACCAACAGAAAAAGAACAAATGAAGAGATGGGCTGAGCACTTCATGGAGGTGCTAAACAGACCACCACCAACAGTAACACCTGATTTTAATAATGAAACATCCACAACCACCTTGCCAATAACTTGCGATGAATTCACGCTGGACGAGATCAAACAAGCCGTTAAAAGATTAAAAAAATTTTAAAGCTGCTGGAGTTGACGAAATTTCAGGGGAAATGATTAAAGCAGTTAATGACAACAACCTCTTGAGAATTTTAGATATTATAAATGAAGTATGGAGAGAAGAACAACCACCACAACAATGGAAAGACAGTATTATTGTAAAGTTACCGAAGAAAGGTGATCTATCAGACTGTAATAACTGGCGTGGTATATCTCTATTATCAGTACCTGGAAAATTATTATGTTGCATGATGTTAGAAAGACTTAAATTGCATGCTGACGAAAAGATCAGAGAAGAACAAGCGGGTTTCAGGCCGAAACGATCATGTATTGATCAAATATTCACACTAAGAACAATTATAGAAGAATCAGTGGAAAGGCAATCGCCACTTATTATCACCTTCGTCGATTTTCAAAAAGCCTTTGATAGTCTACACCGCCCATCATTGTGGAAGATACTTACAATCTATGGTTTTCCAACAAAATATGTGAATATAATCAAAGCGCTATATAACAATGCAAGATGTTGTGTTAGAACAAATAAAGGGAATACAGAATGGTTTACAGTAGAAACAGGGGTGAAACAAGGCTGTATTATGTCACCACTACTTTTTGGAATAGCTATTGATTGGGTTATGAGAAACTATACCCACAATGAACAATTGGGTATAAAATGGACAAATGGAAAATTCCTGGGGGACCTGGATTTCGCAGATGATGTAGCATTCTTAAGTTCAACACCAAGACAATCCCAAGAAGCAATAAATAATTTGTGTCATCTCTCGGTTAAAATTGGTCTCCAAATAAATGCCTCTAAAACTAAAGCTATGAACTTTTCTAACGAGACCTTTGATATCATCTTGAACGGGGAAAAACTACAGAAAGTTGAAAGTTTCAATTATTTAGGCAGTAAAATGACTCAGGATGGTGACACAACAAGAGAAATCCATACTAGAATTGCTTTGGCAGCTAGCGCCTTCAATAGATTATCTAACATTTGGAAATTACGATCATTGAATATACATACCAAGCTTCGTCTGTTTAATTCAAATGTTATCTCAGTGTTAACATACGGCTGTGAGAGTTGGAAAATAACAAAATCATTGGAGAACAAGCTGAATACATTCGAGAACAAATGTCTTAGAAAACTCATGAACATCAGTTGGAAAGAATTCAAGACTAATCGACAAATAAGAGAAGACTCTAGGCAGAAATATGTCTCCGACTATATAAGGAAAAGACGATGGTCATATATCGGTCATGTCCTACGAATGCAAAACAACAGAATACCACTACAGGCGCTCACTTGGGTTCCTGAGGGTAAGCGGAAAAAAGGAAGACCAAAAGAAACACTCAGAAGAACAATAATAAGAGAAGGAAGAACGTTGGGCCTAAATAATGTGCAAGAGCTAAGAGGAGTGGCGTCACAACGAACAACCTGGAGAGCACTGGTTTCTGCCTTATGCGCCGTGTTTGGCGCTTAAAGAATTTATTATTATTATTATATTGTATGTATCCTTAATCTTTATTAAATATATTATTTTTTGTCTTACTGAAAGTCACTTATTTAAATACAAATTTTTTAAAAAGGCGGGGAAGGGAAGGGTTTGAAGAATATTTGTTCAAGGTACCCATTACATCTGCTTTTTGTTATTTTTGTTCAAGGTGCCTGTTACATCTGCTTTATGTTATGTTTGTTCACATTAAAAATTGTAATACTCTCTGCTTTATTCTTTTCATTGACGTCACTGAAGGACTGCTGCTTGTTTTTAAGACATTGTTTGCAAACTCTTACAAGATATACAGGGGTTTAATATTTAAACAGGTGCAAACAACATAACTGGTTGTCTCATTAGTGAGATATAGTACTGAATGTTCTTGTATTTATGTGAGCAGTCATCCTTTCCCTGTGAATTTTGTATATTTTATTCAGTAATTTAAATATGGCAGAATTGCTGGAAGCATGATGGCTTACTGATACAGTAGGATCTATCCAATGGTCCTTTAGAAACATAGTTTAAATGAATGGTTCTGTGTTCATGGATCCATTCTGAGGCATTTTAGATACCTACTGTGTGCCATGTTTATGTGGGATCCAGTACATTAATGTAGGAAAACTTGTTTAAATCTTTAGTTTAACTTTGAGGTTTAACTCTCTGACTCCGTAATTATTTTCCACCTTGTGCCGTAATTATTTTTTGAAGAATTCTAAACGGTGAATTGTACTAACTTTTAGTGTAAATTTTATGTTAATATTTTCTGTGAACATCTACATATTATATACCAAACTTTAGGGAAATAGATAGAGAATTGTAATATATGGTGTCTTTGGTAGCATTAACACAAGTACGTTTGGTATACTTAACACATTAACTACCGAATTGAAAAACACACTGTGGCCGAATTTAATTTTTTTCCCATTTCATCCTGTAGGTGTTTGCACAAAGTAAGATGTAGTTTTCGTAACTGTTAACAGATTTTTATGAATTATACATCATTTTAAAAAGATAAATGAATGTACTATTACAATAAGCACCATTTGTAACTCTAATAGAGGTTGTTGCTATTTAACGGTCCTCCGATGGCCGAGGACTTGTAATAATTTCACAATTATAACTGCTTGCGCCCCATCTCTATCAAAATCACAATTTCAATCAATGTGCACACCGTTTTCACTCTTGTCCTCGTCGCTAGATCTATCCTATTCAGCCGTTAGACGAGATGTACACGCCTATCACTAGTTGCCACAGTAAACAGTTTTACACGATTTGGTAACTAACCCAAAACGCTGAAAAATATGAACATAATATCAATTTTCCAGTGTTCTACAACAACCATGCTTTGGGAATTTGTTTTCCGGTGGCAACTCAAAATCTCGAACCAGATCAGAAAGTGTTTCAGTACATTTTTCATTCGTTTTATTACTAAAATTAGATTGGCACTCTGAGCGGCTTGCAGTCCAAATGTGTTTATTTTGTGAGCCGCTGACAGCGGCTTGCGGTAGTTAATGTGTTAAAACATTTTGCCATGTAAAATTAAAAAAACACTAAAATGTTAACTGTAGAATACGAGCTTACCAAAGAACTTCCTGTTGCAGACAATAAAACTTTCTTTTTAGTCTTCAAACATCAAGGTAATCCATTTATGAAGTAAAAAAACATTGATTATGGCCATAGTTAGTACATTTAGAGTTATTCACAGTAATTTTTACTGTGGTCCCTTATCAGAAAAAGAAAAAAATACAATATTGTATTACGTAATTTACAAACAAACGAGAAAAACATATAAAATCTTGTTACATTTGTTTCAGGTTTTAATAGCATACCTGGACTAGTGATTAGATGTTACAGTAGGTCTAGTTTCTGTTGCTTTTTAATCGGCCAGGCTAGAACCATGCCCACTCATCAGCTAAATCTAATGTGTCTAGCCTTTCTGCACTGATTCTGTTATTTGGCAACAGTGACTACCAAACAATCATCGTCAATGTGAACAGTATTTCTAAATAGTTTGTCACAGTTATTTACTTAGGAGGCTTAGAAATTGTATATATAAAGCTTGACATATTTCTGTAACAGTAACAACGAAAAATGCAAACACACGAATTGGCACACAAATTGTAATAATATCATCAAAACACGCACACGTGTTGCTTAACTACACTTTTAAATTAGTTGTTTAAATAGTAGCGAAGTCATTTTATGCATTTTAAAATGTGAACTGCATTAAACTGATTTTTTGGGGGTTTATTTGTGATAAACTAAAAACAACTCTCACAGCATTGATTTTTGGCACGGGTGTCAAATCTGACCAATGCTCTGAGCATTGTTCCGGAGTCACAGAACTGATAGATAAGTCCAGCTTTGTGTACAGTCTATTATTAAACAGCAAAGCAAATATAAAAGTCCTCAGTTTTATTCATCTGGTTCGCACTCCTGTGCTGCAGCTTCCTTCTGTCACAGGTGTTCTGGTTTACTTTCCTGACCCTGGTCAACAGGACAACCATGGAGCTGAGTTATCAACCAACATTAGTTAGTCTTCAACATCTTCTTGTGCAATAACAGTTTAAGTGTAATTGTTGTGTTTTTACTAGCACCACTAACTTAGATCTGTACAAACTGGTTGCAGTGATGTGAAACAGACAGCATACAAACCATGATTGTCACAAAGTTATCTCAGTTGTTGATAGTATTTTTGTTTATATATGAGATAAAATTAAATTATAGTTCCTTGTTATAAAAATCGTGTTTTTTTTTTAACTTTTAGTTCTTTTGTGATATTGATTTAACACTGATGTTCGCACAGTGTATGTTTAATAAAAATTAGAATTAGGAAATAATGTGTGTTGTCTCCTGTCGTGGAATATTCTAATCCACATATATAAATTATCAAGTAAATATAAAGCCTAATAAATACATATAATAAATAAAGGAAGAAGAATGGTAAAGAACAGTACTGTCACAATGACAGTACTCGAAATCCCCTTTGTTTTATGCTTCGTCTGCAAATTGTAACGTTTCCACGTTAAATATAGGCCTTCTGCAACATACACGCGTTTCCCAAACACACAATAAAATGTGCTGCCTTTCTAAGAAAAACCTTGAAATATGCAAGTTGACCTAAATTTTAAATTCCATTCATGTCTTTTTCTACACTGCGTTACCAAAACGAACGAACAGATGGACAAAAGGATAAAGAGAGAGGGGAGGGCTGAAAATCAGGAACGCATGCAACACGCGTCGCGCGATACACAAATGCTGCCATCACGCGTGTAAGTCTACATGCACTAATTTTTTTTCAGACGGACAGTGATAAAATACACTACCCTTTCCCAGAGTTAGGTTTATAAATCCTGAAATCTCTTATTAGGAAAGACAACATTAGATGGGTTTACGGTTGAAAACATAACAGTACCCAGACAGCACATCTTCGAAACAGGAGGTAGAAAATACATATTTTGAACGCAGCCACGTAGCTCTTTCAAATTGGTATATTTGGGTTCCTTAGGGCTTGCTGACAAATAATATGTAAAACGTTACGCAAATAGTCCAGGAATTAATAAATTATACCCAAAATAAAATAGTGAGGATGCCTGACAGCATGGAATCATTTCTGCTCATAAAATTTTTTTTATAACGTGTTTGAAAAAACCTTACGTTACATAAATAGCCTACCATGTAAACTCCCAATTGATTGGAGCGCAACAAATGAAAGCCTAACCACGATTGGTCGGACTATAAATACTATCTTTCGTTGTCAGGGGAGACGGGGAAGGGTAACATTTTTTCAAACACTTGTCGAAACGGGGCTCATTGGTCAGACTCGCTGATATACACACTTGGGAGCGTTAGTTCGAAACCACTTGTTTAAATAAGCTTGATAAAGCATCAGTGCGTTGAAGCCAGCTTATATTTTGCTAAATAAAAGCCTGGAAGATAAGCAGATGGGAATTTGTGCCAGTTTGTGCCAGAATTCATTGCTAATCAACGTATCTGTATTTATTCGTAAGAATTGTGGTAAGCTTGAACCATTCAATATCTTTTAATGAAAATTGAATGTGAATTGTTGATTTATGCCTGTATATATATGTGTAGTTCAGTGGCAAACGTGAGGTAAAGCCTATAATGCTCCAGCCTGAACAGAGGGTGTCGGAGAGAAGTAAAACGGCATGGAATGGCCAAACAGTACACTGACACCTGGATGATTGACTAGAAAGAAATAATGCTGGAAGTGCAGAGGCGTAGTAACCATTAAGAAGGGTAATACTGGAATAAAGTATTTCAAATGAAGCTGACAGTTGGCCTAATGCTCTGAACTCAATGTTTGTGCTGTGTTGTGATCAGTGTAACAAGAGAGTTTAAGTTAGTTATGAAGTAGAAGGTACATCCTTCTTGATTTCAGGGACCGTGGTCTTGATGGTAGTGAGCAGCACCTGGTCAGAGCTTTGCTGAATCCTGAGTCGGACAGCATACTCCTTGGTCTTTTTAGCTATCAGTGAGGTGTCTCCTGAACCCAGAGGAGAATTCGAGCAGAGGAATCCTTTCCTGCCGCCATCACGCCAGATAAGCGAATTGGCCAGCTGAGCTCAACATTATGTCCCCTCATCTTGAAATGACTTTGTAAAAATAATATTAAGAGGGGAAATTAATTGTCTTAATATCAGGAACTGAGAACATCTCCAATACTAATTTCCTTAAGACAAACTATTGAAGTCATGATGACAACTACCAACAGAGCTTGAACAAAACAAAACCAGTATTACCTCATACTACTATTACACAACTGACACACATAGGATATTTTTAATAATATATGTCACTACCAGATTCATATTAATACATTCTGTACATAACTTGTAATTAACATTGATTGTGATTCCTGGTTCCTTTGTCTTTGAATCAGGACACACATATGCCTTTATGATAGAAATGAATACATATTGTTATTTGAAAAGTTACGAGTGTCTCCTGTAAGATATTCTCATAGAGTGTTATATGTATGTGAGTGTCACAGTGTTGTCAAGAGTAGTGGATTAAATTAAATTGTTTATCTGTCTGTTGTTGTGACTTACACTTCACCATACTCATACCCTAGACACATAACGTAGCATCACACTATTCCAGAATAATTCTGACTGAGATATAGAGATATGTGGTAGCAAGTAAGGTTATCTATAATACACTACTCTTAATAGATATAGATACCTTCACAGCTGATCTCAGTCAGTACACTAAGTCCCCTATAAATATTTATAACATCCCACTTCACCACATATATTGGGGTCTCGCTCTTGGGATTTTGAATCTTTACCTATTAACAATATTGGGGGTAATTCACTTCAGGGAATATAAGAATTAAAAAGTATCCTTGGGTGGAATTGAATAAGGTTGAGCTCACGGTGCCTGTGTTGTCCACTAGAGATTGAATTGTTGGTTAGACATTGTATAAATTTACATGATAGACAATGGCGGACCTGGCCAAATTTCGATCTGCTGCGGTTCAGACTGCAAAAGAGTTAGGATTAGATGGGCAAGTTATGATTGCCTATGTCACGACGGAATGTGACAAATTTATTGAACGTGAAGAAAGAAGATTAGAAAAAGAGGCCGAAAGAAAGTTAGAGGCTGAGACTAAGAGGTTGCAAGCTGAGGCTGAGACTAAGAGGTTGCAGATTGAGGCTGACAAAGAGGCTAAGAAATTGGAAGCAGAAAGAGAAGACAAAAGATTAGCTACAGAAAGAGAAGCCGAGGAAAGAAGACAGGCTGCAGAAAGGGAAGAGAGGAAATTAGCTGCAGAAAGGGAAGCAGAAGATAAAAGATTACAAAGGGAACATGAGTTACGACTAAGGGAGTTTGAGTTTCAAGGCCATGCTCCTGAAAATGGTGCCAGTCCCTTTGCCTCTGATGCTACGGTTACTCAAGGAGCCTCAACCTCAGCTATGAATTTTCATTTAGATCATTTTGTTGAGAAAGACGATGATATTGAGAGCTACCTAAATAGGTATGAACTATTAGCTACCACGTATGGGTTAGAGAGAGAAAGGTGGAGCTTAAAGTTATCTCAGGGACTTCGTGGGGCAGCTTATGAAGTTTTTGCAAAAATGAGCAGAGGTGACCAGGAAAATTATGACATGCTAAAGCAGGCTCTTTTGTTAAGGTATGAAAAGAATGCAGAATTCTATAGGAAAAAATTTAGGAATGCTAAACTACTGTCAGGTGAAACCTATCACCAGTTCTCTGCACGAATAGAGACATACTTGGAGAAATGGACTTCTCTGGGGAAAACCCAAGATCTTAAGGAAATGGTCCTTATAGAGCAATTAAGAGAGTCCATGGCTCCAGACCTGAGAAAGTTTCTCATGGAACAAGGTGCAGAGAGGCTGGATGAGTTGCTAAATGTTGCTGAAAGGTATCAAGCAGCTCAAGCAGAGGTAACAGGTAATAAAAAGAAACAAGTGGATAACTTTAGGGCACCACAGAACTTTAATAAATTTGATCCTAGGGATCAAAATAAAGGTAAGCACCAGTTTGATAGGCCACGGTATGAAAATAAAAATAAATTCCCACAATTCGATGAAAGGAAATATAATGAAAGAAAATCTTTCAACCAAGGAAAAAGGTGGTGTAAAAATTGTCAGATGGACAATCATGACACTGACTATTGCAGAAGGAAACCTGTGTATATGGCAACCCTTCAGGTCAGGTCGACCTCAAGACAGGAGGAGGATATTATGTTAGATACCACTCCAGAAGAGATGAGGAAGGCACAGGCTGGGGATAAAACACTCAAGCCTTGTTTCAGAAAATTGTCAACTTGTCATACAACTCCAGGCAAGGGAGATTTTTACATGAAAAACAAGTTGATGTATAGGAAGACTGGAACTAGATCCAATGGTCACGGACAGCTGGTTCTTCCAAAAAGATATAATAATAAATAATAATAAATTCTTTAAGCGCCAAACACGGCGCATAAGGCAGAAACCAGTGCTCTCCAGGTTGTTCGTTGTGACGCCACTCCTCTTAGCTCTTGCACATTATTTAGGCCCAACGTTCTTCCTTCTCTTATTATTGTTCTTCTGAGTGTTTCTTTTGGTCTTCCTTTTTTTCCGCTTACCCTCAGGAACCCAAGTGAGCGCCTGTAGTGGTATTCTGTTGTTTTGCATTCGTAGGACATGACCGATATATGACCATCGTCTTTTCCTTATATAGTCGGAGACATATTTCTGCCTAGAGTCTTCTCTTATTTGTCGATTAGTCTTGAATTCTTTCCAACTGATGTTCATGAGTTTTCTAAGACATTTGTTCTCGAATGTATTCAGCTTGTTCTCCAATGATTTTGTTATTTTCCAACTCTCACAGCCGTATGTTAACACTGAGATAACATTTGAATTAAACAGACGAAGCTTGGTATGTATATTCAATGATCGTAATTTCCAAATGTTAGATAATCTATTGAAGGCGCTAGCTGCCAAAGCAATTCTAGTATGGATTTCTCTTGTTGTGTCACCATCCTGAGTCATTTTACTGCCTAAATAATTGAAACTTTCAACTTTCTGTAGTTTTTCCCCGTTCAAGATGATATCAAAGGTCTCGTTAGAAAAGTTCATAGCTTTAGTTTTAGAGGCATTTATTTGGAGACCAATTTTAACCGAGAGATGACACAAATTATTTATTGGTTCTTGGGATTGTCTTGGTGTTGAACTTAAGAATGCTACATCATCTGCGAAATCCAGGTCCCCCAGGAATTTTCCATTTGTCCATTTTATACCCAATTGTTCATTGTGGGTATAGTTTCTCATAACCCAATCAATAGCTATTCCAAAAAGTAGTGGTGACATAATACAGCCTTGTTTCACCCCTGTTTCTACTGTAAACCATTCTGTATTCTCTTTATTTGTTCTAACACAACATCTTGCATTGTCATATAGCGCTTTGATTATATTCACATATTTTGTTGGAGAACTATAGATTGTCAGGCTCTTCCGCAATTATCGGCGGTGTAGACTATCAAAGGCTTTTTGAAAATCGACGAAGGTGATAATAAGTGGCGATTGCCTTTCCACTGATTCTTCTATAATTGTTCTTAGTGTGAATATTTGATCAATACATGATCGTTTCGGCCTGAAACCCGCTTGTTCTTCTCTGATCTTTTCGTCAGCATGCAATTTAAGTCTTTCTAACATCATGCAACATAATAATTTTCCAGGTACTGATAATAGAGATATACCACGCCAGTTATTACAGTCTGATAGATCACTTTTCTTCGGTAACTTTACAATAATACTGTCTTTCCATTGTTGTGGTGGTTGTTCTTCTCTCCATACTTCATTTATAATATCTAAAATTCTCAAGAGGTTGTTGTCATTAACTGCTTTAATCATTTCCCCTGAAATTTCGTCAACTCTAGCAGCTTTAAATTTTTTAAATCTTTTAACGGCTTGTTTGATCTCGTCCAGCGTGAATTCATCGCAAGTTATTGGCAAAGTGGTTGTGGATGTTTCATTATTAAAATCAGGTGTTACTGTTGGTGGTGGTCTGTTTAGCACCTCCATGAAGTGCTCAGCCCATCTCTTCATTTGTTCTTTTTCTGTTGGTATTGAATTCCCTAATTTACCTTTAACAGGTGTTTCCATAGCAGTAGGCTGGTGACATAGTTGTTTTGTAATTTGATAAAGGCACCTACTATTACCAGTTCTTGCAGCATTTTCAGCTTCTACGGCCAGTTCATTGATGAAATGTCTTTTATCTCTTCGAGTTTTTGTCTTCACTTCTTTATTTAACAAGTTATAAGTTAGTTTGCAAGATTCAACTGCATTATGTGTACTTGCCGCTAGTAGTTTAAGTTTTGCTGTTTTCCTTTCTTGTATTTTATCCCAAGTATCTTCTCTCATCCATTTTTTCTTTTTATGTACTAGGTATCCGGTGGTCGCTACAGCTGCTTCTGTCATTGCTGTTCTCAGTTGTTCCCATTTAGTATCGATTGTCTTGGTGGTGATATCGTTGTCAATTTTGCCTAAAGCATCGAAATAGTTGTTCATTTTGACATTATATTCCTTCTTTATATCATTTGATTGCAGTCTGTGTACATCTATTCTTCTATTTTTATTCGGTTGGTATAACTTTTTCATTTTAATTCTCATTTTAGCTATGCAGAGGTTATGATCGCTTCCGATCTCTGCACCTCTGTATGCTCTGACGTCTTGAACTGATGAGCGAAATTTAGCGCTTATGCAGAAGTGATCTATCTGGTTCTTAGTTCTGCCATCAGGTGAATTCCATGTTATCTTGTGGATATTCTTATGTGGAAAGATGGTGTCTGCCACAACGAGGTTTGATATTTCACAAAGTTCTAGAAGTCTTTCGCCATTTTGATTCATACAGCCTATGCCATGAGTACCGAGATATCTTTGTACTCCATCGTTGTTGTCACCTACTTTGGCGTTAAAATCACCCATGACTGCTATTATGTCATGCTTGGGTATTGTGTTGATGGTACTTAGAAGTGCTTCATAGAAGTCATCTTTTGTGGTATCAAGAGCGTCGTTAGTTGGTGCATAACATTGTACAATTGAGAGCTTGAAAAATCGTGTCTGAAATCTAGCTAATATTAGCCTCTCATTGATAGGTACCCAGCTGATAAGCGATGCTGCTGCTTTCTGTGTCATTAGGATGGCTACTCCCTCTGTGTGACGATTATCATTACTACCAGAGTATACAATTTGCTTTTTTTCTTCTGAAATATATTTTATGCCCTTCCCCGTCCATCTACACTCGCTGACACCCAAAAAGATATAGGACAGACTTAATAAGGAGCCTACATGTGAAACCAGATGGGGACCATGAGAAGATAGGTACCATCATCCAAAAGGTGGCTCACAATTATTATTGGCCCAAAGCAAGATGGGACATTGAGAATTTTGTAGAAAGGTGTAGCATAGCACATGAGGGAACACCCACAAAGGGGAACATTGATCAGGACCTGGACACGCCCCGGAGCAAAATTAGGCCTGATAATAAAAAGAAAAATAGATTTGATAAAGTGGACCAAATGGAATGGGAAGCCCCTTTTCACGGACAAGCTTCACTTAACTGTTTTACAATGGCCACTATGCGGAGAGTGCAAAAAGATGTCTTACCCCAGGATAAGCCGACAATCCCTCAATCGGACTTAAACAAACTGGAGGAAGAAGATGTAGAGAGGAAATCTCTCATCAAGAATTTTAAGTGGGGAGAAAGCCCCAAAAGAAAAATTGGTAGCGGTCGTTTTGTGAATGATAATTCTGGGAGGAAAAATCATCACTATAAAGCTTCGAGTGGAAGAGACCATACCGGTGCATGGACAAATAGGTCCACACAATTAAAGGTCCATATGTAGCTATATTAAGAACGTGGACTGATGAAAAGGCAGAGGAAAACATTACATCTTCATACCAGTATGTGAATGAGCTGACCACTCGGTTAAAAACTGGCTGGAAACTTGCCAATGAAAATTTGAAACAAGCCAGGAAGAAACATGCTGCCTATTATAACAGGAAGGCGAAAGACAGAAATTTGGCTGTGGGAGAGAAAGTACTGCTTCTTTTGCCCGAGAGTCAGAATAAGTTACAAATTGGATGGCAGGGTCCATATACAGTTTTAGAGAAGGTGTCTAGAACAAATTATAAGATAGATAAGAAGGGGAAAGAAAAAATCTATCATGTGAATCTCCTGAAGAAATATTTGGAAAGAGAACATCAGGAAGAGACACACTTGTTGACCTTGTCCATCGCCAGGAGATGAAAAAGGAACCACTTTCATCATTTGAATATCCATTACACCCCTGTGAGACAGCAGCACAGGTGAAAATCAGTACACATTTAACGAAAACTCAGAAAGAGAGAGTGCAACAGGTTCTAAATGATCATGCAGAGGTGTTAACAGACCGACCAGGGCATACAAACCTATTGGAATATGATATGAAACTAATAGACTCCACACCTGTCTGTATGAAACCCTATTCGATTCCGTTTGCTAAGGAGAAAGCTTTGAAGGAAGAGATAGACTATCTGTTGAAGGAAGGAATTATTTCGCACAGTGAGTCTTCGTATAGTTCCGGTGTTGTACTCTTAAGGAAGCCTTCTGGAGAACATAGACTCTGTATAGATTACAGGAGACTGAATGCTATTACAGAAGGACAGGTGGATCCATTGCCGGATACAAATCAGCTGTTTGCCAGACTAAATAAAGCTAAATATTTCTCAAAAGTGGATCTGAGTAAAGGATACTATCAGATTCCAGTAAAGCCTGAGGTTAGACCATACCTAGCTTTTAGTACCTCAGAAGGACACTATGAGTTTAATAGATTGCCATTTGGATTGAAGAATGCGCCTAGTGTCTTCTCTAGAATGATGAGAAAATTATTGGATCCTCTGAATAATCCCTGTATAACAAATTTTATGGATGATATCCTTATAGCAACAGAAACATTTGAGGAACACATTGACTCTCTGAACATGCTGTTTAATCGACTTAGGGAGGCAAATTTAACAGCCCGACCAACCAAATGTTGCGTTGGATGTAAAGAATTGGAATTTTTGGGACACACAGTTTATCAGGGAAACATGACCCCTGACCCAAAGAATTTAGAGAAACTACAGAAAGCCCCGAGACCACAAACCAAGAAGGACGTGAGATCCTTTGTCTCATTATGTGGTTTCTACCAGAAGTATATCAAAAACTTTAATTCCATATGTGCACCATTAACTGAATTGACACGTAAGGGACATCCAGATCGCATTACATGGACACCACAATGTGAAATGACGTACCAAGAGTTGAAGGAAAAGCTCACAAGTAAACCCATTTTGAAATTACCTGACTTAAGTCAAGAATTCATAGTAAGGACGGATGCAAGTAATATTGGGCTAGGAGCAACTCTACTACAGAAATCAGATGCATTGGATGGGGAATTAAGCCCAGTGGCATATGCTAGCAGAAAGTTGAATAAAGCTGAAATCAACTACTCAACTAGCGAAAAAGAATGTCTTGCAGTAATATGGGCAATAAAGAAATTCAATATTTATCTATATGGGAAGGCATTTAAGTTGCAAACAGATCACAAACCTTTATCGTTTCTAGCACAGGCTAAGCATGAGAACTCTAGGTTACTCCGATGGTCTTTACTTCTGGCTCCATATAATTTTAGCATTGAGTATATATCTGGAAAAACCAATCTGGGAGCGGATTTTTTAAGCCGCCATCCGTGTGATGAGAATCACCGTAAACCCCAGAAATAATAATAAATTTCTCTATGTGTATATAGAATAAAGGACTGACATATAATGTCTGTTTTAAGAGGGGAGGTGTCGTGGAATATTCTAATCCACATATATAAATTATCAAGTAAATATAAAGCCTAATAAATACATATAATAAATAAAGGAAGAAGAATGGTAAAGAACAGTACTGTCACAATGACAGTACTCGAAATCCCCTTTGTTTTATGCTTCGTCTGCAAATTGTAACGTTTCCACGTTAAATATAGGCCTTCTGCAACATACACGCGTTTCCCAAACACACAATAAAATGTGCTGCCTTTCTAAGAAAAACCTTGAAATATGCAAGTTGACCTAAATTTTAAATTCCATTCATGTCTTTTTCTACACTGCGTTACCAAAACGAACGAACAGATGGACAAAAGGATAAAGAGAGAGGGGAGGGCTGAAAATCAGGAACGCATGCAACACGCGTCGCGCGATACACAAATGCTGCCATCACGCGTGTAAGTCTACATGCACTAATTTTTTTTCAGACGGACAGTGATAAAATACACTACCCTTTCCCAGAGTTAGGTTTATAAATCCTGAAATCTCTTATTAGGAAAGACAACATTAGATGGGTTTACGGTTGAAAACATAACAGTACCCAGACAGCACATCTTCGAAACAGGAGGTAGAAAATACATATTTTGAACGCAGCCACGTAGCTCTTTCAAATTGGTATATTTGGGTTCCTTAGGGCTTGCTGACAAATAATATGTAAAACGTTACGCAAATAGTCCAGGAATTAATAAATTATACCCAAAATAAAATAGTGAGGATGCCTGACAGCATGGAATCATTTCTGCTCATAAAAATTTTTTTTATAACGTGTTTGAAAAAACCTTACGTTACATAAATAGCCTACCATGTAAACTCCCAATTGATTGGAGCGCAACAAATGAAAGCCTAACCACGATTGGTCGGACTATAAATACTATCTTTCGTTGTCAGGGGAGACGGGGAAGGGTAACATTTTTTCAAACACTTGTCGAAACGGGGCTCATTGGTCAGACTCGCTGATATACACACTTGGGAGCGTTAGTTCGAAACCACTTGTTTAAATAAGCTTGATAAAGCATCAGTGCGTTGAAGCCAGCTTATATTTTGCTAAATAAAAGCCTGGAAGATAAGCAGATGGGAATTTGTGCCAGTTTGTGCCAGAATTCATTGCTAATCAACGTATCTGTATTTATTCGTAAGAATTGTGGTAAGCTTGAACCATTCAATATCTTTTAATGAAAATTGAATGTGAATTGTTGATTTATGCCTGTATATATATGTGTAGTTCAGTGGCAAACGTGAGGTAAAGCCTATAATGCTCCAGCCTGAACAGAGGGTGTCGGAGAGAAGTAAAACGGCATGGAATGGCCAAACAGTACACTGACACCTGGATGATTGACTAGAAAGAAATAATGCTGGAAGTGCAGAGGCGTAGTAACCATTAAGAAGGGTAATACTGGAATAAAGTATTTCAAATGAAGCTGACAGTTGGCCTAATGCTCTGAACTCAATGTTTGTGCTGTGTTGTGATCAGTGTAACAAGAGAGTTTAAGTTAGTTATGAAGTAGAAGGTACATCCTTCTTGATTTCAGGGACCGTGGTCTTGATGGTAGTGAGCAGCACCTGGTCAGAGCTTTGCTGAATCCTGAGTCGGACAGCATACTCCTTGGTCTTTTTAGCTATCAGTGAGGTGTCTCCTGAACCCAGAGGAGAATTCGAGCAGAGGAATCCTTTCCAGCCGCCATCACGCCAGATAAGCGAATTGGCCAGCTGAGCTCAACATTATGTCCCGTCATCTTGAAATGACTTTGTAAAAATAATATTAAGAGGGGAAATTAATTGTCTTAATATCAGGAACTGAGAACATCTCCAATACTAATTTCCTTAAGACAAACTATTGAAGTCATGATGACAACTACCAACAGAGCTTGAACAAAACAAAACCAGTATTACCTCATACTACTATTACACAACTGACACACATAGGATATTTTTAATAATATATGTCACTACCAGATTCATATTAATACATTCTGTACATAACTTGTAATTAACATTGATTGTGATTCCTGGTTCCTTTGTCTTTGAATCAGGACACACATATGCCTTTATGATAGAAATGAATACATATTGTTATTTGAAAAGTTACGAGTGTCTCCTGTAAGATATTCTCATAGAGTGTTATATGTATGTGAGTGTCACAGTGTTGTCAAGAGTAGTGGATTAAATTAAATTGTTTATCTGTCTGTTGTTGTGACTTACACTTCACCATACTCATACCCTAGACACATAACGTAGCATCACACTATTCCAGAATAATTCTGACTGAGATATAGAGATATGTGGTAGCAAGTAAGGTTATCTATAATACACTACTCTTAATAGATATAGATACCTTCACAGCTGATCTCAGTCAGTACACTAAGTCCCCTATAAATATTTATAACATCCCACTTCACCACATCTCCTTTCAGAAAAAAATAATCACATTTTAACTGCATATAGTTTGATATATCAGGAGGTGTAACCACATCAGAGAGTGCTCTGGCCCTTTCTTGACACTAGGGGAAGGGGGCACTGTGGTTGTGACTCTCCAAGTGTTACCCTTCTGTTAGTATTTTTCCCTTACCATCTGTGGTGGGAATCGAATGCATTGTGGTTGCAGTTTCCAAATTGGCTATTTTCACCTATTTTATCTGTTCTGCCAACTTGGGGTGTTTGTGAAAGTAAGTGTTTTAATATAAGCATTACAAGACAGACATTGTTCTAAAATCATCAGGATAAGTGAAATAGAGTTAGGAGACCCCCCCCCCCCCCCCCTAAAAAAATGGGCACGAAGAAGGAAATTAAACATAGACATGCATGGGATGACCTTGAACAGAGATGGATTACTTTAAGAAGACCTGTGCTCTGTTGGGAGCTAAGGGTAATGAAAGAATGAAACTTTACTGTTATCAGTTCCAGAGCCTATTACGGCAGTTCTTCGTTCGTCCTGAAAAGGATGTTGGTTGTGTTGTGTCGCCGTTTACAGCAAAGCTGCGATATCTGCGCCTTTCGGCCCGACACATCCAACTTCGGCACAGCATTTTTTAGGACTGGGTTTGCCTTCCCACTTCGATCCCTACTCTCTCAGCCAGACTGCAGTGATGCAGCCTGTTTCCAGGACCACCACTTGGAGGTGGAGTAGGGTCTTGGTCAGCTCTGGTTCGCTGACTCTTGACGCAAGCAGTCAACTATAGGTTGCTGACTGCATTCCTCACTTTTGACACGTCTTAGGTCCCTTATGGTGGTTCCACAACCAACATAAAGCTGCACAGCCCTTTAGCAAAAGTTTAAGTGCTGTTGTTCTTTCAGGCATAGTTGACTACAGACTGAGGCAGCCACTAGACCTCTTGTGCCTACTTCTATGCCTTTGACCTTTGCTGTGGAAACACCCATCCTCTTCTCTCTCCCCCCTTTTTTTTGTTTTTTTTCATGTCAAGTTACATGACCATATAAAAATATCTAGCCATTTTAAAGCATGCTACTCATCTATTTGTCGGCGTCTGTGGCCTAATAGATATGAACGCAGTTTCATAATCCAGATATACCAGGTTTGAAACCTGCTGCAGGCGGTTTGGTAGCAGATCGCTTTGTGTGGATTTTTAACAATGGTATAAGCGCCGTACCGTTCAGAAAGCAATGGCAAACTACTGAATGAAAAAAATTGCCTAGAAAAATCACAAACAGCCAATAAAAGCTGGGGTTGATAGCCACGTCCTGTAAAGGATAAGCAACTAACTAACTCATCTATTTAGGATTGAGAAGGCACTGTCAGCTCAATCATTCCTATCTAGTATGATGATGGCGAGTGCAGCACTACATCTAGTCATCTTTGAGACTTTTGACTTCTGGGCATGTCCCTCACCCAGGTAGGTCTACTGCCACTTCTCAGTCATTTGTACCATTGAGAATATTGACAAGTGAAAATTTGTTGGGTGTATCTCTATATAGCATTAAACCTGGCCAGGTTTTTGTGGTTTGCCTTCAACACTCAAGTCTGGTGCAGCATCTAGCAGTGTTGCATCGCCATGTACATCATCCGTGTCCAAGCAGCACCTTGCAAACTGAAAATACTAGTTCCATTGTCTGCTTCTCTTGGCATAGGAGGCACCGAACATCACAGGATTTTCCTCATGTTATCCTGCCAATGGTAGATCATACATTAATATTATTATGAAGCCTAGCCTTAGAGGTGCCATATATCGTTCCATGTCACAGACCTCTGCAGAGCTCCTTCCCATGCTGTCCACTGGCCTTGTTGAACTGCTTTTTTTGCATCCTCTGCATGATAAAATCTCCTTATCTATGTTCCATGTTTGATGATTTACACCACCACCAAGGCCAAATGCCTTCCTGTTAGTCTGGTTGTATAAACATAAATAACACATAAGGAAGGGAAACCCGAGGCCTGTAAACGGTAAATTAATATTAGACAAACATAAAGGTATGTTTTCAGGCACTCGTAAGAAATAAAGAAGTAGAACACTTGGACAACAGAAAAACAACAGACGTGAGTGGCTTACCCAGGGTTCGAACCCCGTACCTTCCGTACGACAACTCCGCCTAGCTATCAAGCGAATCACACTGACCCCACGGCCACTATACTGTTAATAGGGGAACAACAGAAGTGATTGCGTCATTAAGGGGCTGAGTTGCCCACTGTATACTTCCGGTGTTATCTTGTGTGTTTCGTACTGATAAATAGTCAGCAAAGCATCCTTTTTTGGGGATACCTAGCTGGCCGTGGGGTCAGTGTGATTCGCTTGATAGCTAGGCGGAGTTGTCGTACGGAAGGTACGGGGTTCGAACCCTGGATAAGCCACTCACGTCTGTTGTTTTTCTGTTGTCCAAGTGTTCTACTTCTTTATTTCTTACGAGTGCCTGAAAACATACCTTTATGTTTGTCTAATATTAATTTAGTCTGGTTGTACGTCTTTCTAATATACTAGCAATAACCCGTCAAAATTGACAGGTTTTTAATAATAGTGTGTTGTTTCTGTTACATGTATTACAGACGGTACTATTACTACTGTGTTCATTTCATTGCAGGCGACCGTCATTAGATATTTGCAGTGAAAATTATATGGATGTATTAAATATGAAGACATGGAATAACCTTCCTAAATGACGTGGAGCAGTGATAATGGACTGGAAATTGACTAAATAACTAACATTTCTTTTATGACAACATGTCTCGTAATTGTTCCTGCATCTTTTAAAATCTTGACTTTCCATAATCAAACTGTTCATGAACACCTCATTTGCGCACTTTTCTATTTTCGGGAGAGTACATATAAGAGAAACAATACAATTATTGTCTTACTTTCTTCAACCACAGTTGCACCCCTTAGCTGTGGTTGAAAGTTAATTCTCTCTCGAAAATAGAAAAGTGTGCATGTGACCGACCGACCGACATACTTATGGCGGGAATTATGGTATTGGATTCTACAGGTACGTTTTCTTTCTGCACCTATTTCACTGGGATTGTTAAAGCAAACATTGATACACCTACAGAAATATTAAACAAATTACTTGGAAAAATTCTGGGTGAGAGAAGAAATACTACCAGACTGGAAGGAAGGATATCTGGTCACGTATCGTGGATACTTATGAACATAACTGATCCAAAATGTACTGAACATTTAACAGTAAACAAATATAACAACTGCCTTTTTTTCATACTTTATTTTTTTTTAATGTTTACAATCGAGTGGGAGATTTAACTGGTAACATGCACATAAAATATATTAAAACTTAACAAGTATAAAGGATTTAGGACATTTGAAAGAGACATGTTAAAAAAATAGACAGAAAGAAAAGGATAGACAAAAGATTCGAGAGCAAATTAAAAAGACGTAAAAAAGATGAACATAACATTGTAGTAATGTAAACTTTGGTACATAAACAAAATAACCATCCAACAAATTTTTTATGCCATCTAGAAAAAAAAAAAAAAAAAAGCACGGACACATTTTTTATTTTACAAAGCCAAAACCAAATTAAACTGCATTTTGAGCTGATAAGAATGTTGGGAAATGTTCACAATCTGCTGACACATGATCTTGTCACTGAAAAGCATTTCAATTAGACAACACGTGAAACATGACGAGTGCTCTTCAAGTCTGTCTACTAGGGTGACATTTCATATATCCACACCTGAATGTAAACTACTGTAATAATGGCCTCTTATCAACAATGCTGCAAGTTATCTACTTGTTACTCATGAATGTTTCAGTTATCGCTGAACAATAGTGTTGGGCATATATCCCATAACTGTTAAGTCAACAACAAAACCTGTACACAAGCTCCCTATAGATGACAAAAAAATGTTTCCACTACAGCCATTGAGAGAAAGAAGAGCCCTAACCACAAAATACCCTGAGAATACTGACACGAGCAACACATGGATTCTGGCATACATGGACATATCTGCAACTAATGCAAAGGAAAATGGAGGTGGGTCTTTCTTTTAAAAATAGGAGTGAGCTTACTCAGTCCAGCCTAGAAACAAGTCAGTCAGTTGAACTGAGGTGCATGTCCAAATATATTTTGTAAAAACCTGGTAATCTTTCTAACAGAAACACATAGACAGAACAAACAAAAAAAAGCCGTCAGTAGCAAAAGGAAAATTTAAAGAAACTTCAGAGCGAGGCCTTGAAAACTGGCAGGCATCCTAATGACAGCAAAGCATCTACAGAAAAGTAGATTTCCTCAGAAGAGCCACCAAAATGCAGATCTAAATGACATAAGAGCAATACTCTATCAACTATGTCTCAGCAATTCACAGGAGTTGTGACACAGTGGGTCTCATCTCAATGCAACATTTGACAACAAAGAGGCTCGCTGATTGGCACAGAAAGGTGGATAAAAAAAAAATTAGTTGCTTATCCTTTACAGGACGTGGCAATCAACCCCAGCTTTTATTGGCTGTTTGTGATTTTTCTAGGCAATTTTTTTCATTCAGTAGTTTGCCATTGCTTTCTGAACGGTACGACACTTATACCATTGTTAAGAATCCACACAAAGCGATCTGCTACCAAACCGCCTGCAGCTGGTTTCGAACCTGGTATATCTGGATTATGAAACTGCGTTCATATCCATTAGGCCACAGACGCTACTTCAAATTGATACAAGCATAACTTATGAAAAGGCCAAGAAATTTATCAGGAACAAGTGGGAATATTCAGACTGCACAGGCCACTACAGATTGAGATACCATTAGTTCTACAAGATGAAGATAGGAACTACTGATGAGTACGACTAGGCACTGATAAAATGACTTGAACATCTGTGGCAAAAGTGCCCAACCTATGAGGAACAGAGATAGTTGTCACCAGTACAATTTTAGACCCCATTAACCTCAGGCTGAACACTGCTTTCTTTAATATTTTCAAGTTGATGTCTGAAAGTGTACAAAGAAGAAACTGCATTATTCACACATGACCAGAAAACATGTATAATGGAACATCAATGTGAAAAAGATCAGTATGGAACATGTATTATTACAATATCACTGCATACTGTTATGGAATGTGTATTAACAATGCCACAATAGATCAGTGAGAAAAATAGTTTTACCACAACATCTCTGTAGACTAATATGTAACACGTGCCCTAATACACATAAGCAACTAGACACTTAAATTATCCATGCAATCTCTCATCTTCGACCGTGAAGGCAGGAAGATACAAAACTAAAAATAGTTAAAAACCAATTCTGAAACATTGACCAAATCAAACTTAGCACAGATATTTTAAAATCAAAACAAAACAAAATGTGTCCGTACTTTCTTATAGAACACTATGAAGCATCACTGCTAGATAAGACCATGCCTTATATGGTGCTAGCTTATCCAGTTCCAGGACTTCTTGCAGAATAGAACCTAGTCCAAAGGGAACTAAATATTCCTGACTGTTAGATCATGGCTAATCTATATCACCAGGTAAACTGCAGACTAATGATGCAACAATGAGATGAAATCATTCACCTACTCATCTGACAAAATTTATTGTACATATTATACAACTCTACATCTGGAAATATTGATAACACGTCATCACAGGCCCAACACAACAAGAAATACAGTACAGGCATATGACATAAGATGCAAGCAGATTTAAGATGTACAAACATGAACATTATAGCCATAATGAAATGACCAAGGAGTGACTTTCAAAGGCTTGTATCACTTTCCGCTTGGCAGCAACCGTTGGTGGTCAGCTCATCCGTACTTTTTCTTGTCCAGCTCAATCTCTTGCTGTCGTCTTGCGATGGCTGCATTCCTTTCCTGGATCTTTTGAATCTTTGCATCCAGCTCTGTAGGTTCCTCTGCTTGAGAGAACATGACAAGGAATGATAATTTTCAGTGTACAAAATTGTACATTGTTATAAAAGTACAGCATTGAAATAAACTGTCACATAACGTACACATTTATATTCCAGAAATATAAATGTATATATATATATATATAGCACCAACATTATAATATCACCGGTAAAGTTTGGCAACAACAACAACAGCATTTGAAATACAGATCCTTTCTGCTAATGATAATATAACAGGGCTTGTGGAATTTTACTACACATTATTAATACAGAACAGGTAATACTGATACTGGGACAAAGTAAATGACAAAAAAATCAGATATATCAGAATTTCAGATGCACTTAAAAAAAAATACTACCAATATTTCAACGTAAACTGTCTTGGTTACAAACAACCCACAACAAAAAAATGACAAGAAATTTTAATAAATAAAAGCTAAAATACAATAAAGCCTATAAGATGATTCAAACGCTTTTCCAGCAACTGGAAGATGTAAATGAATTTGACAGAGTTAACACCCATTTTAAAATATATATAAATATACTAGTTTACATGAACATTTAATTCTACCTGTAGAACATTACTTCTATATTTCCTCCGATTGGTTTATTTCAGCTACATGCTTTTGTTGCAGTAGTAGTTTACAGGCTACAATTTTAGTAGGTCAACATTAGCCATAAAGCAAGAGAAGCTTTGATTGCACTGGGAAATAATTGGAAATAAAATAAAAACACAAAAATCTGGATCTCTAACTTCAACCAAGTCAATCCTATTGTATGGCTCTGAAATACAGAGAACAACTATGAACTTACAGACTTTCATAAGTGGGTGCTTGCGTAGAACAGAAGGATCAAAGTGGTAAGACACGATCACCAATGGATGTCAAGAACCAGATAGGTTCCAGCGGAATGAGAGATGAGAAGCAGACACTAGCAATGGATAAGACACACACTGAGGGAAGCCTGTTTACAGCATTACAAGGAATCTAAAGGGTAAGAGAGGTCAAGGGAGACAAAAAGAAAAACAAAGAGAAGACAACTACAGATAGAAATGAAAGCGATAATGAAGACATGAAAAGACTTAGGACAGGAGGAAGGCATGAATCTGTTGAAAGCCTAAGCTCCTTGGGAACTTAATGGTTATAAATGAGCCTTAAAGCTCCAGTCTTCTAAGCCACAGATTTTACGCATACTTTCGTCAAGATGTATCCTTTAAAAATATTAACAAGAGGCTTTTTGTGGATCTATTTTTTTAAACTAAATAGTTCATTGTAGGATCACTGAAACTGAGCAATTGTTCAATGAAACAAAAAATAATGTGAGCACAAGAAACTGGGAATAGCCACCAAGAAATAACAAAGTAAATAATAACAAGCAACAGAAATCTCGAAAGAGATTTCAATAGTCATGTGAGATATAAAAAGCAGCTCAGCATTGCTGTGTATATTTTCACAATTTTTTCTTCCTCATCGTAATATTATTATTGCTATCAGGACCTCAAAAGCTTAGATAGTCTTCAAATATGGTACTTTATTGTATTTCACTGTTTTTTTCCCTGTTTGTTAGGTTTTCTTGTCCTTTTTTGTGTGTGCGTGTATTTGTCCCATACAAGGTTTTCACCATCAAGTCAGTCAAAGGGCTTCTTGTGAGCAGATAATATAAATGTATTCTGTCTTTTACCTTTATCTAACACAGTATATATGGCTAACAACCAAACAGTAGGTTACTTTCCTTCTTTAATTAACAAAAAATTAAAAAAATGATACACAAATTATCACTGTGCATTTAACCCACTGGTGAAGGCATGTCTGGCAAAAAATAAAAGCACCGTTAACTGATATGCAAATTTAGATCTGAACAACTTAGCTTCATTTTCACAAATATAAATCTTTTGCGCAAACTGCTATTGCGTTCTATTAACAGTAGACCATCAACTATTCAATAAGAGTTCTCATAACAATCTACGAGGGACGTTCAAGTCAAACTGGGACTATTTGTTCTGGAAGTACAGGAAGGAACGCTAGCGTGGTGGTACTACTGACAGTAGTAAGTAACAAGTGTGACCTACTCATATTACCATTACCGTTATTACCATTAGGTGGCATATGCGTCACGGGTCAGTCCCTGATAGATAATGAAAATGGCGGACAACAGAGTTAGTGCATGCATGGAACAGCGTGTTATAATGAAGTTTCTTGTGAAAGAAGGCGTGAAACCCGCAGAAATTTACAGAAGACTGCAACCACAGTACGGTGATGAGACACTCAGTCGCAGTTAAGACATTTGAATGGTGTAAACGTTTTAAAGAAGGCCGTGGCGGCTCCCAGCCCACAGCAGTCATTCATGTGAACATCCAGCGTGTGGAACGCCTGATCCTGGAAAATCGACTCATAACCTGTCGTGAAATTGCACTAGAGACAAATCTTTCTCAGGGAAGGCCAGAATTTTCTGAATCGCTTCATTACATGTGATGAAACCTGGGTGCATCATTTCACTCCGGAATCAAAACGAGCATCCATGCAGTGGAAGCATACGGACTCACCACCACCCAAAAAATTTCGGAAAATTGCGTCTTCTGGGAAAGTTATGGCGAGTGTTTTCTGGGACAAATGTGGCATTATTCACGTGGATTTTCTACCCCGTGGTGCCACTATCAACAGTGAAGAGTACTATCGCATTCTAAGTGATGTGCATAACCATCTGCGGAAAAAATGGCCTGGTTTGATAAGAAAAGGCGTCCTGTTTCTACAGGATAACGCACGACCACATACCGCTCACCGCACCACGTGCAAATTACAGCAACTCGAGTGGGAGGTATTGCCACATCCCCCTTACAGCCCAGACCTCGCTCTGAGCGACTTCCACCTGTTTGGACCCCTCAAAGAGTTCCTGGGAGGTCAGCATTTTAGCACTGATGACGAAGTGAAGCAGGCTGTCCTACGATGGTTCAGGAGTACTGACATATCTTTCTACGCTAAAGCTTTTCAAGCATTAATTAAACACTGGGATAAGTGTATAAATGTTGCAGGGGATTATATAGAAAAATAAATGGCAATTTCACTCCTACAAATTTGTTCTTTTAGTTTGTACAAACAAAAGTCCCAGTTTGACTTGAACGTCCCTCGTACAAAATTGATCAGTATAATATCAATGAAAACTATTTATGAATCAAAACTGTCATAGCAGAAAACTGCAATTCACTCTAAAAAGTGAAAGAATAATATGCTCTATCCATAAAACTGGGTTAAATGCATAATATACAACTTTTAATTAAAGCACTTCTATACAAGAAAGTGGATGCTTTCTTCTTACAAAATGTTGAATAACCCGCTTGTAAACCTAGCTCCTACAATAAAAGTTGTAATATAAAATATAGCACTGCGCCGAGATAAAAGCAGTGGAATCGATTTATAGTGTGGCTTTACCAGTTAGCCACACTAAACAATATCACAGTTGGAATTATGCTGCCATTTACAGCTAATAATACAAAATGATAACGGTAAACATTTCATCTCTCCTGCAGGTATACATTCTTTCTCTTTTTATCATTTTTTTTTCTTTTACTTATCTTTTCCTTCATCTCATATAAACCATACTTTTAGGTGGGTTTTTTTTTTCCCTTCTCACTTTTTTTTCATTCTTTTTTTCGTATTCACTTTTTTTTTTTTCTCCCTCAAATATACATCATTTTTCATCACTTTTTATATCATGAAAGACTAATGAGATGACTGAGCAAGCATCATTTTCTATTGACAAAAACAGTCTGCATGCATAAACATTTCATTAACAGCCAACAAACAGGGACAGAGTTTCACACATAAAAGACTTGTGCGGACTATATCCCATCACTGTCCCTCCTTCGAAAGCCGAGAATGTCATAGTGACTCTATAGGTTTTTTTGAACAAAAACTTACAATCCTCACAAACAGATCTGCTTAAATACTTACTGAGGCAGGGTGATTACAAAGAAATACTTTCAAGTTAAGAGTCACACCACTTATATAATTAACCACTGTCAAATCCAAACTAGATGAAAGGCAATGTACCTGCTTCACATTCATAAGACAGTAATGCATTTAGTCCCATTCACACCAGCATTTATTTATTTCTCACACTTAAGAGGATGTCAGGAACACAATGGCAGAACAGAGGTCATATTAACCATAAACCAGACAGTAGTAATGTGGCATAATTCTGCTGGTAAAATGTGAAAGATTACTGCAAGACTGTCTTTGTTTAATACCATTTTTTGGGGGGGGGGGGTTCTGCCACAGATAATGTCTGCGCATGGATGCTTTAACACTCAAAACAAATTCTGGCATAATCCATGACTTTATTTAAAAAGATCTGTTCCTTCATACCGGACATTTTTTTTTTAAATTTGGGGGTGTGTGTGTGATTAAGTAATGGTAAAAGGTGGTCCCAAAGCAGATACTGCCATATGGGAATGAAGTGTTACAGACTTCACTATAGTAGGTCCAGCTTTATGACATGGGGTGTTCACTTCCTTGCTGCCTTTACCTTCCCTAACTCAAGAGCAGAATCAGGTACCCAGTTACAGCTAGGAAAACTGGAATGTAACACTACCAAGGTTTAAAACCTGGTAACTTTGCTCTGAGAGGCAAGCTATCTAACCACTCTGTCAACTGGATGCTCTAAGTTGCAATACTGCATTGAAATATAACTGCTTCATTCGAAGGAAAAAAAGGATAATGCAAATCTAAATATGAGAAACAAGAAAGACAAGATTTGCATTTGTGGATATATACTGACTACTGACCATATCATAGGATGAATCCTTTTAATTGTTTCCTCTCCTGCAAAACACGATAATAGGTTTAACACAATACTTGAATTATCTTTTATTTTATACAATAGGTTTAACACAATATTTGTGTTATCTTTTATTTTATACAATAGGTTTAAGACAATACTTATGTTATCTTTTATTTTATATAATATGTTTAACATAATACTTGTATCTTTTATTTTATATAATAGGTTTAACACAATACTTATGTTATCTTTTATTTTATAATAGGTTTAACACAATACTTGTTATCTTTTATTTTATATAATAGGTTTAACATAATACTTGTGTTATCTTTTATTTTATATAATAGGTTTAACATAATACTTGTGTTATCTTTTATTTTATATAATAGGTTTAACATAATACTTGTGTTATCTTTTATTTTATATAATAGGTTTAACATAATACTTGTGTTATCTTTTATTTTATATAATAGGTTTAACATAATACTTATGTTATCTTTTATTTTATACAATAGGTTTAACATAATACTTGTTATCTTTTATTTTATATAACAGGTTTAACATAATACTTATGTTATCTTTTATTTTATATAATAGGTTTAACATAATACTTATGTTATCTTTTATTTTATATAATAGGTTTAACATAATACTTGAGTTATCTTTTATTTTATATAACAGGTTTAACATAATACTTATGTTATCTTTTATTTTATATAATAGGTTTAACATAATACTTATGTTATCTTTTATTTTATATAATAGGTTTAACATAATACTTGTGTTATCTTTTATTTTATATAATAGGTTTAACATAATACTTGTGTTATCTTTTATTTTATATAATAGGTTTAACATAATACTTGTGTTATCTTTTATTTTATATAATAGGTTTAACATAATACTTGTTATCTTTTATTTTATATAATAGGTTTAACATAATACTTGAGTTATCTTTTATTTTATATAACAGGTTTAACATAATACTTATGTTATCTTTTATTTTATATAATAGGTTTAACATAATACTTATGTTATCTTTTATTTTATATAATAGGTTTAACATAATACTTGTGTTATCTTTTATTTTATATAATAGGTTTAACATAATACTTGTGTTATCTTTTATTTTATATAATAGGTTTAACATAATACTTGTGTTATCTTTTATTTTATATAACAGGTTTAACATAATACTTATGTTATCTTTTATTTTATATAATAGGTTTAACATAATACTTATGTTATCTTTTATTTTATATAACAGGTTTAACATAATACTTATGTTATCTTTTATGTTATATAACAGGTTTAACATAATACTTATGTTATCTTTTATGTTATATAACAGGTTTAACATAATACTTATCAGCATTTAAATTTTTTTCCTATCCTTACGGTGCTTGGAACCACCACTGCAGCTGGCCCTTCTCCACCCCCTCATCCCTACCACCTTGCAGAAGACTTGAACCAAAACACTTTAACTGCAGGCTGTGGTGATTTCTGTAAACATGTTTTATATGATGAGGTTACCAGCCCCATCACAGCCTTTCATGGCCAGCTGTGTAGAGGCATAGTGGACTTATTCTTTGCTCCCAAATATCCTGAGATCCACATAGATTAGTAAAACAGATATGCCAAAACGGATCCATGTTCTTCGCCCAAACTGCGAATGTTAAACATTTCATGAGGACAATGTGGAAAGATAAGAGATTTTTTTTAGCAGACTTTTGAACAATGTAAATATGTATACAGAATCAAACTTTTTATAGCTTTGTTTCCCTGGGTTATTCAGTAACGTCTCCCCCAGGCTATTAATTGAATAGTCTCACCACAGACTCATAAAAATGCTGTTTGTACATCAAGATAAAGTGGGACATGGAAAAACCATTCCTCAGGTAGTTTATTTTAAAAAAAAAAAAAACTACCTGTCATCTTCAAAGTACGAATACTGCTAGAAAAATGCACTCAGCGGTGCTTAAAAACAAAAAAAAATTTTTTTAATCAGACACCTGTCCTGTACATGTGGCTGCATCTAAAAGACATTTCCAATTTACTAAAGTACTCAACCTGCCTTTTCTCCAACCACATTACCACACAACTGCATGAACTCACATGACCAATGGCTACAACATACACAGTAGACATGAGACCACAACATTCTGCACTTCCACCACCATTAACAACACTAAATCACCACGACATTGTCATCAGCATAAAATTAAGTCTGGCTTCCATTTAGTAAAAAACACATGGAAACAAAATCACTGTAGAGAGAATGCACTGATTACAGCAAATCATCAGACGGCAAGTTGTCGAGGTACATATACAGCTCTGCCTAGAGGAGAAAACTTGATAATTCAAATTTACATTTTAAACTGAAGCAGTAAAGTGATGATAACTTGTGTAAATATCTAAAAATACTGTCTACTTCATTATCAATTTGTGTAAATAGCTAAAAATATTGTCTATCCAAAATGGAGTAAATTCCTCAAAAATATGTTAAACCATAACAAAAGTTCAGAATTATAAGTCAGCATTTCTCAAACTTTTTTGTTCACGGAACACTTATTTATTTGAAATGAACTGACCGAACAGTGATCTTAAAATATTGGTTTTAAGGTAGCATTTTACAAGTTTATATTATATTTTATGATTAATTAAAATTAAGTTAAGCTGTGTAAAAAATGAAGTTATTAATACAGCTAAAATAATAATAATTAGAACCATCAGTAATTTAATCATGTTTATTTTTTATTACTATTAAAAGTAAAGTACATGCACAAGAAATTGTATATTTTACATCAATTAGAAGAATGCTTTTCTATTTTACCATCACATATTTGCTTAATATTTGGTACAATGTTTGAAAGTTGAATTCTTATGTCTGAGGCAGTGACCTGCAGCAAGTCTGTTCCTATATTTTGTCTTCATAGCCGTATAATAAGAATATCCTGTTTCACATTGGTATGTAGTGGCATTCTTGCAAAACACTGCTCCAAAAATCAGAGGGAAAGTTTATTAAATCTTTATTCCCGAGTCTGAAGCCAAATCAATAAAAATCTCATAATCATGAGCTGGTAAGAATGCTGGTTAGGCTGCAATTACAAATTGATTTCGTATCCATTTTAAAAATAAAGTTTGAAAATAATTTGTTAGCAACCAGTTCTATATTTTGTCTTCACGGAACACCTTTCATTAGCTCGCGGAATACAGTTTGAGAAACGCTGCTATAAGTAATTTCTGTACTTTTCTCAAGCATAGAGGCAAATAGCTCCTACATAAAATAGAATATAAATAAGATCATTGTATTTTAAACAAATTAGGTCTTTTATACTGACACATCTGCAACAGATTCATAATCACGGCTTTTCCACTAGCATAATTATTTACGTGCAAGCAATGCGTCTTGAAATTATGGCAAAGAATTATGGTGTGCAATATTCCTAGAATCACACCATTTCTCCTATATTCAGTTTCCTCCTTTCCACATCCTTCCACCTTTAACTTTCCACCACGCAAGCCCATCAGTACATACAAACTTGGAAGCTTATTAACAAACAAACATAAAATTGATGACTGAATAATGAAAAAAATAAAAATAAAACGCAGAACATTTGCTTGAAAGGCAAACATTCTAACCACTAATCCATCGACGCGCCTTGTTATATATGTTGTTTTTTTAATTTTTAAATCTAACTATTTTTAATGATTGCCTCCCTCCATCAGTTACTTATGGGCATACCAAGCAAATTATTAGAGAAGATGCTTGATTAATGCAAAAAAAAACCTTTTGTGCATATGGACCTTTTAAAGAAATAATTTCACAATATGCAAGGATTTAATGGGACTGTCTAGGACAATATGCAAGGATTTAATGTGACTGTCTAGGACTAAGCATTTAAGTTTTCACTTGATTACGCCTTTACAACCAGCACTTGTAAATATGTAAATATTAATAACTATTCTTAATACGCAACAATATAAAGATGTATTAGTTTTACCACCTATTAAAAATAAGAAAAATAAATCATGTATATACCTGATTATGATCTTGATGAGATAATCAACCTATCTAGACTATACAGAATCTTTAAATCTTACTTTTTAAACAATTATTTTTAATATCAACCACCTAGAATTTACCATTTCTTGTGCTTCTTTGAATTTCCGCATTAAATTATACCATAAGGATATGCTCACCCTCATCTGTATGACTCTTCTTCTTTTTCTTTTTCTTCTTCTCCTTATGAGGTTTGAAGGGGACTTTCTTTCCAAGGCGGTCTAACACAGACAGTCGAGGTGCTGGTGGTTCCACAGCTGGTTCTGAATCATCACTTCCAACTGCTTCAGGAGGAGGGTCTTCTGTGAGTTTTTGTAATTCTTTCTCACGTTTAATTTTTTTCTTATCTTTCTTCTTTTTCTTTGCTTTCTTTGTTGAATGTACAGACTCATCTTCTGATGCTTTAGTCTGAGCCTCTGTTTCTAACTGACGTTTTGCTGGCACAGAATAAACCTGGGAGAAGTCCGGTTTGGTTTTAGCTTTTTTCGACTTCTTTTCTTTGGATGCCACTTGTACCTCGATACGCAGTTTTTCAGGTGGTATGTCAGGTTTAAAAGGTTTATTTGTTGCAACTCTGCTTGTTAGCATATTCTGCCTAACTGTCCCATCACTGTTATCATCTTCTGATAAAAACTCTCTGCGCTGAAAACGTGGTCTTTTAAGGGGCAGCCTTTCTCTAAGCCTGTTAGATAAGTCCCTCTCTCTGTGACGATGGCTGCTGTGACTGACATTGTTTCTTTCTCGTTTAGACTTTGAGTTAGTTGAATTCGCAGGAGCATTATCTAGGCTATCAAGAAACTGGTTTGATTTCCCAGGAATGCTCAACTTATGTACTGGCTTGGCTGTTTTATTGCCCTCCAGTTTCCAGTGTCTTCCAGTATCAGAATCTTCACTGTCCTCCTCCAGCGCAGCATATTTCTGAGCGTCTTCACCTGAATCTACTTCTTTCTCAAGAGTGTGATGTTTATTTACTCCTTTGTTCTCAGATTTTTGTGTGCCCTTAGCACGTTTTTCTGGAGCTGATTCAGAAACCTGCTGCTGTGACTTTTTACGTTTCTTTGTGCGTTCTTTTATACTTTTTAGGGAAACTTTTTTTGCAGGATCAATCTTAACTTCAGAGCTGCTGAATTTTTTTCTCCTTGCTTCTATTTTAGCTCTTTCCTCTGGTGTAAGTTTGTCCAAATCAATTTGAGGCATGGGAGGTTCTTCAGCTTTCACCTCCTTAACCAAGGATTGTTTGTCTTTCTGTGGAGATCTCAAATGTCTTTCACTTCTGTTCTTTAGAACAGTTGATGACTCAGTACGTTTTCTGTCCTGCCTTTCCCTGGACCTTGATTGATGGTATCTGGAGTCACGGTCAATCCTGTCACCTCTATCAATGAAGTGACTAGAAGAAGAATATTTTGCCCTGTTATCTCTCTGCCTATCTCGATCATATCTTTTGTCATCATGATACCTTGATGCTCTATAGCCCTTACTCCAAAGCCCTCGTCTATCTCTGCTCACATCTCTAGTGTGGAGATACCCTGCATTCTTCTGCTGCGATGACATATGTGAGGGTGAAACTGGTTGTCTGACAGGAGATCGAGATCTTTTTCTAGAAGAGAAAGGGCTCCTTGTTGGAGACATAGACCTTCTTGGTGAAAAACGTCTTCTGGGGGACACAGACCTTCGTCTAGATGAATCAGACCTTCGAGGGGATAAGGGCTTCTGCCTTGGTGAAAGAGATCTATGAGGCACAGGTGATTTTATTCTTGGTGAATGAGATCTACGTAGCAAAGGTGATTTATGCCTTGGTGACAAAGATCTAATAGGCAAAGGTGATTTCTGTCTTGGTGACAAAGATCTAAGAGGCAAAGGTGATTTCTGTCTTGGTGAAAGAGATCTATGAAGCAAAGGTGATCTCTGTCTTGGTGAGAGAGATCTATGAGGCAGAGGTGATCTCTGTCTCGGTGAAAGAGACCTACGAGGCAAAGGTGATTTCTGTCTTGGTGAAAGAGATCTATGAGGCAACGGTGACCTCTTTCTGGGTGAAAGAGATCTACGAAGCAAAGGTGACCTCTGTCTTGGTGAAAGAGATCTACGAGGCAAAGGTGACCTCTGTCTTGGTGAAAGAGATCTACGAGGCAAAGGTGACCTCTGTCTTGGTGAAAGAGATCTACGAGGCAAAGGTGACCTCTGTCGGGGTGAGAGAGACCTACGAGGCAAAGGTGATCTTAGTCGTGGTGAAAGAGATCTATGTAGTAACGGTGACCACTGTCTTGGTGAAAGAGGTCTATGAGACAAAGGTGACCTCTGTCTTGGTGATATAGGTCTACGAGACAAAGGTGACCTCTGTCGTGGTGAAAGAGATCTACGAGGCAAAGGTGATTTCAGTCTTGGGGAAAGAGATCTAGGAGGCAAAGGTGATCTCTGTCTTGGTGAAAGAGATCTGCGATGTGAAGCTGATCCTCGTCTTGATGTATAGGGCAGTGGCGAGTAACGCTTCGGTGACAGGGCAACGTAAGGTGACAGTGATCGTCTTGGAGAAAGAGATCTCCTGGGTGACATTGATCTCTTATAAGATGATAGGTGAGGGGATCGTTTTGGCGAGACAGGATGTCTACGTGGAGAGTTCGATCTCTTCCAGCGAGGTGAAGAAACACTGGGAGTTCTTGACCTTGACCTTCTAGGTGACCAAGTGGTTCTTCCTCGAGGTGACAGTGGCCTTTGTGGAGACAGAGATTTCTTATCTGGTGGCGCAAATGACTTATCATGTGATGATAATAGTCCAGTAGGCGAATGTACCTTTCTACTAGGGGACAATCTCTTGGATGAAGTTGAACTCTGAAGAAGGGTTGTAACATTTGAAGATCCTGTATCATTTAAAGATTGATTTTTCTGAGATGGTGACAGTTTCTTAATCTGTGCTGCAGAAGAAACATGTTCCTTAGGTGATAAAGCCTGTGATCTGGCCTCTCCAGCAACAGAGTGAACTGAACTTACACTAGATAGGCTTTTAGTCAACGATTCATTTTCAGATTCATTTCGTTCATCTTCTTCTGCTTTTTCATCACCTTCATCTTCACTAGAAGACCCACTAGAACTGGAAGAAGATGAAGATGATGATGAAGATGAAGAAGAGGATGAAGACAAATTTGATGCTCCATCAACTGGTTCATCTCTACCTGTCACTTTATCTTGATTAGTTGGCACCTTTTCTGCCACATAATCTGTTTTATCTAGATCTGATGTGGGAATCTTACTCGGGGAATGAGCACTTGAGCATTGCACATCCTCTTCAACAGAACTATTTTTGTTATCTACACTATTACTTAACACAAGCTCATCCCCAGCCAGAGCATCAAGATCTACACTTTCATTGTCACTAGAAATAGGAGAACACCCATCTGCATAATGGGCCAGCTTCCTTTCGCTTTCCTCCTCCTCCTCATTATCCGAAAACTCAAGCTTTCGAATTTCCACTTCATAGGTGCCCTCTGTTGTATCCTCAGGCTCTTTCTCTGAGACGTCCTGCTGCTCAACAACACGACTATCAACCTTTTTATCTTCTTCCAAAATCTTGTCATTTTTTATGTCATCTGCCCCAATAATGCTGTCAATCCAGTCATCATCCTCTTCACTGTCACTGTCATCGAAGCGGCTGAACTTATCTGAAAATTGATTAACAAATTTATTCAGCAAATTAACTAGCTGCTTCACAGTTTTTCATTCCTTTTCCACATCAAGCTGCAATGTCAGATTCAAAATAATAACTTTCAAGATATTAATAAATAATAAATCTTCAAATCAGTACCATAATTAATACATGAAGATTATGAAAAACACCATGGAATACAGTAAGGGTGACATGAAAAAAACTAACGTATATACAGGCAGCCTTCGATTTGTGCTGGTCCCGTTTGTGCTGATTTTGAAACCCTGAAGTAAAAAATATTGAACAAAGTAAAACATATATTTTAAAACTCATGATATTCTTCCTCTTCTTTGATCTTCGCCGCCAACTGTCAAAGCAGTCAGTGGCCATCACACCTGGTGGCGTCTTGTAGGGCAAACAACAAACTGCTTCAACCTTGCTCGGTCAGCGGCTATCCTTCGTGCAGTGCCCCTTATGATATTAACAAGAAATATTTCTATTTAAAAATAAAATTAAAGATGTTAGAAGACTGGCCTAAGAGATGGGCATGGACGAAGTTACATAAGAAGAAGTAACAGAGCTGTTGGAAAACCATGGACAGCATCTTTCCAATGAAAACCTAGAAGAATTGGCAGCACAACTAAGCCAACAGAAAGAGAAGATGAAAAGCTTCCTATAAGAGAAAGGAAGACAGGCGATATGCAGTGCATCCTTTCAGACATGGAGAAACTCACTGATGAGCTTTGCTAGATTGATAAGACTGGGAGCGGAGTGCTACATCTAAGGAGCCTTACGGTATCCATGAGCCCTTATTACAAGACATGGAAAGAAAGGAAGAGGAAATCATGACTGTAAACACTGCATGCTTTCTTAAAAAAAAAACATGACTATCCTCAACCAGTGATTTTTGTCAGAGAACTAAAGCCTCTGCATTACACCCCGTACAAAAACGTTTAAAGTCAATCTTCTTCTTCTTCTTCTTCCGTCCTTAGCCAACGACCGGCCAAGCAGTCTGTGGCCATTACGCCTAGCTGGCGTCTTAGGGCAACAAGAAATTATCCGTTGTTCCGTTACGCCTAAAGGCGTTTATTGGTACAACAGAATATTAATTGTTGTTTCCGTAATCAGTGTTACTGGCAAGCGGGTGATCAATCCGCTGTAAAGTCAATCTACTTTACCTTTTTCAAATTTACTTTCTTTTATTTAATTTACTTTATTTCAGAGCTTTAAATATAATAACATTATATTACTTGTCAATTCTTGGGTGCTTGGAACATACGTCAATGACTTACTTTATAAAATCGTTTCAATTTATGCAGATTTTAACTGCGCCTCCCCAGCGTAAATTGAGGGCTATCTGTACTGTTATAAAACAAAAGTAACAAATGTAAGATTTCAACACACAGTTGAGAATCATTATCACACAAGCGTAACTTATGAAAAGGTCAAGAGTTTTATCAATAGCAGATACAGGAGCAAGTGGGAAGCCGAGCATCCAGGCCACCAGAAAAATGATGAATATTACCAGCTCGGCAGAAGTGAACAAGTGGTAATCTTCAGATTTTGCACAGGCCACAACAGACTGGGATACCATCTATTCAACAAGCTAAAGATAGGAACTACTGAGACGTGTAACAGTGGCACCTATAAAATGACTGCTGAATATCTACTTCAAAGGGGCCCAATATTTGAAGAACAGAGAAAGCGTACATGTCCATCACCAGTACAGAAATACCAATAGCCTCAGACTGACCACTGCTTTCGTGGAACATATTCAAGTTGACATCTAAATGAACGAAGACATCATTCTCTTTTATGCTTTTTCTTAGGGAGTTGACCTTAGGCAATAACCCACTCGCAGGAAGTCTGCAATAGAATATTTGATCTGCTGCTGAAGTGGTGGCATCTGCAGCAGTTTTCTGACATGATGATGAGATTACCAGCCCCATCGATCAATCACTCAATACCCTTTAGGTCCCCAAGGAGCATAGGCCTTCAACAAACACATGCCAAATCCTCCTGTCACATGCTATCAGCTCAGCTCAAGTTCTTTCCACATTTTCCTCATCATGTTCACTTCTGTCTCCATTTCTCTTCTTGGTGTGTTTTTTGGTCTATCTGTGCTTCTCTTTCCCTGGGGATTCCAGAACAAGGACTGCCTTGTAATGCTATCAACAGGTTTCCAGCATGTGTGTCCTATCCACAGCTAGCATCTTCTCATCTCTTTAAATCCTTGCCTTCGTAAAAACAATATTTAAACCTGGTGTGTCATTTTTTTACAATGATGACAGTATGTACTCAAATGACTGCTGTATTTTTTTTATCTAAAATGTGTTTCAACAAAATCCATTGAGAAATTGAACTTGCTTATAAAAAAAAAAATTCCTGGTTTTATTCATCATGTCCCCATCAAGGCCAGCTCCTTGACGTGGAGATGGGGCTCAAGTACAGCCATCAGCGGCTGAAAAACCAAGACTGGCCAGGCCCTCCTAGACTCGAGCAAGACCACAGTCTGCCCTAGCAAGTCAAGGTGCTGAAGACGGAGGCAACCAGCCAAGAGGCGCACCACAGCAATCAGGATGCCATGCATTAGCGCTATGGGAAGTATGCCTATATCTGCAAAACGTTATGGCACTCGCCCTGTGACGGACACCCAGGCAGGCGCAGTGCCGGGCCCTCTGCCTCGGAAGGGCCCAACCCCTACTACTGGGAGTCCTTCTCAATTGCCCCGGGGAGCCAGGAGGCATGAGAATAGAGCTACTGGCCAAGCAAAGAAAAGACCATTTAAAATAATGCACTGGAATGCTGAAGGCGTCAATAGTAAAAAAGACGGCTACAGCAAAAAATTAGAGCTCGAAAATATCTTGAATGAAGAGCAAGTAAATGTATGTTGCTTGCAAGAAACCCACCTCAACAAAAACATAGCCTTCAAAATCAGAGGCTACCAGTGCTACCGATCTGACCGAATAGACAGGCGAAAAGGTGGAATACTGACACTCGTGAGGAATAACATCAGTGCATGTCAGCTTGAAACATATATGGAGGGGGCGGAATACCAGATGCTTCATCTCAGGACAGAAAGTTCAGAATTCCACCTGCTCAACTACTACTGTCCGAGCGACCGCCCACTGGCACTAGATACAATCCCAGCAAAAGAAAGACTGATTGTATGCGGAGACTTCAACAGCCACTCACAGAGCTGGGGCTATGATCACATGGACAGGAGAGGTGAGGAGCTTGAAAACTGGCAGGATGACAATGGGCTTATCCTGATTAACCAGCCAATCGACCCACCAACCTTCTACTCGAGATCATGGCACACCACCTCTACACCAGACCTGGCATTCCACTCACCCAGCTTGGAGTGGAACACCACACGCGTTGTAGGGAAACAACTTGGAGGCAGCGACCACCGGCCAGTCTTCCTAATTGTGGAAAATGAACTTGTCAAGGAGAGCAGCACTCTCTCTAGGTGGAACTACAAGAAGGCAGACTTTACAATGTACCAGCACCGTACTAGTATACTGGCTAGAGATCTGACTGTAGACAAAGACATCAATAAGCTAGTTGATGAATTCAGCAGATGCATATTACAGGCTGCTCGTGAAACAATACCTAGAGGGGCTCGTAAGCACTACAAACCATATTGGAATAGTGAACTAGAGCAGCTGCACAACGACGTGGAAACATCTCGAAAGCAGGCAGAGACCAGTCCATGCCAAGAACACCACAATAACTACCAGCAAGCTAAGGCCAAATTTCAAAGGGCCAAGTTGCAGGCCAGGCGAAGAAGCTGGAAGGAGAAAACAGAGTCCTTGAACTTTGAAAGAGATACGAGGAAACTGTGGAAGCTGGTAAAGCAACTTAACGATGAAGGTACAGAGAGAAACTCAAGGATTGCTCTGTACAAAGATGGAAACATCCTCATGGGAAAACAGGCAGCTGATCACTTTGCAGACTCCTTTGCTAAAGACAACAACATCGAAGTTAGCCCAGAGAAGCAACAGGAGACTCGTGAGAAACAACACGCAGGACGAGATGGAACCATACCTGAAGTTATGGAGGCACCAATCACATTCAGAGAACTGGAGCTTGCAATATCCAAATTGAAAATGAGAAAGTCGCCAGGAGTTGATGGAGTGTCCAATGAAATGATTAAGAACTTGGGAACCGCAGCAAAAACAAAGCTGCTGCAGATCTTCAATATCTGTTGGAACTCAGGCAGAGTTCCACAGACCTGGAGGGAAGCAATCATGATACCACTCCTAAAACCGGGAAAAGACAGTTCCACTGCCTCCAGCTACAGACCAATCAGCCTTACAAGCTGCCTCTGCAAAACAATGGAACGTATCATCAACCTCAGGCTACAGTGGTACCTTGAAAGTGAAAACCTTCTTGTACCACAGCAGGCGGGCTTTAGGCAGTGTTATTCCACCGAAGATCAGGCAACTTACCTTTCCCAAGAGATTGAGGATGCGTTCCAAGATAAGAAACTGGTACTAGCAGCATGGATAGATCTAAGAAAAGCATTTGACAAGGTTTGGAAAGAAGGGCTTCTGAAGAAACTGAGAAATTGTAGAGTGAATGGTAAGATGTACAAATGGGTGAAAGCATACTTGCATAACAGAAGAGCCCGAGTACAACTAGATGGCCTCAAGAGTAAGAAAATTCTACTGCGTCATGGCGTCCCTCAGGGAGGGGTTCTGTCCCCCACACTTTTCCTAGTCTACATCAATGACCTGGTTGCTGAACTACCACATGGAATGAAAGTGGCAATGTACGCTGATGACCTGGTAATATGGTGCACAGATGAGCATGCAACAGTGGCCACCAAACTGCTACAAAGAGCTATAGATGCCTTAACCTCATGGGCAAATAGATGGTGTGTCAGCATCAACACAGACAAGTGCAGCACTACGCTCTTCACCCTCTCTCCCAAACAAAAAGCTGGTGTCATCAAGATAAACGAAGAGCTCCTGAGAGAAGATAAACAACCCACCTATCTCGGAGTTACATTCGATGATAGGCTGACATGGAAGCAGCACATCAACAAGGCAGCAACAAAGGCCAGGAGGAAGCTAGCCATCCTGAGAAAACTAAGTGGAACCACATGGGGAGCCAGCGGGAAAATACTTAGTAAAGTTTACCAGCAGGGCATACGACCACACCTGGAATATGGGTCAGCTGCGTGGTGTCCAGCATCAAACACCACATTACAAGAGCTAGATAAGGTACAAAACCAGGCGCTTAGGGTCATCACGGGGGCAATGAAATCAACGCCTATAGTGGAGATGGAGAAAATGGGGAGGATACAAGCACTGAGAGAACGCAGAGACACGAAAGTGCTAACACAGGCAGAAAAGTTCCTCTGTATGCCGAGCCATCCAATGAAGGACAGATTCCAAAACCTAGCAATGGGGCGACTGAAAAGAAGCAGCTTTATCCACCAGGCCAAACGATTTCGTAGACAAACCTCAGACCTGCCTGAAGTTAACAGCCCTCTAAAGTCTGTGCCAGAACAAACCCCTTGGAGAGAGGAGCATGGACTACCAGTACACATCCACACAAAAGTGAAAGGAATATTCGACAGGGATGAACAGAACAGCGTGCAACGTAGGACAGTCACTCTCAGTTTCCTGGATGATGAATACCCACAGGACCTCTGGGTCCGAGTATACACGGATGGGTCAGCACAGAATGCAGTAAAGAATGGAGGAGCAGGAGTGTACATAGAATACCCAAACAACACTAGGGATACGATCAGAGTACCAACGGGGAAATTCTGTAACAACTATGATGCAGAAGTCCAGGCAATCAAGGTGGCAACTGAGAAACTACTGAACACCAATCTCGGTCCACAGCCTGTAGTATTCCTGACAGATGCAAGATCAGCACTCCAAGCACTTCAGTCCAGAAAATTGCCAGTTATACAGGCCCTACTTTCTGAACTGTGCAACCAGCGCAGGGTCGCCATGCAGTGGATACCGTCTCATTGTGGAATACCAGGAAACGAGAGAGCAGACGGACTGGCTAAAGAAGGTGCTGCAGACGAACAACCGGATGTACCAGTAACGTACCATCAGAAGAAAAAGATGATCAAATCTATCAGAAAGCCACCAACATCAACGCAGGATGACTACCAAGCTATGAACAGATCAGAACAAATAGTCATTCTGCGCCTCAGAACAGGACACAACCGCCTCCGCAGCCACATGTATACAAAATTCAAGATTGGCAATTCAGCCATGTGTACATGTGGACAGGCACCCCAGACAGCGGAGCACGTACTGCAAGATTGCCCCGAATATGATATATTGAGGCAAACCCACTGGCCCAGAGAAACAACACTGGAAGCAAAACTATATGGACCCCTGTATGAACTACAAAAGACAGTGAAGTTTATACAAGAAACAACATTGCAGATATAGACAATATATTTCAAGCGAACGAAAGAAGAAGAAGAAAATTCATCATGTACCCACTCATAATATTTTATGTTCATTTATTTCTCGGTTATCAATTTCTGATTTCAATTTTTTAATACAAAAACCCCACATTCCAACACTTTATATATATATATATATATATATATATATATATATATATACTATATATATATATTATACTATGAATATATATATATATATATATATATATATATATATATATATATATATATATATATATATAAAATAATAATAATTATATATCAGTTCTGAAAGTTTCCTTGACTTAACAATACCAAATTTCAGGCTAGCCCAACTAATAATTTTTTAATAATTTAAGGGCCAAAAGTAACGATGAGATATTTGAAATAAAATTTCTGAATTTACCCTTTCACATCTTTCTAGTGTAATTTGATTTCTGAAACCAGATTATCATCATCATCATCAGTTGCCATCTCCACAACGAAGGTTGGCTGTAATGGATCTCCAACGTCTTCTGTCTCTTGTCTTGGTGGTGCACTCTGATAGACTCTTTCCTGTCCATCTCTTGATGTTATCTTCCCACTTATAGCGCTGTCTTCCCCTTGCACGTTTGCCTTCAACTCGCCCTTCTGTTATGGTCTTCTGCAAGGTGTTATGCCTTTTTATGTGGCCAAAGTATTTTAGCTGCCGAACTTTGACCTCCCTCATTAGTTCTCTTTTCATACCTAGATTTTCTAGGACCTCCTTATTTGTTTTCATCTCTTTCCATGAGATACGCCCCATTCTTCTATATATCCACATTTCAAGAGCCTCAATTCTTTCTTCCAAACGCTTATTCATCGTCCATGTTTCTGCACCATACAGAAATGCAGAATATATATAACACTTTATGATTCTCAGTTTTAATTTTCGAGATAACTGTTTGGATGTCAGTATATTTTTCATGTTGTTGAATGTAGCTTTGGCTATTCCTATTCTCTTCTTGATTTCTGTTTCACATCTGCCATCTTCTGTTATTATATGACAAAGATATACGTAGCTCTTGACTTGTTCCAGGATTTTCCCATTTACGCTTATCTTTAATGTGGGTTTATCGTCTATTTTGCTAATTATCATAGTTTTTGTTTTCTCAATATTAATGTCGAGTCCAGATTATGCAAATAAACAAAAAAAAAACAAGCCTGTGCAGTAACAGTCTAATACTATTTTTAAATATATTCTACGTATCAATAAAGATAAAGTTGGGCTGACAGTGATACTCAGGGTTCATAGCAAATTTCTTCAAGCATTTTCCAGGCTTTTTCCAGATCCAGCACGTGATTTTCAAGGATGGGAAACTCTAATATTTTCCTCATCTAATTTTCTCAGATATAATTATCACTTTGCTGATCAGCAATCTGGAGCATTACCGTCTCCCATTACCAAGGGTGTTTGCAGATTTCTTTAAAAAGAACATTTTTTTTTTTTAAATTCATAAAAGATTGAAAAACAGACATCTTTTCCAAGTTTTTAGTGAATTTGTTCAACATCAGCCCAATAAAATGTTAGTGACATGGATGGTAATGAATAAAATAAGCTTGATTGACGTATTGATTTAACGATTAACCACGTATATCAACATTCTCTTCTTCTTCTTCCGTCCTTAGCCAAAGACCGACCAAGCAGTCAGAGGCCATCACGCCTTGTGGCGTCTTAAGGGCAACAGCAGATTGATTTTCTCTGTTGCAGTTTCCCATCACGCCTAGTGGCGTCTTTAAAAGGGCAACAACAAATAGATCCATCTGCCGTTGTTTCCGTAATCGGTGTGACAAGCCAACGGGTGATCAGCCCATTGGGCTATATCAACATAAAAGGCTAAAAAAAATTGTGAATAAAATGCCAAAAAAAAAACTGATTTTTCGTGTTTGTCTTTTTTGAATGTATTCTGCATCTGTGGCATCTGACAATGAGCGTTTGTAAATGTTTGAGTAGTTAACTACCTCTAGTTGGAGTCTGAGCTGCTTTTTTCATTAACTGGGGTTGAAGTTGTAGCTGTAGGCCTCTGCAAGAGTCTTTGTCAACGATCCACGTTGATAATCCTTGACTGTGTGGTATAACTTGTTGCATAGAGGTACATTGCAATCTGGGCAGTACATGCAAGTCTGGCTTCTGTTCCCTGCAGCCTTACACACTTTACAGTCTGGTTTGTACCTTGCCCTTTCATATTTATCAATGAAGTGGTGCTCAGTAAGTCATGTTGTTTTGAAGGTGTCACATTGCGTCGAAGAATAGCAGGTTCAATTTTTTTTTTTTTTTGGTACGCCTGCTAATACTCGAGGCGAAATCTCAGGTTATTATTAATGTCTAACCTGACATTGATTTTACGTGAGTATCCCTTTTTTCTTGTACAGAGACAGGTGTCCCTCGCCATTCAGGCAGATACTCGCCGATTTCGGAGGTACCCATTAGAGCTGGGTCGGCTCAGGAGCCGCCAATCCCTGGTCGACAACACTCTTCAAATGTTCTCGCCAGGTCTCGAGTTAATCCAGTCCAAATCCCAGTCGACGAAAAATCCTCAAATGCCGTCGCCCGGGTTTCATCCTGGATCACCCGGTCGCCAGAGCGGTGTGGTAACCACTACGCTAGCGCGGCTCCTAGCAGGTTCAATAAGAGTCATACTGACATCCTGATCTTCGCTTTGATCTTTTTTTGTAGAGTTGGCAGTGTTGTAGGTTATGTGCCCATTGACCAGGGCAGTTTCAACTAAGAAATAATATAAAAATAGGATCTGTGTGGGTAGGGGTAGCTTGCACCTAGTTGGCTGAAGTTTCCACACCTCCCATACTTTTGCTGTATTTTTCTGCAATCACTGGCTTCTGAATTGTTCTGCCCTAAAGAATTTGTCTTTCTAACTGTCTTGTTTATATTATCATTGGAGTGAACAGTGGATATAAGGTTAAATCTTTTCGTATCCTGCCAGGTGACTGTCGGCATGCCTTATCTTCTGTCGCACAAAACACAGGATGATTTGTCTTTTTCAATTTGAGTTGTTTTTTCTTCAGTGCTACAGGAAAATGCTTCCTATTTTCCGCTACTGTTCCAAATGCACCAATCTGAATTTCAGGTCTTGAAATAAAGCTGAAGGCTGAATCAAAACTATCACAGAAGAGAATATGTCCCTTGTTGCATATGAAATTTGAATTAAAACTATGGTGACTTTTCACTGAAAAAAAAAAAAGAGTCCAAATAACCTCAGCTCTCAAGAGTTTTTTCCTTGGTCACAAATAATGTCACATCTGTAGGTCTCCTAGTAGTGTTAGATTAAAAAAAAAAAAAAAAAAGGAACACAAATAACTTATGAGTAGGACTAAGCTATGTATATTTACCAATTCAAAATTCTAAACGCATACATAATAGTCAAACAATATTTAACTAGAACAAAAAGTAATATATATAGTAATTGGGAGGGTAATACTTATGATAAGTGAAAATCTATTAAATATCTAACTGGAGACCTTTACACCCCCCCATCTTTACTATTTTTGTTGGGTTTTGTTTCGTTTGTTTGTTTAGATTTTTATTTAAAATTTAATTAAATTTTTTTTAAAATTTTAAATAACATAGACCTATCCACAAAATTGCTGATTTTCATTTATCCTAATTACCGTGATTTGACAGATGTGATGCCACTTTCGTGTATCGGCGGGGGCAAAGTCTACAGACAGGGGGTATGATGTGCTGGTGTTGTGGGTAGTGGGTTTCCCCCCTTGCTTCACCCTAGGCCTAGTGAATTCTGTTCATGAAAGGAGCGACCATTGCGGTGTTAGTCTCTTGGCCTAGCAAAACCTCTCATACCCCAAGATCGTTGTGCGTGGTGAAGAGCCACACCCTCCTCGAGGTAGTCCTGGTAACTGAGGGTGCGAATCCTCAGGCTAAACACAACGGATCTAGAGGAGCAAACCTCGATAATAAAACCGGTGCACTACACCGTACACGCCCTCTGTGGGTGGGAAGGAGCCAGATGGATACTGAACAAGTCTTGGGAGTGGGAACGAGTGTGGACTGCTCCCTGAAGATCGGAACCCATCGTACAGGCACAGAGACTCAGGACGTGACGATCCTATTGCCTTCAACTCTTGGTCACATGCCTAGAGCCTCGGAGAACTCGGCGTAACCAGCAGGCAATTTGGTGGCGGGGAAAGAGCACTGTGAGCCCTACCTTGGCTACGTATCACAAGGAGACGCAGAAACACCCCCTTTATCTCCCCCAGAGCTGGCACAGTACACTTCTGGCTTCTACCCGGGGCGTTAGGAAATCCACAGGCACCCCAGCATCACAATGCCAAGAAGATGACAAAGTTGGAATTTACTAACTCAAACCTGGCAGAGCAAGTCCTCCAACAGATGTGGCCGATGCTGGGCCCACTGGCGCGTGGACACGTCCCGATCCCCATCGAGACTTGCCCGGGGAGCCCACCCCGGCTCAAAAAAGCAGAGAAGGCCACTCTCCAAACCTCCGATGTCTTGCGGGCAGTGTTAGGATGTGCAAGAACATGGACAGGAAGACTCCACAACTTCCCCACTGAAGACACGCCCACGGCGACCGTTGCCTCAACTGGCTGTGTGTGGTGTACCCGGAAACGGGGCCTCCCAGTACTGAGACACAGTTAAGTCCCCGATGTCATTTATCGGTGCAGAGTTGAGAGAGATGGCTGAGCATCACACAATCCCCCCTGTGTTGCAGCATGATGAGAACCCAGAATTGCACACTGAGCTTGGGGGGAATCACTTGGGCACCAGACTTAATACTGGCTCTTGACTGGATGGCCGCATGCAGGAGATTTCTACAATGGGGGGTTGGCAGGTGGTGGGTATCTGGAAGTGGCTCTGTGCAGGACGTGAGGATTCCTTGGGTGAGCCCAGAACCAGAGCACAGCATTGTGCAAGCTCTGCATAGTTGGAGAGCCCCCTGGATGACGGGGAATGCACAGTGTGCTACCCCACCTGTCCCCAACTGCTAACTTAGAACCAGAAGTGGGGTCCTCTGTATGCGTGCCAGGCCAGGATAAAATGCCTGGGAAAGAGACTGGAGCTCAGAACTCCCTAACTCAAAGTTGCAGGATGGCAGGAAAGACAGGGCTATTTTGAAGATAATGCAACCATATTTTCACCATACGAGCTCGGACGCCGCCTCGGTAAACAAGGTCCGCGCAGAGCAGTGACACCCCCAGGCTGCTTGCGAATAGTCTACTACTGGGAACATAAACAGATTAGGGATGAGCCCACTCTCCCATTGAACAGGTGCTAAAGTCATAGATACTGGGCCAGAAGGCGCACCGGAAACCACAGTATCACGCAACTCGCTTTTTTTTTTCTATGGAGAGTACACCGTCAAATAAATCTCGTACTGGTGCTCGCCCTGTGGAGCTCTACCAGGCAGGTGCAGTGCCGGGCTCTGAGCCTCGACAGAGCCCACCCTCAGCTACTGGAGGACCCTCTAGACCGTCTTGTGGAGTCAGCAGACGGCGGAGGAGAACTACTGACCAAAACAAAACAGAAAAAGAGAAACCCAGAGTGCCACTTGTCATGATGCACTGGAATGCAGAGGGAGTGAACAGCAAGCAGGCTGGATACAGCAAAAAGACAGAGCTGGAAAACATCTTGTATGAGAAGCAAGTCAGTGTTTGCTGTATCCAAGAGACTCACTTGAAAGCAGATCAAACCTTTAAAATAAGGGGATATCAATGCTTCAGATCCGACAGAAAAGATAGACGAAAAGGAGGAGTACTTACTCTTGTAAGGAATAACATTCCTGCACACGAAAGGAAAACCTTCATGGATGGAGCAGAATATCAGCTGTTGCAGATAAAGGTAGACAAGATGGAAATAGAACTCCTGAACTATTACTGTCCGAACAACAAACCCCTGAGTCTCAGCTCTATACAGGTACCAGCCACCAACTTTATAGCAGTTGGAGACTTTAATAGCCACTCCCAGAGCTGGGGCTATAACCATCTGGATCACAGAGGTGAAGAGGTTGAAACTTGGCAAGATGATCACTCCCTAATCCTAGTCAATAATGCCACAGATACTCCTACCTTCTACTCCAGAGGATGGCACACAACTTCAACACCAGATCTTGCCTTCTCCACACCAGATATAGCTGGATCTATTAGTAGAGAAGTAGGAGACCAACTAGGGGGAAGCGACCATCGCCCAATCTTTCTTACTGTCCAGAGTGCAACTCTCAGTACAGGCCCAGCCATTACAAGATGGAACTACAAAAAAGCCAACTGGGGTTTATTCAGGCATCAGGTGAACACGCTGCTGTCTACCCTCAAGGTACAGAACAGAGACATTAATGAAGTGGTAAAAGACTTCAACAGATGCATACTACAAGCTGCAAAAGAAACCATTCCCAAAGGATGCCGGCGTAACTACATACCATACTGGTCCAGCACACTCCAAGAACGTCAGGAAGCCATGGACAGGGCTAGAAAGGACGCAGAGTCTCAGCCTTCACTTGAAACTCACAACAAATGGAAAAAAGGCTGTAGCAGAGTTTCAGAGAACAAAGCTAGAAGAAAAACGGAAAAGCTGGAGAACTAAAACGGCATCGCTGAACCTTGAGAAAGACGGCAGGAAACTTTGGAGATTAGTCAAGTCTCTAAATGAAGAGCGTTCCTCACCTAGGCAGACTATCACATTGGATGAAGGTGGCAAACTTTTCAGAGGAAAACAAGCTGCAGACTTGTTTGCTAGAAGATACAGTTCAGAAAGCAACTTACCCATTAACATAGATCATCAGAGAGAGATAAGAAAAGAAATACTGGCAACCATGGGACAGACAGATACTCCTGCCCCAATGAGGGAACCCATCACACTAGGAGAACTACAGAAGGCTATTTCCAAGCTTAAGTTTCAAAAGTCACCCGGCCCAGACAAAATCAGCAACGAAATGTTAGTAAATCTGAGCTCAGCAGCAAAGACAAAACTGCTTGAGATATTCAACCACAGCTGGTTGAAAGGAACGGTACCCCAAGTATGGAGAGAAGCCATCACAATACCCATACTAAAGAAAGGGAAATGTAAGACCGAGGCTGCAAGTTACCGGCCAATCAGTCTCACAAGCTGTGTTGGGAAGACTATGGAGCGAATAGTCAACCACAGATTGAAATGGTATTTAGAGTCTGAGCAGATCCTGGTGCCGGAACAAGCTGGATTTAGAGAATGCTACAGTATAGAAGACCAAGTTACTTACTTGTCTCAAGCAATAGAAGATGCCTTCCAGGAGAAGAAAAAGGTCCTAACGATCTGGGTCGACTTCAAGCAGGCCTTTGACAAGGTGTGGAAAGATGGCCTCATTGCAAAACTTAGGAGAAGTGGAATCCAAGGCAACATGATGAAATGGATACAGTCATACTTGCATAACAGGAGAACTAGAGTCACTCTTGACGGTCTGCAGAGCAGAAAAGTGTTGCTCCATCAGGGGGTACCTCAAGGAGGAGTAATTTCCCCAACACTCTTCCTTGTTTACATCAATGACCTGGTGAAAGATCTCCCTGCAGGAGTTAAAGCTGCCTTATATGCAGATGACCTAGTACTCTGGTGCGCTGATGAAAATGTCACCACAGCAAATTATAGAATGCAGCGGGCAGCAGACATGCTAGTGTCATGGGCAGAGAAATGGCTTATCACAATAAACACAGACAAAACCTCCACAACACTGTTCTCCCTCGCCCCCAAGGACAAATCAGCTAACATACACCTAGAGACAACCGTGATCAAGGAAGAAAGCTACCCCACCTATCTTGGGGTGACATTTGACCAAAGGCTTACATGGAATAAGCATATTGAAAACGCAGAAGGAAAGGCCCGAAGACGACTAGGCATACTCAGAAAATTAGCAGGTACCAACTGGGGAGCAAATGAACGAAATCTAAAGAAGATTTATAATGGAGTAATAAGACCACACTTAGAGTTTAGCTCAGCAGCATGGTCATCAGCTGCTAACTCACATCTGCAGTCTTTGGACAGGGTGCAAAATCAAGCTCTCAGGCTCATTACAGGAGCCATGAAAACTACACCAATAACAGAGATGCAGAAGGTTGCTGGATTACAGACATTGTCCCATAGAAGAGACACAAAAACCATGATCCAGATGGAAAAGTACAACAGTATGCCAATGCACCCAATGAAGGCAAGACTAGATGATCTGGCATTGGGACGTCTAAAGCGTAGCAGCTTTGTGCATCGGGGGAAAAGACTTATAAGACAGCATCAAGAGGACCTATCCATGAAGACAACACCACTGAAGCCCACCCTATACCCTGTACCATGGGAGCAGGCCAGCAGTGCCCTCCAAATTAATACATCAGTCAGTGGTCTCACAAGTGGATGTGAGTATAATGATCTGCAAAAAACGAACTGCTACATTGAGTATGATCCAAGAAAGCTATCCCGATCAATCATGGATACATGCCTATACAGATGGATCAGCAACTAATGCTGTTAGGAATGGAGGTGCCGGTATCTTTATCTCATATCCTGACAACCACTATGAGACTAGACACATTCCCACTGGTAAATTCTGTTCCAACTATACAGCTGAGGTTCAAGCTCTAGAGCAAGCTGCAAATATGATTTATAACACCAACTCTGACTGCCACCAGGTAGTCATCCTCACAGATGCACTGTCTGTCCGGCAAGCTCTCAAGGGTGGTAAACTCCCGCATCTGAGAAATGAACTAAACAAGGTAGCTGCCAAAAAGAGAACCATACTTCAGTGGGTACCATCTCATTGTGGTGTACCCGGAAATGAAAAGGCAGATAAACTTGCAAAAAAGGGAGGAGAATGTGAACAAGAAGATAATGAAGTCACATACTTTGAGAAAAAGAGAGCTATCCAGACTATCAGAAGAGAACAGAACCAACCCAAAGACGACTATCACACTCTCGACCGGCAGGGACAGATAACTATTTTTCGACTCAGGACAGGGCATAACAAACTGAATAAACACATGCACAAGCTACGATTGTCTGCTTCACCATTGTGCACATGTGGATTAAACGAACAAACTGCTGAGCATGTTCTACAGGACTGTCCTCTGTATGACCAGTTAAGAAAGATATACTGGCCGAATGACTCAACACTAAACTCAAAGCTATATGGAGTTAAAGAGGAACTTCAAACAACAGTTGAATTCATCATGAGAACTCGTCTGACGGTGTAATCATCAAAGATGCGATCGCAAGAAGAAGAAGTGTATCGGCGGTTATTCATGTTATCTGAAATTGAAAACATGTAGGCCTAGGCCTATCCTAATTAGCCTATAACCCTTCAGAGGTAGAACGGGATAAGTCTTTTCATCATAAATATAATAAAAAAAGCATTCAAAATATATTTATTTCCAAAAAATGTGGTGAAATGAACAGTGGGACATGGTCTGATAACAGGGTAGGCTATAGGATATGGAATCGCCATCAATTTCTATTCCTGACCATCATAAACTGTGTCAAATATATTCCCGTATGCAGAGGTAAAAAAGAAATTTCGTTCAAATGCTTGCTTATAGGCTAATTTTTGCCATGGTTAAAAATTAAACTGTAAATACAGACGCAAGCACAGTAGGTCTTATCTATAAACTGGACTTATTTAAATAGGTTTTATAAATGAGATAAACGAATTTATTACTTACGACGAGTGCTAAAAACAAATCTGCGTTTACGTCGTTAACGCAAAGCGCCGAAAACTTCTGGAAATGGATTTAATGCGCAAAGGGAAGTAAAAATTTTACGGTAACTTTGCGCAAAGGGAAGTAAAAATTGTATGGTAACTTTACAATTTTTACTTCCCTTTGCGCATTTCCAGAAGTTTTCGGCGGTTTCGTTTTCGGCGCTTTGCGTTAATGGCGTAAACGCTGATTTATTTTTAGACTCGTCTCGACTGTTGTTGCGAAAAATACCATCAATAACCAAAAAATGGACACAAAGTAACGAACTTTCGATTTCGTATTATTTTTCAAGGTCCGATGCGGAAAATTCAAGGCTTATAGCCATTTTTCCAGGCTTTTCAAGGCCTGGAATTTTTTTTTTCGTTTTCCAGGTTTTTCAAGGTTTTTCCAGGTCGCTACGAACCCTGGATACTAAAGTAAGAATACAAAAGAAAAATGATCTTTCACTGCATTGGGAAATATTTGGAACTAAAAAAAAAAAAAAAAATCAAGTACAACATAACAATTAGAATGGTCGCCTCTAATGTCAAGTCAGTTCTACTGAATCGCTCTAGAATACTGAGAACAACAAAACAACAACCAAGAAGTTACAGACTTACATAAAATAGGTGCTTGCATAGGTCACCAATGTGGAACTGATCAAAATAACTGGACAAGTTCCAGCGGAACAAAAGATGAGAAGAAGATGCCAGTGATGTACAGAACACACAATAAGGAACCTTTCTGACAGAATTATGAGGAAGTCCTCAATCTGGAATTTTCAGGGTAAGAGAGGCAGAGGGAGACTGAGAAAAAACAAGTGCAGGACGAGAACTGGAGACAACAATGACAATGGAGGAGAAAGTCATCATGGTGAGCTTTTTTTAAGTAATTCCATTGGTTTAGTTGAAAGCTGTAGTAATGACGTAGCAGAAGTCCGCGGGGATTTTCTTGTATATAACCCCGAGCGGTCTTGCAACAGACCCCTATGCCTGATGAAATTTACTACCGTGAATCCAGCATTCATTGTCTGCTCCATGCGGAAGAAACGCAATGAATTGCGGGTCACGGTACAGTAACAGTGTAACAGTAGCACAGTGTAGTTTGGCACATACAAATTCATCTCATCATCTCAACCCGTAACCCGTCATGGGTCGTAGGGGTGCCATGGTGGAAGCATCAGCAGACAGGGTCCTCCACTGCTCTCTATCCTCAGCAATGCGTACAACTGTGGAAAAACCATGTCCTGCCCATTCTTTGATGTTATCAGCCCAGGATTTTCTTTGCCTTCCTCTTCTCCGTTTACCTTCGACAAATTACCAACGGCAAAGTTGAAATAACCTACGGTCTCTTGCAGTGAAGCCCCATGCTTCAGCGGGAACGGGGTTATCTATCATAACAAAATCCAGAACTCTGAGCTCGTTGTTATTACACACGCAAATTGGCAAGTGCCAGCGTTGTTGTAATTTCGTTTTCTTCATGACCACAATAAAGTCGTTACTCTAAACCCGAAGAGGGGTAACAGGGCCAATTTAAGAAGTTGTCCAGCCCCTGTGAAGCTTCTACAGTTTGATTCAAGTACCTCATGCTTGATAATCCAGTCGTCGGTGCAGATGTCAGAAACCGGGAGACAGGGAAATCATACCTGGTTCTGATAATAAAGTCAATGAGAGAAGGCGTAAACGGAGACGCCACCTCAGCAGATGTCGAGAGGGTCAGAGAGACACTGAAGCAAAGAGAGAGAGAGAGAGAGAGAGAGAGAGAGGAGATAGCCAAGATCAGTAGGGTCTGATGATATATCCTCAGAGGATAGCCTTTGAGTACTAGATGTTATAAAAGTCTACTAGTGTAGCAGTCCAGTGTGTAGTTAGCAGCGCTTATCGCCTAACGAGTTGGAAGCTGTGTAACCATTCGTTTAGGCAGAGTCAACAGGACCGTGACAGTAGAAATCTTATTTGTAGTAGAGAGTGGAGGCTAAACTGATGCCCCATCAATTAGATCTTGTTTAAATCACTAATCATTCGATTTTTCCCCAGCAGGGTGACTGAAAGAGTGTATGTGATTTGGTTTTTCTAGTGTCTATCTATTTAATTGGTTCTTTGGTTTTTTCAGGTCTGTGCAACAGTGCATGATATTTATTTCTTTGCTGTATGATGACAATTTTATGTTTTATTGTGTAAATCAAATAAATATATATATATATATATCTGTGTCTGTGGTCGTTATTTACAACTTATCTCCTTGTGTCTAAAGGTAGTTAGAGGGGTGAGGTAATAGCAAATTTTAGTCACAAGTGGCAAGGGAGAGTCAATCCTGGTTCTCAACCTTGAGCCAATAGTCTCATCTGTCCACAGTCACTGTCATTTTTTCATCTAAATTCTATCTTCTCAGACTTTCTCATACTAGGGTCTTGCTTACACTCAGGCAAACTCTATAAACGTAAATCCACTTCGTGACACTGGTGGCACGTGACTTGGCATGAGTTTGCTAAAGTCCTATGTTCCTTGGGGAACTGAAGCGTAATGGATGATTAAATACCCCCCCCCTTCCCCCAATGCATTCCAGCCACTAAGTGATCAGGTTTCTTTTAAATGTTTTATGGGAGCCGCGCTGGTGTAATGGTTACCACACTGCGCTGGCGATCAGGTGATCCAGTTCAAGCCAGGGCGAGAACATCTGAAGAATTGTCATCGACCGGGATTTAGACTGGTTTAATTTGAGCCCTGGCGAAGACATTTGAAGCAGTGTCGTCGACCAGGGACTAGAATAACCTGAACGGCTCCTGAGCCGACCAAGCACTAATGGGTACTCTCCGAAGACGGCGAGTATCTGCCTGAATGGCGAGAGGACACCTCTCAGCGTACAGGGAAAATAGGATACTCATGTAAAATCAGTCTCAGGTTAGACATACTAACCTGAGATTTCGCCTCGAGTAATAGCGGGCATACAAAAAAATGAAATGTTTTATTTCTTTTTTTTCTGCTGCGTCAGATCATTTCTGTTTTGCTTTTAGACATGCTGAAACTACTGGATGTAGTTAGCAGATATATACACTATTTTCTTCTCTGCTTTTGTTAGCACTGTCTTGCACCAATTTTTTGATCAACAACTGAGCATCACCCAGTGAATAACATTTTTTGCTTGACTTGGTCATCTACTCAATATTTTTAAAGTCCCCCCCCCCCCCCCCCCAAAAAAAAAAAACAACTGAATGTCCTTATATCTGCAGCACAGTATAGCAGGGTCCCCCCCCCCCCCCCCGTATAGTTTCCAGGGGGTCTCTTGAGGAAACAAAGAAAGAAAAGGACTTCTACCTCCCCAGGCATGTCATAAGAGGTGACTGATATGAGGCTGTGAATGGTGCTGGGAGCCATATCACGTAAAACAAAAATATTCTGATAAAAGAAAACAACAGAAAATATGTGTTACCACAAAGCATAAAAAATTAACATTTTAAATTACAGCAAAAAATGAAAACTGACAATTTAGAGTTCAAAGGTTAACACTTCCTGGAAGTTTATGTAACAATGAAAATAGTTACACTTGCATTAAAAATAATGTAGCAGCAAGAAATATAAAAACATTATTCATCCATTCAGATGCTTGCTGTTGAAGCTAGTAACAAAGACATCATAGCTGCAATGCAATGAGTAAAGAATACACTTCATACCTCTTGGCTTAGATGGAATGGATTCTGAAGAAATCTTCTCATTAACAGCAGCAGCAGAAGTAGATGTGTGGTATTTATCCTGTGGCAACAACAACTTTGGTTTTGGAGGAGCTTGACTGTTAGTGTTAAGTGTTGCATTATTGTTATTCGTATGATCCGAAACACTGTCCTTGTTTTCTTCAGCATTTCTGAACTGTGGGTTGATCACAATGAGATTCCCAACTGCACTTTCTACATCTGCAGGTGGAAACTGGTGAAGGTGCTGGCCTGCTGCTCGGCCTCTGCCTCCTGAGAAGAAACCCCGGCCGTTATCTGGTACATAGCCTCGACGTGGGTACCTTCCTCTTTCATGCATAGGACGGCCTCTGTCACCAAATGATCTGTGGTGACCTCTCGCATTAAAAGGGCGTCTATCCCTTTGGAATCCTCTAGGTCGAAATATTTTGTGACCAAGAATCTGAAACAGACAGAATTGCGCTGAAAATATTTCTGAAAAAATGTACAACACAATTTTCAAAAACTACAAAAATTATATTTGCCAATATTACTTTTAAAGTGTTGTTAATCAAAGCTGAATGTCGAGCCATTACCATTAAGCTTCCTGTGCCAAAAATGTAGAGACTCCGACAATTTTAGAAGTCCAACTCCAATTTTTTTTTTACTACTCATAAGGCATAAAATCAGGCAATTATATGTATATATATGGTATACGTGTGTGAATAAATGAATATGTGGCTTTCGTAGATTGCGTTTATAATTCATTCATACAATAATCTTTTTGTTTCACATTTCAAACTCCCAGAGGAGCCTAAGCCTTCAAAAAACATACACCAAGTCTTCCTGTCCCGTGCCATCAGCTCAAGGTCTTTCTGTGTCTTCTTCATCTCCTTCATGTCGGTCTCCAGTTCTCTTTCCCATATGTTCTTTGGTCTTCCTCTACTTCTCATACTCTGGGTATTCCAGAACAGGGATTGTCTGGTAATGCTATCAACATATTTTTTCTATGTGTGTCTTATCCATCTCCAGTGCCTTCTTCTCATCTCTTGTTCCACTGGTGCTTGTCTAGTTCAACATTAGTGATCTTGTTAGACCACTTCAATATTTCTATTCTACACAAGCATCCATTTATGAAAGTCTAGTTTTTTTATTACTGTTTTTATTGTTCTCCATGTTTCAGAGCCAAACAATAGGACTGACTTGACATTTGAATTGAACATTCTGACTCTTGTGTTGGACCTGATTTCTTTTATCTTTTTTAATTTTTTCTTGCATCTGATTACGATTATGGGATAGAAGTGCCAGGTAATCAGCAAAATCTAGATCGTCAAACTGTTTAGTCAGAGTCCACTGGATTCTATTTCTGTTGGTTGAGGCTGATGTTTTCATAACTGTAAGCTGCCCTTCACGAAAAACTCTGCATGTCATGTCTTCATAAATTTTCTTTATTAAGTCAATGATCTTCAAAGGATTTCATAATGCCTCATCATTTTCCAGTGTTCTGTGTACACTGTAAAATGCTTTTTCATTGTCCACAAATCCAATGTAAAGAGGAGAGTTCCATTCTAGGCGTTGTTCCACTATCATTCTGAATGTAGCCATCTGATCTGTACAGGATCTGTCTGCCTACAACCTACTTGTTCATCTCTCTGTTGTCTGTCTACGGACTCTTTAATCTCTCAAGGATGATTCTGTTTAATATTTTTCCTAGCACTGATGACATTATTCCTCTGTAATTTGTACACTCTTGTAAATCTCCTTTCTTAGGTAATTTAACAGATATCCTTTCCCTCTCCCAGATTTCATCCAGTAATTTGTATATCTATGTAGCAGTATCAATATCTGCTTTGATGGTCTCTGCTGGAATGCCATCTGGACCAGCTGCTTTCCCATCTCTTATAAGCATTGTGGCTTTCTTTATTTCTTCCTTCGTTGGTCTTTCATACTTGACTTGTAGCTATTCTTTTGCCGGCTGGATGTCTGGGGGATTTTGTGGAGCTGGTCTATTGAGAAGGTCCTCAAAATTTTCTGTCCACTTCTTCATTTGCTCTTGTATATTGCTAAGCAATTTTTCCTTTCTTGTCATTGTTGAGGCATTTGCTTGCTTGTGTTTTCCTGTTAGCTTCTTTGTGCTGCTATAAAAAAATTTGTTATTGTTAGGTAGGACGCGACCAGTTGTAGTCCAGAGATAAAAGCGGCTGAATAAAAATGAAGATCATTTGCTTGTTTGTATTTCCCTGTTAGCTTCTTTGTGCTGTTATACAGGTCTCTCATATTTCCATTGTCTGCAGTTTTCTCTGCCTCTCTTGCAAACTTCTCAATATACTTCCTTGTCTCTTTTGATACTTCTTCTTACTTCTTTATTCGCGTCTGTGTATACTTCTTAAGCCTTGGCTTTGGAACTTTGGTTTTGCTTCTGTTTAAATGTGCTTTCTTTTTTTCCTGTTTTTTTTTTTTACTATAATACAAAACAAAAACTCAAAAACAGATAACCACATAATGAAACAATACCTATAATGAAACAATTTTAATTTGATGCTTGTCAACAGTACAAGTCATTTTTAAAAAAAAAGAAAGCTTTAACTATAAATTCAAATGATGATGTACATAATCCCTTCCCTATTATCTGGCAACAAAATAACATATTTGTTGGAATTAATTTATTACAAATTGAACCATGCTTCAAGGACCGAAGACACAGCAAAAGTGATGAATGCAGTCAGTGACCCATAGCTTGACTGCTTGCGTCAGGGTCAGCGAACCAGAGCTGACCAAGACCCTACTCCACCTCCAAGTGGTGGTCCTGGAAACAGGCTGCATCACTGCAGTCTGGCTGAGAGAGTAGGGATCGAAGAGGGAAGGCAAACTCGGTCCCAAAAAATGCTGCACTGAAGTCGGATGTGTCTGCCGAAAGGCGCAAATATCGCAACTTTGCTGTAAATGGACACAACGCAACCAACGTCCTTTTTAGGACGAATGAGGAAGAAGAAGAACCATGCTTCAAGAATTAAGAAAATAAACAAACAATAACAAAATGAACCATTGCAATATATTCACAGCAACTTACCATGTGGTTGAAGCGGATAGGCCAGCCTGGAAAGTTAGGTTGTGGGAGGTGTGGTCTTAGTACTTGGTGTGGAACAGAGCCATCAAGTGGGGGCTGGAGCATATATGGCTCAGGCAGAGGTTCTGGTTGATACTGGTACTGTGGTTAAAGGAAAGAAAATAAGTACTCACATAGGCTGTTTAAAAAAAAAAAAAAGTCAATACTACTGCAAACAGCAATTTGTTCATGGTGTCTTGATTCTAGATCTGCTTTTGAGGTTATCCAATCTATATAGATGTTAAACAGTAGGGGTGACAGTAAAAAAAAAGGTATGTCTTTTATTTATTTTTTTATGTAGTCATTCTTAAATTATCACTCCTTTCAAGATGAATGGAGAATAGTGTGAAAAACTGAGACACAACTGGAAAAGAAAACAAAACAAACCTATATAATAATTGTTATGATTTCAATACACAAGTCAAATTTGGTTAAATGAACCAAAAAGTTCTTCTGAGAAATTTGTTACATGAAATTTCATTATCCAAACCATTCGTTATGTGTGGTGTACAATGTATACTTCAAGAAGCAACATTAAGAAAAATGATACAATTTAATTTGTTAATTTAAAAATAAAAAACGAAACATGCCGAGTTAAATTATTATGCCTTTTTCTTTTTCGTTACCTAAGGAAAACGAAGCCATGGGCCTGCGGCAAAGCACATTGTGAACTCTTGCAGTGATGATATCCAAAACAATTAGTTTTAAATAATCAAGGTTACCAGCACTACACAAATAATTTTGAATTATTTTTTTAAATGTTCTGTACATTTGTATAATTTCAACGTGTTAAATTAACAAATACCTCTGGTACTATATCATTGGCTGGAAACTCTGCCCAAGAGTCCTGATATGGATGTGTGCGACTGAAACTTGATATGCTGCTAATAGGCTGAGCTTTCTGCAAATGAAATACCATTTAGCAAAGTAAAAAATACACATTTAAAAAAAAAGAAAACACATAAGGCTAACTAAAAAAAAAACTGTAAAATATTATCATTATTCAATCAATCAATACCCTTTAGCACCCCACTGTGCATAGGCATTCAACAAACACATGCCAAGTCCCGTCATGTGCCATCAGCTAAAGTTCTTTCCACATGTTCCTCTCATCATTTTCATTTCTGTCTCCAGTTCTCTTCTCCATGTGTTTTATGGTCTACTTCTGTCTCTTTTCCCCCATGGATTCCAGACTATCATTATTAACTTCCACTTACTTACTCAGTAAACAATCATATCAACGAAGTATTAAACAGAGTGCCTATAATTCAAATATGAATTTAAAAATACGTTCATGCAGAAATAATGCATAATAAGCAGAACATACTGGTTTGAGAGTTGCCAATGCTGCCTTTCGCAAGTTTTCAAGATCATCATCCTGAAAAGAAAAAAAGAACAACATCTCTCAGACACAAGAAACAGAGTACACATGGCGACTAGGGAGCAAAAGTCATATTGTTTTTATCTCCCCTAAGAGACCCTCAGGGACTACACGGGGTTAGTAGTAAAATACTAACTGCTAAATTTAACACAGCGGTACCAAAATGGGAAAAATTGGCAACGGTTTTTCTCAGCAACTGAAAGGGAACACAAAGCTAATTAAGAAGGTCAGTGATTCACAAGTGTTTTGGCCTCTGTTACGGTATATGATATTAACGCCGTCTGCTAAAGGTTACCAGACGTGCAATTATAAAGGTTAAGACATTTAATATATTGCGATAGATGTTTCAATTAATGAACGCTTTATACACGATCGATTATGACGTGTATAGCGTTGTTTAGGACACAGTCGGTAACTAAGAAACGCTACCCTTTTCACATTGACCGTCAAGCTGTTAAGACGCGTCTGACTCTCCTTCCAATGTTGGGCATGGTATTGCCATACAGATATATTTTATGCAAGTACGGACATGGGTCAGTCCATTGCTATTACGAAGATTTGAAATGATTAAAGGTCAGTACGAAGTGAAAATTAAGGAAGGATGAATTACAGTCCATAGTATTTGATTTTGCCAGACTCATAGACTCACTGTCGGCCGTTGGAAAACCCCAACCGCGCGTGCATACAGCTATGACAATCTGCATACAGTAATTTGATTATTGGACAAGGACTGATAGGATATCTACATATCTATGCCATATATTTTCAAGTTATAATATGTACCTTTGTGATCAACATGCATGAATCGTCTTGACGTGTAATCTGTATTAAATAATTGTGGACTCAATGGAACCGACTTGTCACATCAATCGTATTCCAAGGTTCAATTATTATTCAGAATCTTCCACCCCTGCATTCGCGTAATCTTACATAGAAGGCACGATACACGATCACTCAAGAATATCAAGAAGATAAAACAATGGCCAGAATTTATAACTACTTTATTGACATTACATGGAACATTGTTCAGAGCTAACCAAACCACCACTTGCAACAGTTCCACTTGCAACAGCCTCACACCCCCTTTTGATATTTTAGTACGTAGCAAATCTCACACCGCCTGCCCTCTTTGATATATTAGAAAACCACAAGTCATCAAAAATAAATAACATATAAAAAGCCGTACTTTTTAAAAAATGTTTATAAAACACCCAGTGCAGTTTATTAAGATTTAAATTAATGTAATTGTACTTTAAGACAAAAACAAGATAACTTTTTTTTACACAGGGTAAAATAAGAAACATTACAAGCACTTTTAAAATTTAATTGCAGTTGTACTGCTGTTAATGTATATACCATGCCCTAGGTTAAAATGCCTCTCCCAAGCTGCCTAGACCCCAGCCTCCACCTCAACACACTGATCATAAGGACTGTTTTATTATTGTGATTAGTAAACATTTTAATATGGGGGTTGATGTTTACATCCAAGGGCCGATAAACCCCAGAGGGTCATTTGGGGGTCAATTAAACTTTGGGGTCAAACGTTGACAAGTATAAAAGAAATTAAAATGCCTGCTGAAACTCAATTTTACAAAAGGAAATCCTGCTATAAAATACACCAATCCTTGAGCAACAGTTGAGATGTATCTACTTATATTCCCAAGTTCGTACATGGCTGAAGCTGGGTTTAGCCACACTTATGCAGTTTTATCATAGCAAAGGAGCGGAGAGAACATGGTGACTTACAACTAAAACTCACCAGTCTTCACCCAAACATTAATGCTCATCAGTCAAATCCTTACCATTAATCAATTTACCCAGTTCAATTTTTTTTTAAAGTAATGCTAATTTATTGCCTTTATAATGACTTTGCCAGGTCAACGAAGGATCACAGATTCCATGGAGGGGTTGGGACTCAAAAAAGGTATAGGGACCCATGGTCTAGATGGATGTTTTTCCAACGTCTGAGATGTTACTGTGTCCTTGGAGAGACTAAGTTAAACGAATAAAGGATATGTAATAGTATCAGCTAAGTCTGCCACCATCCACAGCAGTTATTGATATTCTGCAACTTATCGAGTCATTCCACAAATTTTCCAGTAATATTCTGAGCAATGCTGAAATATCAGCTCAAGAACACTTTCAATTATTTTGAGCTTTTATTGTTCGAGAATTTCTATGTTCAACTACAAGGCAACATTTATCTGTTCTGAACTGCTTTTACACACTTATCACATGGTACTTCTTAATGCTACACAATTTGGTCAGTCAAATTTTCAAAGAACTCATACATAAACTATTGCACTTACAGGATAATGGAACACTCATTTCTCCTTTGATGGCTAATAAAATCAGTTGTAACTCTTACATTAAGAGAAATGGTGGTTTTTCCATATCTGACGCAAGGAATTTTCAGTCGCTTTGAGATTTCATATAACGTTAAACCTTACAGGTCTGTTCTAACCAGATGTATGGACATGTACACTGTTGTAAAGGAAACTGAAAAAGGATTAATAAAATATACAATTGGGACAAAACAAAACAAAAAAAACTTCATTCAAATATACTGGCCCCGAAAATTGGCCTTCCATCACTAACGCCTGAGAAAATCGGTCCCGAATACTTGCCTCTTGTCTTTTAAAGAGTTAATAACACATGAAAGCCATTTACATCAAATATCACAATGAAGCAGTCCATTTTCTCTGAGCATATTAAGGGAAAAAAACAAAGCTAGACTGGACTGTAACAGCAAGAAAGACCAATGAAAAACAGAGATAAATGGCAAGAAAGAGAGCAGATACTGGTCAGCTGGCTCTCTTGGCATTGAGAGTCAAAATACAGAGCTGATACAGCAATAGGGAAGCATGATTGCCAAAACAGCTGGCATGGCACCTGAAGAATGTTCTTGTACTGTCAACAATCATCATTTCCAAAGATTTATGTAGGTCTTCTGCTCATTCTTATAATGTAGGTCATGACACCAGGATAGCGTTGCGTAGGCAGAAATGTGAGATGCTATTCCTGCTTTTCACGCTAAACAGAGGTTAAGCCCCACCTCCTGAACGTTGCAGTGCAAAAGAGCGTTGATCGCAGTTCCCGCAACTTTCAAGTTAGCGGGTGCGGAAGGAGATGAGGTGGAGATATGGGAGGGACGTGACACGGTTCGTAAACAAAAATGGCTAGTTCATGGTTACTGATGTGATGACAGGTTTTTTTTCCCCACCGCAAATAGTGAGAAGGAAGTTTACATAATATGCCATGTTAAAAATACTGCATGACTTCTTGATGAGAATATACACAATGATATTTAATATAGGCCCTATGGATTTGTGATATCTTTATCATGGAAAACAAGGTTATAGTTGTATCTTATGGAGTAGGAAAAAATAACTAACAGCACATGGCGTTTTTTTTTTTTTGCAGTGTTGCGAAACTGCATGGCGAGTAAAAGTAATTTTTTTTTTAAACTATTGTATCAGATTTCTCATGTTCTCCATTTATAAGCTTCTGGGCCCAGCCTTTACACTTGTTCATCTTCATAGTTCCCTGCCAATACTTCGCTCAACCATTACATTTTCACGCACTGATACAACAGAGTACGTGAATGTAAACAAGACATACAGTAGTCCCATCAACAAGACAACCACATCCCGCGGTACACTGTATTTTAAAGGCAGGGCTTCAAATCCCGCGCTCGCGAAGAGCGGGATACATATGCAACATAACCCAGGTCAGTTCCATTCTCATACTGGATTGGGCACATTTTTGAGTAGGCTATATCATATAGGCCTATCAGGTTACTTAGCATCCAGCTGTGGTCACAGCGTTTGCCTTTTGCTGCAAAGTTACAGGGTTCTAAGTATCATGTTCCAGTCTACCCAGCTGTAAATGGGTACCTGGCTCTGCTCTTAAATTAGGGAAGGCAAAGAAGGGAATTAGTAACACCACCTCATTAAGCTGGACCTAGTATATTGAAGTCTCTAACAATTCGCTCCCCTATGGATGTATCTGCTATAGGACTAAATTTATCTTTATTTTGCCAGGCCATTTGCAGAAATTTGTTGAAATCGAAGGACAGTAGTCCGTGCTTGATACGGCCTCAAAAAAGAATTCAAGCTCCAGTAATAAGGGTAGCCTACGGGTTATGAATCATAAACCTAACCCTTACGACTTATTGGGATGTCACATAAGAACATGTCCCACTGTTTTTCATTTCAACAGCACAGCAGAAATTTAAGAATAATTTGGTGACATAGGCCTATAGGCCTAGCCTAATGGTAGAAATGTAGCCTACTAATTCACGCAAGTAGGCCTAGCCTATACGATTCAGTTGACTATTCATACAGGTATGTAAATAACCATCAAGGCTTTTTGTAAATGAGTGTTGACAGGCTCACAGGGCACGTCATTAATTTATTCCCACCACTAACATTTGTAAATCACTGAATTTCAGCGCACTGCGATAACACCCTGCGAAGAAAGAAACTTGAAGGAAGAGAAGGCAAACCTAGACTTGCACCCTTAATTAACTATAATAATAAAACACTGTATGCTATTTGTGGCCACCAACACTGGTGAAACTTAATAATCTATAAACAAATGTGACAGGCTATGTTAGTTATGTGTATCCCCTTACAAGTGTTACAATAACTAAAATAAAAATATAGGCCTAATGCATTGCATTTACCTCTACGTCTGACGCCATGTTTGCTACATCAGTGCGGTCAAGACTCGACTAAGTGCCGAAATATACATTAAATTTGTCTCTCCTGTTTTTGTTTTTAAAAATCCCTTCATTGCGGAGTACAGAATTCTTGTTTGCCAAACTGTATAACTAAGCAGCTACTCTACAGTTTAACATGATTCTCTAAATTCACGATTTCATATTTTATAACTTATTTAGATTTCGCAATGATTTCGCCTTTTGAAGATCATCTGTAGTACGTTTGATTTATATAAATATATATCCCTCTCCCAAAGAAAGGCAATTTAAAACTGTGTACCAACTATCGTACTTTTGCTTTAATAAGTCATGCCAGCAAAATCCTCTTGCGGATTATCATGAAGAGGATAGAAAGAAAGTTAGAACATGAAGTACAGGCGGGTTTTAGACAAGGAGAGGTACGAGAGATCACATCTTTAATGTGAGAAACATCCTCGAGAAATGCAGAGAATACAATGTAGATCGTCATGCCTGTTTTGTAGATTATACCAAGGCCTTCGACTGCGTACAACATCAGAAATTGTGGAACATCATGAGAGACATGGGGTTTCCAGCGCATTTGATCCATCTAATTGAAACATTATACCATGAACAACAAGCAGCTGCAGAGTAGCGGGAGCAAGATCAGGATGGTTTGAGGTGAAAAGGGGAGTAAGACAGGGTTGCATCCTCTCTCCATACTTGTTTAACATCTATGCAGAAAATATAATGAAAAATGTTCGGAGTGACCAAGAATGTGAACATTGCGATCCGTTCACAATTGGTGGAAATGCGATCCTAGAACTCAGGTATGCAGATGACACAGTTATTCTTTCAAACAGTGCCAAGGGACTAGAACAGTTAATCCTGTCTGTCAAAAGACACAGTTAGGATCAGAACCTTTTTCTGAACACAAAGAAAACAAAGATAATGTCCACAGACAAAACAAGATGCCAACCAAAAATTACCATCAATGATGAGGAAATTGAAAATGTCACAAATTTTGAATACCTTGGCTCCATAATTAACAACAATGGAGACTGCTCAAAAGAGGTCAGAAGGAGACTGGCCATAGCAATGCAGAGGTTAAATAACATGAAGAACCTATGGCATAACACCAGCAAATTAATAAAAGTAAAACTTCTGAGAACGTGCATCTTTCCGGTAGCAACATATGGATGTGAACCATGGACCATTACTCGAACATTAAAGAAAAAAAAAAATCGAATCTTTCGAAGCAAAGTGTTACAGAAAAATTCTCAGAATATCGTGGACCAAGAAGAAGAAAAATATAGACATCCTTCACGACCTGAACATCGAGGAAAACTGGCTCATAAACAATATCATGTCCCGGAAACTGAAATATGTTGGCCACATTAAACGCCATAGGGGCTTAGAGAGAGCAGTGATGGAGGGTATGGTACCTGGAAGGCGAGGCAGGGGCGGACCAAGACGACGGTGGACACAGGACATTAAAGACACCTTGAACATGACATTGGAAGAGGCAGGAGGGCTGGCTAGAGATCGAGAATCTTTCAGGCGGGCTGTGATGAGAGCGACGTTCTGCAAAGGACATGCTACATGATGATGATGATGATGATGATGATGATGATATATATATATATATATATATATATATATATATATATATATAATATATATATATATATATATATATATATATATATATACTGAAGCACATTAAAAACGCACCACTATTATATATACTGATGCCGAGAAGCTGGGGAAAAAAAGTGTGGGAATGGATTTTCCCCGTGTTTGTCATGAGGTAGAGAGCGAATGGCTGCTGGAATGGAAAGTGCATAATTCAACCCACGGGTTTGTGTACAGACTACATGAAAACAAAGTTACACGTGCAATACGATTCCCAACAGCTATGACCCTGAAAATGTGTACGCGTTGTGGCAGTATACTCGGTATAAAAAGGCCGTTGAGACAAAACACAGTACATGTGTTTGAAATGCCACTACTATCTGAAAACGACCGCCAACGAGCCATTGGTATGTTGGAAACCAGAATGAGCTCGCAGACCATTGCCAGAAGGATGAATTGCCACCACATCACTATTGTATGTCTCAATGAACGTTACGGAACCACTGGCAGTGCCCGGGATAGACTTCGGAGTGGCCAACCATGAGTTACTACCCCTGCGCAAGATCGTCATATTGGGCTGAGTCACCTAAGGAATCGTTCTCTCCCGGCAAGTCAAACAGCAAGAGCAATAGTGGGTAGACGTGGGCAAGTCTATCGAATGACAGTCATACGACGACTCAGAGATACAGGCCTTACTGCAAAACGACCTTATGTTGGGCCAAACTTGACTCACAGATATCGCCAGCAGCGCCCGCAATGGGCAGAGCAACATGTCAGATGGACTAGACTGCAGTGGAATGCTGTCCTATTCACAGACGAGAGCAGATTCAACATATCCTTTGCTGGTGGACGTATGCGGATTTGGCCACGGTGTGGAGAGCGCTTTGCAGATTGCTGTGTTCGTCAGCACAACCGATTTGGAGGTGGCAGTATTCACATTTGGGGAGGATTCAGTTTTCACCACCGCTTGCCTCTTCACGTCTTCCGTGGAAATGTTAATGCTGTGACATATCGAGATGAGGTTCTGGATGCATTGGTTGCTCCTGCGTTGACAAATTATCCAGACTTGCAGCTTCTCCAGCAGGATAACGCACGTGCGCACACCGCATGAATTACGCAGCAAAGCTACAGCAGCAGAACATTGTGACGATTGATTGGCTTGCCCTATCACCAGACATGTCCCCTATAGAACATCTGTGGGACGAGCTTGGACGCAGAGTCTACAAACAAGGTTCTCCAGCTTATCTGCAACAGCTCGAAGCTGCTCTTACACTTGAATGGGACTTGATTCCCCTGAATTTTCTTCGGAGACTTGTGCGTTCCATGTGGAGCTGCACACGGTGGACATACCAGATACTGAGGATAGTGTGAATGAATTTTTGTATTGGTTGCATTTTTGGTTTTCTCCCTTGCCTGCACAGAATGCAATGCATTTCATAACAATCAAATGTACAAATTAATGACCATGAGCGCCTCAATGATCCCGGGAGCTATGCCGGCGGGAGTTTTACTCCTGGCAGGGTCACCCAAGCCGGACAGGTCCTGGGTGAGGGGCCAGACTAAATGGGCTGAGGAGTGGGTGGAACCCTATAGGTGTAGATGCAGAACCCACCGGCGAGTGGTACATGCTCTGGTCTGCACCAATCCACCCCCACTTCATGGGTTAAATGCTTTCTTGCCTCATTCTTCACTGTTTGTCGTCTATCACGCCCATGGCGACCGTTGCCTCAATTGGCTGTGTGTGGTGTACCCGGAAACGGGGCCTCCCAGTACTGAGGCAAAGTTAAGTCCCCGATGTCACTTATCGGTGCAGAATTGAGAGAGATGGCTGAGCATCACAATCCCTCCTGTGTTGCAGCATGATGAGAACCCAGCATTGCACACTGAGCTTGGGGGGATCACTTGGGCACCAGACTTAATACTGGCTCTTGACTGGATGGCCGCATGCAGGAGATTTCTACAATGGAGGGTTGGCAGGTGGTGGGTATCGGGAAGTGGCTCTGTGCAGGACGTGAGGATTCCTTGGGAGAGCCCAGAACCAGAGCACAGCATTGTGCAAGCTCTGCATAGTTGGAGAGCCCCCTGGATGACGGGGAATGCACAGTGTGCTACCCCACCTATCCCCAACTGCTAACTTAGAACCAGAAGTGGGGTCCTCTGTATGCGTGCCAGGCCAGGATAAAATGCCTGGGAAAGAGACTGGAGCTCAGAACTCCCTAACTCAAAGTTGCAGGATGGCAGAAAAGCCACGGGAAAGACAGGGCTATTTTGAAGATAACGCAACCATATTTTCACCATACGAGCTCGGACGCCGCCTCGGTAAACAAGGTCCGCGCAGAGCAGTGACACCCCCAGGCTGCTTGCGAATAGTCTACTACTGGGAACATAAACAGATTAGGGATGAGCCCACTCTCCCGTTGAACAGGTGCTAAAGTCGTAGATACTGGGCCAGAAGGCGCACCGGAAACCACAGTATCATGCAACTCGCTTTTTTTTTTTCTATGGAGAGTACACCGTCAAATAAATCTCGTTCTGGTGCTCGCCCTGTGGAGCTCCACCAGGCAGGTGCAGTGCCGGGCTCTGAGCCTCGACAGAGCCCACCCTCAGCTACTGGAGGACCCTCTAGACCGTCTTGTGGAGTCAACAGACGGCGGAGGAGAACTACTGACCAAAACAAAACAGAAAAAGAGAAACCCAGAGTGCCACTTGTCATGATGCACTGGAATGCAGAGGGAGTGAACAGCAAGCAGGCTGGATACAGCAAAAAGACAGAGCTGGAAAACATCTTGTATGAGAAGCAAGTCAGTGTTTGCTGTATCCAAGAGACTCACTTGAAAGCAGATCAAACCTTTAAAATAAGGGGATATCAATGCTTCAGATCCGACAGACAAGATAGACGAAAAAGGAGGAGTACTTACTCTTGTAAGGAATAACATTCCTGCACACGAAAGGAAAACCTTCATGGATGGAGCAGAATATCAGCTGCTGCAGATAAAGGTAGACAAGATGGAAATAGAACTCCTGAACTATTACTGTCCGAACAACAAACCCCTGAGTCTCAGCTCTATACAGGTACCAGCCACCAACTTTATAGCAGTTGGAGACTTTAATAGCCACTCCCAGAGAGCTGGGGCTATAACCATCTGGATCACAGAGGTGAAGAGGTTGAAACTTGGCAAGATGATCACTCCCTAATCCTAGTCAATAATGCCACAGATACTCCTACCTTCTACTCCAGAGGATGGCACACAACCTCAACACCAGATCTTGCCTTCTCCACACCAGATATAGCTGGATCTATTAGTAGAGAAGTAGGACAACTAGGGGGAAGCGACCATCGCCCAATCTTTCTTACTGTCCAGAGTGCAACTCTCAGTACAGGCCCAGCCATTACAAGATGGAACTACAAAAAAGCCAACTGGGGTTTATTCAGGCATCAGGTGAACACGCTGCTGTCTACCCTCAAGGTACAGAACAGAGACATTAATGAAGTGGTAAAAGACTTCAACAGATGCATACTACAAGCTGCAAAAGAAACCATTCCCAAAGGATGCCGGCGTAACTACATACCATACTGGTCCAGCACACTCCAAGAACGTCAGGAAGCTATGGACAAGGCTAGAAAGGACGCAGAGTCTCAGCCTTCACTTGAAACTCACAACAAATGGAAAAAGGCTGTAGCAGAGTTTCAGAGAACAAAGCTAGAAGAAAAGCGGAAAAGCTGGAGAACTAAAACGGCATCGCTGAACCTTGAGAAAGACGGCAGGAAACTTTGGAGATTAGTCAAGTCTCTAAATGAAGAGCATTCCTCACCAAGGCAGACTATCACATTGGATGAAGGTGGCAAACTTTTCAGAGGAAAACAAGCTGCAGACTTGTTTGCTAGAAGATACAGTTCAGAAAGCAACTTACCCATTAACATAGACCATCAGAGAGAGATAAGAAAAGAAATACTGGCAACCATGGGACAGACAGATACTCCTGCCCCAATGAGGGAACCCATCACACTAGGAGAACTACAGAAGGCTATTTCCAAGCTTAAGTTTCAAAAGTCACCCGGCCCAGACAAAATCAGCAACGAAATGCTAGTAAATCTGAGCTCAGCAGCAAAGACAAAACTGCTTGAGATATTCAACCACAGCTGGTTGAAAGGAACGGTACCCCAAGTATGGAGAGAAGCCATCACAATACCCATACTAAAGAAAGGGAAATGTAAGACCGAGGCTGCAAGTTACCGGCCAATCAGTCTCACAAGCTGTGTTGGGAAGACTATGGAGCGAATAGTCAACCACAGATTGAAATGGTATTTAGAGTCTGAGCAGATCCTGGTGCCGGAACAAGCTGGATTTAGAGAATGCTACAGTATAGAAGACCAAGTTACTTACTTGTCTCAAGCAATAGAAGATGCCTTCCAGGAGAAGAAAAAGGTCCTAACGATCTGGGTCGACTTCAAGCAGGCCTTTGACAAGGTGTGGAAAGATGGCCTCATTGCAAAACTTAGGAGAAGTGGAATCCAAGGCAACATGATGAAATGGATCCAGTCATACTTGCATAACAGGAGAACTAGAGTCACTCTTGACGGTCTGCAGAGCAGAAAAGTGTTGCTCCATCAGGGGGTACCTCAAGGAGGAGTAATTTCCCCAACACTCTTCCTTGTTTACATCAATGACCTGGTGAAAGATCTCCCTGCAGGAGTTAAAGCTGCCTTATATGCAGATGACCTAGTACTCTGGTGCGCTGATGAAAATGTCACCACAGCAAATTATAGAATGCAGCGGGCAGCAGACATGCTAGTGTCATGGGCAGAGAAATGGCTTATCACAATAAACACAGACAAAACCTCCACAACACTGTTCTCCCTCGCCCCCAAGGACAAATCAGCTAACATACACCTAGGGACAACCGTGATCAAGGAAGAAAGCTACCCCACCTATCTTGGGGTGACATTTGACCAAAGGCTTACATGGAATAAGCATATTGAAAATGCAGAAGGAAAGGCCCGAAGACGACTAGGCATACTCAGAAAATTAGCAGGTACCAACTGGGGAGCAAATGAACGAAATCTAAAGAAGATTTATAATGGAGTAATAAGACCACACTTAGAGTTTAGCTCAGCAGCATGGTCATCAGCTGCTAACTCACATCTGCAGTCTTTGGACAAGGTGCAAAATCAAGCTCTCAGGCTCATTACAGGAGCCATGAAAACTACACCAATAACAGAGATGCAGAAGGTTGCTGGATTACAGACATTGTCCCATAGAAGAGACACAAAAACCATGATCCAGATGGAAAAGTACAACAGTATGCCAATGCACCCAATGAAGGCAAGACTAGATGATCTGGCATTGGGACGTCTAAAGCGTAGCAGCTTTGTGCATCGGGGGAAAAGACTTATAAGACAGCATCAAGAAGACCTATCCATGAAGACAACACCACTGAAGCCCACCCTATACCCTGTACCATGGGAGCAGGCCAGCAGTGCCCTCCAAATTAATACAACAGTCAGTGGTCTCACAAGTGGATGTGAGTATAATGATCTGCAAAAACGAACTGCTACATTGAGTATGATCCAAGAAAGCTATCCCGATCAATCATGGATACATGCCTATACAGATGGATCAGCAACTAATGCTGTTAGGAATGGAGGTGCCGGTATCTTTATCTCATATCCTGACAACCACTATGAGACTAGGCACATTCCCACTGGTAAATTCTGTTCCAACTATACAGCTGAGGTTCAAGCTCTAGAGCAAGCTGCAAATATGATTTATAACACCAACTCTGACTGCCACCAGGTAGTCATCCTCACAGATGCACTGTCTGTCCTGCAAGCTCTCAAGGGTGGTAAACTCCCGCATCTGAGAAATGAACTAAACAAGGTAGCTGCCAAAAAGAGAACCATACTTCAGTGGGTACCATCTCATTGTGGTGTACCCGGAAATGAAAAGGCAGATAAACTTGCAAAAAAGGGAGGAGAATGTGAACAAGAAGATAATGAAGTCACATACTTTGAGAAAAAGAGAGCTATCCAGACTATCAGAAGAGAACAGAACCAACCCAAAGACGACTATCACACTCTCGACCGGCAGGGACAGACAACTATTTTTCGACTCAGGACAGGGCATAACAAACTGAATAAACACATGCACAAGCTACGATTGTCTGCTTCACCACTGTGCACATGTGGATTAAACGAACAAACTGCTGAGCATGTTCTACAGGACTGTCCTCTGTATGACCAGTTAAGAAAGATATACTGGCCCAATGACTCAACACTAAACTCTAGACATAATTCCTTTAAGTCTTTACAAGCTGCTGGCATCGCTAATCTGAGGGTGCATATTAGGAGGACTGGCCCTTCAGCTGGGTGACAGATATATGAACTGCATCTATATTTACGAATTAGCTGTGAAAATCGAGTAAGCAGCCCTAGGTCAAAACAGGTGGTTGTGACTGGGGTAGAGGCGATGGGGTAGATATCTTATACAAATATCTGGGGGGGGGGGGGGGGAGACACACACCGATTTAAGCTGATTGATGTGAAATCTGGCGAGATGGGAGTGTCTTGCGCTCTTATCTTCCCACTGCTTTGTGAGATACATTTTTAAATTTAATTTTATTATTATTATTATTTTTTTTTTTGTCAAAGGCTAGCGGGGATACCCGTACACAAACCGACGAAGGTAAGGGGAAACCGCCGTCGTACAGTCCCTCGAAAAGTCATTAATCGAAGCAATCATAAAAAAGTTAACGATGGTAACTGAAGATCCAGAGAACCACTTCATCCGGTGTGAGCATCATGAGCTACAGGTAATATGCCATATTTATTATATATATATATATATATATATATATATATATATATATATATATATATATATATATATATATATATATATATATATATATATATATATATATATATATATATATATATATATATATATATATATATATATATATATATATACACCTCACGGCATAAGAGGAACGACTAAGTAAGTAAAGTAAGTAAGATGGTATTCATGACAATCAGACGGAAACATTCTCGACAATAGCATGAGTGAGTATGGAAGTGACTGAGCCTTCCGTCATGTTAAGTCACCAGCTGCCACGTCCTTGAACTATATATATGTATCGTTCAAGGACGTGGCAGCTGGTGACTTAACATGACGGAAGGCTCAGTCACTTCCATACTCACTCATGCTATTGTCGAGAATGTTTCCGTCTGATTGTCATGAATACCATCTTACTTACTTTACTTACTTAGTCGTTCCTCTTATGCCGTGAGGTGTAGAGATTTGGAAGAGATAGCGCCATACTATCCTATCGGCTGTCTTCCTCCTGACATGGTTCAATTCTAGTCCTCGGTCCTTCAGAGATTGTCTAATGTTGTCCTCCCAGCGGACTCTGGGTCGTCCTGGTCTGGATCTCTGGCTCTTAGCCTCTCATATCTACCGTGGCAGCCGATCTTCTTCCATTCTGCAGACATGGCCAAACCATCTTAGTTGGGACTGTTCTACCTTGGTCTGCAGGGGTTGGGTTTTTAGGCCTTGGTGTATCGTCTGGTTGCGGACCATGTTTCTTCTTGTTACTTCAGCCACCTTTCTCAGACACCTCATTTCTGAGGTTTGGATCTGACTTTTGTGGGTTGTAGTCATTGCCCATGACTCGCAGTCATACGTCAAGACTGGGACAAAGGTGTTGCGGTATACAGCCATCTTCGTTTTCTTGCCAAATGAATACCTTCATCATCCTCAACATCAATTTAAAGAAGTCTGAGGTCATGACGCTCAATGTGAGCAACCCTGAGCCCATATCAGTAAGGAATCAGCAACTGGTACAGACAGATACCTTCACATACCTAGGAAGCATAGTAACACCAGACGGTGGGGCAGGCAAAGACATCAACATCAGAATGAATAAGGCAAGAACAGCCTTCTTTAGCCTAAATAACATCTGGAAGTCCTCCCAATACAGCGCAAGCACAAAATTAAGATTATACCAGAGTTGCGTGCTTTCTGTGCTTCTCTATGGTGCGGAATGCTGGAGAGTCACAGAGAAGGAAATGTCAAAATTGTCCTCTTTTCACACAACATGCCTAAGAAAAATTCACCCAATCTTTTGGCCGAATACCATCACCAACCAAGATCTGCTTACTCGTAGCAAGCAAGAGGACATGCATACCATCATAGCTGGCAGACGCTGGAGCTGGGTTGGTCATGTCCTCAGAAGAGACCCCGATGCCATCACAAGAACAGCTATGCTTTGGACCCCTGAAGGAAAGCGAAAGAGAGGCCGACCAAAAACAACTTGGCGGAGGACTGTGGAGGCTGAGATGCAAAGAATGAACCAGAGTTGGGGCACTGTACGAAGGATGGCCACCGACCGTGCAAAGTGGAATCAATTTGTTGTTGCCCTACAAGACGCCACTAGGCGTGATGGCCACTGACTGCTTTGACGGTCGGTGGTTAAGGATCGAAGAAGAAGAAGATCCTCCTCAACACCTTTCAGATCCTTGTGGGACACAGGTCCTGAACAAGTGCATACAAAGCCTTCCTGATCTCTGCCATCCATTCATGCGCCCCTGAGATGATAGCCTTCAGCTGCTTATTTTCCTGGTGCACCTTTCGACGTTTTCTCATATCTTCTGCTTGTTGTGTGAGCTTCTTTTCGCCCATTCTGAGGTGGTGCGGTAAATAACATCGCCACTTGGTGCGATCGGCAGCTTCATCCGCCCACGTTGCTGGATTTATGTCCAGTGCCCTCATGTCTCTCTTGCACACATCTTTGAATCTCAACTGCGGTCACCCAACTGTTCTTTTGCCATCTGCCAGTTGTCCGTAGAAGATATCTTTCGGGATGCGACCATCTTCCATGCGGCGGACATGGCCAAGCCAGCGTAGCCTGAGTTGTCTAAGCAGTGTATACATGCTTTGAAGGCCAGCACGTTACAACACCTCGACATTTGTCACTTTATCTTTCCACGAAATGCCGAGGATGTGGCGTAGACACCATAGATGGAAGGTATTGAGCCTTCTTTCTTGCTTAGCATAGGTTGTCCATGTCTCGCTGCCATATAGAAGTGTGCTTGCTGGTGACGCAGTCGTTATATACCGCGGCTTTGGTCTTCGTTGTGAGTTTGGAGTTTCCCCAAACACACGATGTGAGGCGGGCAAAGGTAGCTGCAGCTTTGCCAATGCGACTATCAATGTCTGTGTCCAGTGAGAGTTTGTCATTGATGGTAGACCCCAGGTATGTGAAGTGGTGTACCAATGCCAATTCATAGTTACCAACAGTGATAACTGGTGCAGCACCCACATACTGACTAAGCACATTTGTTTTCTTTAGATTTATAGTGAGGCCAAAGTCCTTGCATGCTTGGGTGAAGCGATTCATCAAGCTCTGAAGCTCCTGTTGGCTTTGACTGACGATTGCAGCGTCATCAGCGAACAAGTCTCCTATAGTTACCCTTCTGATTTTTGTTTTTGCCTTCAGCCTTGCGAGATTAAACAGACAGCCCATCTGACCTAATGTGAAGACATATTCCTTCAGTTGAATCTCTGAAAGCATGTTTCAAGAGTAAGGCAAAGAAGATCCCGAAGAGGGTTGGAGCCAGTACACAGCCTTGTTTAACGCTACTTCGTATGTTAAAGGGCTGTGATGTGCTTCCAGCATACTGAACTGTTCCCTTCATGTCGTCATGGATTGACTTTATCATTTCTAGCAATTTAGCAGTGCAGCCCTTTATCAGAAGGATTTTGAAGAGCCCATCCCTACTAACCAGGTCAAATGCCTTTGTGAGGTCCTTTATAATTTGGATATATATTGTTTTCAATTCCAAACTCTCAATGGGCAGTCAATTGAAAGACACATACAGCTCAAATATCTTGGAGTTACTTTCGATCACGGGCTATCATACAAGTACCATGTTGATCACATCATACAGAAATGCAAAAGATGCCTAGCAGCCCCGAAAACAATGTCTGCTGCGCATCTCGAGCAGAGACTACTGTTTCTTCTATATCATCATCTGGTCTTGTCAGTAGCTGAGTATGGCCTGAGAATACTCACGTTGTTAGTATCGCAATGTGAACGACTGGAACGCATTCAAAATGAAGGGATGCGTTTAGTCTTGGGCTGTACGCGAGGTACCCCTATTGTGACGATGCGGTATATGCTTGGCTTGCTGTATTTTAAATCCAGATATGCGATGGCTCAGGTAAAAGCCTATATGCGAGTAACCACAGATAAAAGTCATCCCCTACACATGAACATAGCTGACATCAAGGGAGAACGAATAAAGAGGGGGATGTCATTGATGGCGCAGGCTGAGTCAACTATTCGACAGGTGACCACAGTTGAAAACATATTCAAGGGAGAGGAGTGGAGTAGGTCTAGTGAGAACTTGGCGACCTACCAACAGGTCATCATCAGCCTTGGCAGAGAATACAGAGCTTGAGGCAATGGAAAAGCAGAACTGGAAATTGATCAACTGATAAATGAAAATGTTGGGAATAACGATGCCGTTGTGTACACCGATGGGTGTGTAGTCCGTGGTGGGAAATCAGGATGGGGCTTCTCGGCTAGAATTAAGGGCATGATCGTCATTGAACATAGCGGGGCCCACATGACAACAACCTCCAGCGTGAGAATGGAGGTAGAGGCATCTACTGCTGCTTTAAGTGGTTGTCTGAAACTTCATTGACAAGAGCAGTTATTGTGTCAGACTCTCGGTTCATGCTTCGGAAGATCCAAAATGGATGGCTACGGCATGAATGGAAAACCTCCATAGCAGCCTCTAATCTCCAGGAACTGGTGTGGATCTACTGTCCTGGTCATGCAGGGGTGAGCGGCAATGAAAGAGCTGATAGACTAGCTTCAAGAGCACCTATAGTGCGTGCGTTGGATATGGATAAGGGAGAGATACTGACGACAATTAATGATCGCCTGCTAGAGAATGGCACTACAATCGATGAATCATCACAGCTGAGATTGCTGGAGTTTAACATTAGGCGTGGGGCTGGCAGGAATGAACGTATGACAGGATGCATCCCGCGTATGTACAATCAGCGCGCAACAGGAACTGTTAGCATTCATATCCTTCGACGGGACCTAAGACGCGTCAACAGTGAGAAATGGAGTTAGCGACCCATAGCTAGACTGCTTGCGTCAGGGTCAGCGAACCAGAACTGACCAAGACCATACTCCACCTCCAAGTGGTGGTCCTGGAAACAGGCTGCATCACTGCAGTCTGGCTGAGCGAGTAGGGATCGAAGAGGGAAGGCTAACTCGGTCCCAAAAATGCCGTGCTGAAGTCGGATGTGTCGGCCGAAAGGCGCAAATATCGCAGCTTCGCTGTAAACGGACACAACGCAACCAACGTCCTTTTCAGGACGAACGAAGAAGAAGAAAAAGATATCCTTCGACATTTGCTGAAGGAGACTGAGCACCAATGGGTTTGCCCGGAGTGCCATGATGTCGATTCTGAACAACAACAATAACAATTCCAAACAATGTGAATAATTGCCGATACGTGAAAGTGGCATCATATCGCCTGACAAATAATTGTAAAGAGGGCAAATCAAAATGACCAATTTTGTGTGCATAAAAAACTAATTATACAAACAAATAGAGAGAAAACATTACAAAATAAAAAAAAATGGTAAACAAAAAACACCAAACAAAAATAATAAACAGGGGGAGGGGTGTAAAGGCCTGATGTGTTTAGTTAGAAATTTAATTGATTTTAACTTGTTATAAGTCATTTGTTAACGCCAGAAGTGTCAAGTGAATTTACAGACTGCAGTTTAGGCTATTTAAATATAGAAAGTGAGGACAATGTGTTATTGTTAGGTATGATGTTCCCCGTCGTTGTCCGAGAGCTAAAATCTTGTTTTAATCGGTTGAATAAATATGAAATGTGGCTATTCTGAATCTCCCGCCAACAGTTATGAGATACTTGATGCCCTAAACGATATTCCAGACAACAACAGAAGGCTACTATCTCACAGTAGTGGCCATCTCCCTTTCAGTTTGTCTTTTTTTCTGAAACATTTAAATGTTAAATGTTTTCTTCTCATACGAGCTATTAATAAAGATTTGAAATTTCTTTGGTTGAAATGAAGCACAGTGGGCCGTCTGTTGATAGGGCCTATGAAAAGAATTCACAGACACAGTAAAAAGGGATATGGGTTAGGTTTAGGTATCCTAAACTAAACCTTAATCCTAACCCTAATGATGTTGACGACTTACTGGGATGACATTAAAAAAAGCGGCCCACTGTGCTTCATTTCACCCATTTTTTTAATCATTCCATGAATAAAATTAGTAAATTTGCATGACTTAATTAGGCCTACTAATTTAAGTTTTTCTGTTAAATTGAAGAACAGTGGGCCATCTGTTTTCGATACAACTTTAAAAAATTATTCAGAGACACAGGAAAAAATGGGTAGGCCTATGGGTTACGGTTAGCTTTTGATATCCTAAACTTAATCCTAACCTTAACAACGTTGGCGACTTACTAGGACTTACACTGTTTTTTCATTTCAACCAGTAGCCTATTCAAAATATAGAGAGCTATTTGAATCTTCAACCTGGAGCTTGAGCATTGTATAAACAGGACACACAATTTTAAATGTTCAGACACTACCAGACTAGAAAATTTGACTGGGTTGAATCTCAATACTGTACACTTCCTGCCATGTTGCAGTAGGGCCGACTCGTGATGGGTTAATTGCTGAAGTTGGTTTGTGCATGCATGCACATGTTCAATTCCATTAATTTTTCTCCATGCGTTGCTTGCAGATCTTTGCCTTTCTCATGTTATCAACATGTCGCACCTTATTTTTTTTATGTTCTGACTGCACGTTTTAAGACTAAGGGTTATCCTAAATCCTGATGCTAAACCCGTTACCCTGTTTACAGCGTTTTCATTTCTGTTTGTAAATAATATGTGGCTACAAACCTCATAACAGTAACCACTACTGCTAGTCCTCACCTGTGTCAAGTTTAAAAAAAAAAATAATTACAGACACAAAAACTAATTGGGGTTAGTTATGAACCATAAGTAGTAATTTCAGATGAAAAATCATGAGTTGGGCTCAAGCGTGTGCAGACCAACTTTGGTGGCTTATCTGTCGTGAGGTGGGTGACATGGCAGAGTGAGTTCCATATTCTGTGATTCAACTCTTTTGATTGCCACAATGTTTTTTGAATGGGACATCAGTGTTTTCATGATTTAAAAAAAATGCTTTTACATCCCCTTTTATTTGTGTGTGCATGTGTGTGTTTATAACAACAGCACATAACACAACATCAAATTAGACTGCACAAAATATGCAGTGAAATGTGTGCTCAATATATATTACAAGAATTTTGTCAGCATCTTTATAACTGCATATTTTAAAACACTGGTTCACTTTTGATTTAGTTTGACAGATCTCGTTGGTCATCTCTAAGTCTCCCCATCCACCAGCAAAGATCAGCTATCACTATCAGAATTGGTTGGTTTCACTATCCAGCTCAGCTTTGCTCCTTTCAACAAAACTCAGAAAACTCATTATGACCTTTCCTTATCTAAACTCAAACCATTCAATAAATTCTTGTTTGCACTTCATTCTCTATCAACAGCAGCTTGACTACTATGTTCTGGAAATGCAGGATTTTAAATTCAGTTTTCATTGGCTAATTTTCTACTGTTATTTTCAAATTTAGAGAAATCTTTTGAATTATTCATGAGTGTTCGATGTTAAGAGTATTTTTTTTTTTTTAGAAATTTGTCATTTTAAGACTTTCTGATTGGCTTGGATTTAGAATTTTCCTTTAACATCAAGTATATTTTTAACTGCCTGGATGTTAAGGGTAAAATGATTCAGACATCCCCTGTAGTTCCTTAGGAGTTTCTGAGATGACAAAGAAAGAACATGTTCCCTCGGTCATGCCAGAAGAAGTAGATGACAAGAGAGGCATAGGGCTGGTTACCTCATGTAAAAAAAATTGCAACTGAAACCAGTGCTGCAAGAGCACAAAAATGCCTTGGTGCAGACTTCCTGTAAGGGACCAGCTGCAGTGATGGCTGCCTGCTTTATGAGAATCAAAACTAAAGGAGAAATTGGTGGTTATTGTAATTGTCCATACGTTAATGGTAAACTACAGTTTTTTATGTTGAGATCTTTAACCCTTTAAAAAGCTTCAGCATAAGTAGACAGCTGGCAGTGGTGCTTCAAACAATGCTGTCTCAGAGTCTGTGCAAACCTGGCCAAAGTCAAACTGCTATCTCGGATGAGAAAGATTTCTTGCTTGTTCAGAGATTGTAGAGTCAGTAAAATAAGTTTCCTGCTCTGATTCTAGACATTTGGTTAATGGATGCTTAAATTGTCATTATGTTGGCACTTTACTTAGCTGAAATCTTGATTGCCTGCTTGAAATTTTGGTCACCAATCCCAACTGGCCCTTGCAGTGCCAAGGGGTCTCTGATGAGGGCAAGAAAAAATATGAATACTGCTCCCTCAGTTCATACAAGGCGACTCAGGAGATTTAGCATGCAACCTCATCATGTAAAATAAATTACTACAAAAACCACCACTGCCAGAGCAGGCTTCCTACAAAGGGACCAGCTGCAATGGTGGCTCCGTGCTCCATAAGGAGCGCATAAAGAAAATGAATGAATCCCTATTGGGACCTGGCAGCTGGAAATTGAGTGGCCTGGTAGAAATGCTATTTCACTAATTTAGATTTGATTTGTGGTAAACATTGCCACTGTAATGACTTATTTATTTCAGTTTAGCCTCCAAGCACTGCAAAGATTTCCAATTTCACCATCATGTCTTTGTATCCAGAGCTGAAAGGCTTGTACCACCTAAGGGAAACTATCGGATCAGGTACTTGTCCAAGTGTAACTATTTGGTTAAACCATTGTCTATTATATTCGTTGTAATATAGTAAGCTTCTGATTATGACACCACAGACTATATCATATGCAGCAGAAATGGACAGGGATAAGGGATAATACTCAACAATACTGTACTGCTCATAGGCTTTGAATGCAATGGCAATAGACCAACCATATTACAACTGCTGCATTTACTGAGTAGGATATTTAAAAGATTATTAACCAGTTAGAGAGAATAGCACCAGTGAGCTGAGAAGAGAAACAAACAGGACAACACACCATCTATTCAGATCACTAATCATCATGTGATGGAATGAGCTGAGTTGGCTGGACAAATCAAATGAATGGAGGCTAATGGGAGATGAAAAAAGTGTACACTGAGCATATTTGCAGCCCAAGACCAAGGAGGCATCCAGAAAAAAAAAGATTCATAGACGGCGTAGTTATCAATGAGAGAGAGCTGGGACTTTAAATTGGAGAGAGACCATCACAGACAGAGAAAAGGTATCAAACTGTTTAAAACTGTTTAACTGTCTTAAGGAGCCTTAAGAGTTCAGAAACCTGCAGTGGAAGATAGTATGCAGCAACTATTATTGATTGTCATTACTGCAGTTCGCACCTGTGGAGCATAGGTCTTTAATCAGTTCATGACAAGCTCTCTTGTCTTGTGTTCTCTGCGAAAATTCTCTCTGTGTCTTCTTTGTCCTTTTAAAAATCTGTAATTCTATTCTCTGTGTTCCTGAGTTTTCCTCTGTTTCTTTTACTTTAAGGATTTCAGAATAAGGATTGCCTTGTACTGCTTCCTTCTTGTTTTGCACAGTCTGATAATGCCAAGTTTATAGTTTTCATTTCTATTGACAATTGTGCAGTACTTCATTGTTCATTTAATATTCAAACATTCTAGACGTCCAATCTGGTAGTTCTCCTAGGTGAAAGGAGGTGAGTCAGAAATCTGGAATCTTTATTGGCTTTCTCTGTATTGCACCATTCTTCTTCTTCTTCCATCCTTAGCCATCAACCGACAAAGCAGTATGTGGCCAGTACGCCTAGTGGCGTCTTAGGGCAACAACAAATTGATCAATCTATCGCTGTTTCCACCACGCCTAGTGGCGTCTTTGTGGAACAAAAACAGACCAAACAATCTATCATTGTTTCCGTAATCAGATTGGTTGGCAAGCAGGTGATCAGCCCACTGATTGCACCATTATCCTCCTTGAAAAGGGGCTTCTTCCTTCCTGGATCATAATCATCATCAGCTGCCATCTCCACAACGAAGGTTGACTGTAATGGATCTCCAATGTCTTCTGTCTCTTGTCTTGATGGTGCACTCTGATAGACTCTTTCCTATCCATCTCTTGGTATTATCATCCCACTTATAGCGCTGTTCCCATTGCATGTTTGCCTTCAGCTCTGCTTTCTGTTATGGTCTTCTGCAAGGTGTTATATCTTTTTATGTGGCCAAAATATTTTAGCTGCCTAATTTGGATCTCCTTTGTTAGTTCTCTTTTCATACCTAGGTTTTCTAGGACCTCCTTATTTGTTTTCTTCTCTTTCTATGAGATGCGCCCCATTCTTCTATATATCCACATCTCGAGAGCCTCAATTCTTTCTTCTAATTGCTTATTCATTGTCCATGTTTCTACACCATACAGAAATGAAGAATATATATGACACTTTATGATTCTCAGTTTTAATTTGTGAGTTAATTGTTTAGATGTCAGTATTTGTTTCATGTTCCTGGATACTTGAATTTAATTACTTGTTCATGTTTCTGACCAAAGTTTTTGTGGTTTTTAGTTTATGCAGCATGGAATAGCTGGCCTCTTGCTCAGTCCTCATACAACATGCCTGGTAGGTTAAAGTTTTACTGTTCTATGCTCCCTTTTGGGCTGCAGTAAGATGCAATTGAGAAATTATTACATTCATATTAGTTATACTTTTTTCACAGTCATATATTTGTTATGTATCACATACTCTATAGTTTGTTAATATCTGAATGTTTTGGATAATTTAGGTGGCTTTGCTAAAGTTAAGCTGGCCTACCATGCACTTACTGGTGAGAAAGTGGCAGTGAAAATCATGGACAAGAGGACACTTGGAGTTAGTATTGGTTTTTATGTGTTTCATACTTAAAATTGTATGTAGATGCACAGATAGACATTTCTTGGTGATACCAATTTTACAAGCTAAACTGGTTGAACATTAACTCTTTAAGTCCCAATCGACTTTATAAAGGCTCAGGGGTTAGACGCGCTTGGCCCAATCGACTTTAAAAAGCCTTTAGTATATGTGCCTCTGTTTGAGACTGTTTCTAATTATAACTACCCACAAAGTCATTTCCGACTGCAAGTACATTCTTTTAAATACCGCACATGTTTAAGAGTGAACGTGTTTCTGTTTTGAGATATTTATTTTAGATTTTTAAAGCGATTTTTTTAAGCGCATATCCTCCATTTTACCTTGAATAACTAATCATTTTTTTTACCTTGAATAACTAATCATTTTTCAATGAAAGCTTTTATACTTGTAGCACAAGAGTAAAGTACATCCAATTACCTTCAGTTTCATATACAACAACAAAGTTATTTATACATATGAACATTTAAAAAAATTATTTCCAAACAACAACAATAAAAACGCACTGAGGTGGCCATTTTTGCTTGGGCCAAACCCACTTTTTTGCTTGGGACTGAAAGAGTTAATAGGGTTTTTTAAAACCTTGTTGACAGTAACACAGAAAAAACAATAAATTTTCAGGTTATATCATTCTGCTGGATTATTCTGAAAACACTGCGTTAATTATTTTGGTAATAAATATGAAAACATTTTTTTTTGGCTCTTAACCCATGCTGGGAATGTAGTGAAATTAAAATATTAAAATTTGATGATACAGGCGGAACTTCCTCGAGTGACAACAGAGATTGCTGCCATGAAAGATCTGATTCATCAGCACATATGCAAGCTGTTTCAAGTTATTGAAACAGAGCACAGATTTTTCCTTATCCTTGAGGTAAGACATCATGGATAGTGAATTCAGAACAGATCATGTGTAACCTCTGCCTTGAAGGTTAGCCACAATGGAACTATAGTATTTTTATGCTTCTTACGAGGGGCGTTCAGAAAGTAATGCACCACATCGTTTTTCTCAGCTAATAATAAAGGTAGAAGAATGAAATTTTGCACACTTCAAATATGGCATGTGCCAACTGTGTGTGCCAAATTGCACTGCAACCGGCAAAATAATACGTCTGCCCTAAACCGTTGAAATGGAGCGTATTAGCAACTTGCGTTATAAATAGTGAATTGTGATAGAATTTCTCGTTGCAGAGAAGGAAACTGTTGTGAATATTCACAAGCGTCTATGTGATGTGTATGGAAGTTTTGCAGTCGACAGGAGTACAGTCAGTCGCTGGGTTCAGAGAATCAAAGAATCAGGAAGTGGAGATACAGAGCTGCTTGATCGGCCGCGCTGTGGACATCCTGCCACAGCCACCAACGCAGAAATGTTGAAATGCGCTGAGGGCATTATTCTTCCTGATAGGCGAATCACTACTCAACAATTGGCCTTACAGCTGTCAGTCAGCATTGGTAGTGCAAATGCAGTTATAAAAACTCTCGGATTTTCTAAGGTTTGCGCAAGATGGGTTCCTCGAAGTCTCACAAATGACCACCGATTGCAAAGGAAAGGAATTTCTTCTGAATTGTTGGAGCGTTTCAATGCTGATGGAGAGAACTTTTTGGCTAAGATCATTACAGGTGACGAAACCTGGACACATCATTTTGAACCTGAGACAAAAAGACAGTCAATGGAGTGGCATCATCCGCAATCACCAAGAAGAAAGAAATTCAAGACAATTCCTTCAGCTGGAAAGGTCATGATCGCTGTTTTTTGGGACACTGAAGGTGTGATTCTTCTGGACGTTATGCCAAGAGGAGAGACAATCAATTCGCAAGCTTACATTAAGACATTAAAAAAAACTCAATCAACGTTTTCGCAGAGTTCGGCCGCACAAGAATCCAACAGACCTGCTTCTCCTTCACGACAATGCGCGCCCTCACACAAGTCTGGCAACACGGGAAGCAATCACCAAATTGGGTTGGACTGTACTACCCCATCCACTCTATAGTCCCGATTTGGCACCCTCTGATTTTCATCTATTTGGTCCACTTAAAGATGCACTCCGTGGGACAAGGTTTGAAGATGATGAAGGAGTGATTCATGCAGCAAAGAAATGGCTACATGATCAAGACAAAATCTGGTACGGGCTAGGAATACATGCACTTGTTTCGCGCTGGCATAAAGCCGTACAAGTTGATGCGGATAATGTTGAATAATACCGATGTTTACATGACATATCCATGTATATTGTTTATAAATGTCATGCTTTTTGAATAAACAGCTCCTGAGAAAAACGATGTGGTGCATTACTTTCTGAATGCCCCTCGTAAAATATAAACTCTAACAGACTTCCCATCCATTTCTTGATGTTCCATTTCAACTGATATCAATGTTGTCCTTTTGCTCATTAGCCTGTAATCTTTTGTATGTGATATATATTGTGGCTCATGTTAGTTGCTATACATGTGATTTATTTGTTGCTGGGTATTTGTTTTATTTTTATAAAGAGCATTTAATGAGAATTGGATCACAACTACATTGTTTTGAAAATGGAATTCCCAGAAGAATGTCTAGTTCATTTAAATATTAACACTGATAACCTAAGAGTAAGAATACACGTTTAACCCTTACCATTCTTCTCCAGCTACTGTGTGGCCTTGCCACTGTTCTTTTTCTCCATGGAATCTAGTCAAGGGCATCTCTTGTTACTCTGGTTTGTTGTTTACTCAGGGTATGTCCTGCTTTGACAACTCAGATGGTCAGTCTGAGATTGTTGAAATTTTCCATGAGCATGTCTTGGGCTGGTATGAGATTTGCAGATGTTGGGCAGTCATTTTATCATTGCCATCTGTATACTTGGGAGCCACGGTAGCACAGTGGTTAGTGCACTGGCTTCCTAGCTCGATGGTCCATAGTTCAATCCCCAGTCGAGGTGGGATTTTTTAGACTGTAAACGGCTCAGGGGTCGACCCAGCCTCATGAATTGGGTACCAGAGCAACTCTGGGAAGGTTAAAGCAGCCGGTGTGATGCTGACCACATCACCCCTAGTGTGCCGATGGTCAAGAAAATATGGGCCTAACACTATATTTCCAATATGCGTCAATGGGCGGTTAATGGGTTCCCTTATGTACTCTTATCAGTAGTTCTTAGCTTATTAAACACTAGCTGTAAGTACCAGGCTTTGCCCATGTTATCTAGTAAAGACTTGTGAAACTTCTGCCATCACCAGAACACAACAGTTGATGAGCAAAGTTGTATGCAGTTGTATCTCCAAGTAAATGAACTCACATATTGGTGGTCAGTCCAATTTTCTGAATGTATCTCCAGAGGTGTGATGCTTTGAGGCAAGCATTTAGTTCGTCCACTGGCATTGATCATGAAATTACTGGTAATGTTTGACGAAAGTCGCCTGAAAGCACTACTTTGCAAGATTTTAGGGGAAATACCCTTCCAACGGAGCTGCGGTAGCTTAGTGGTTAGTGCACTGGCTTCCTAGCTCATTGGTCTATGGTTCGATCCCCAGATGAGGTGGGATTTTTTAAGCCGCAAACGGCTCCTGGGTCAACCCAGCCCCAAATGGGTACCAGAGCAACTCTGGGAAAGTTAAGGCGGCCGGCGTGATGCTGACCACATCATCCCTAGTGTGCCGACGGTCGAGAAAATATGGGCCTAACACCATATTCCCAATATGCCTCAATAGGGCGTGTAACGGGATCCTTTACCTTTACTTACCCTTCCAATGGATGGCACAGCGGTAGTATTTTCAGGTGACTTTCATCAAACATTGCCAGTTATTCCACGATCAACAGCGGCGAATGAACAAAATGCTTATCTTTGGGTGCTTGTCTATATTTAAAAGACTTTTTGGTTTGGTTTATTATATGATATTTTTGTGCATTCTTTTTTTATTTTTAAAAGTAAAAATTTGCCTCGATTCCGCGAGGTATGCCCCGTTCAACCTTGATATTTTTGTGCCTTCTTTTTTATTTTTAAAAGTAAAAATTTGCCTCGATTCCGCGAGGTATGCCCCGTTCAACCTTGATATTTTTGTGCCTTCTTTTTTATTTTTAAAAGTAAAAATTTGCCTCGATTCCGCGAGGTATGCCCCGTTCAACCTTGATATTTTTTGTGCCTTCGTTTTTATTTTTAAAAGTAAAAATTTGCCTCGATTCCGCGAGGTATGCCCCGTTCAACCTAGACACAGAGAACGAAGATTATTACTTGCTCTCGTTGTTGAGCTGGTGACAGCCAATGTTTTTCTGGTGACCTGAATACTCTATCTTCTACTTGTTTTGTAACTGTTCTTGATAAGTCTCATGGTCTCTTCAGTTGTTATACTTTTATCAGTTTGAGTTTGATGTTCCACTCGTCTTTGTAAGTCATGTCTATTAATTCCCGTAGATACTGCAATGAGATATAGATGCACTCATCATCATCTCAACCCGTAACCCGTCATGGGTCGTAGGGGTGCCATGGTGGAAGCATCAGCAGACAAAGTCCTCCACTGCTCTCTATCCTCAGCAATGCGTACAAGTGTGGAAAAACCGTGTCCTGCCCATTCTTTGATGTTATCAGCCCAGGATTCTCTTTGCCTTCCTCTTCTCCATTTACTTTCGACTGTTCCCTGGAGAATCGTTTTCGAAAGGGAGTCATGACGAGTTACATGCCCAAACCAGGCAAGCTTTCGACATTTCACTACTGACAAAAGTGGTTCTTGGTAGCCTGCATAGGTGTTTTTTTTTTTTTCCGTACGCCCGCTAATACTCGAGGCGAAATCTCAGGTTATTTTTTTTTTTTTCTTAATGTCTAACCTGACATTGATTTTTACGTGAGTATCCTATTTTCTTGTACAGAGACAAGTGTCCCTCGCCATTCAGGCAGATACTCGCCGTTTTCGGAGGTACCCATTAGAGCTGGGTCGGCTCAGGAGCCGCCAGTCCCTGGTCGACGACACTCCTTCAAATGTTCTCGCCAGGTCTCGAGTTAATCCAGTCCAAATCCCGGTCGACGAAAAATCCTCAAATGCCGTCGCCCGGGTTTGATGCATAGGTGTTTATCTTCTTTCTAACATAGACATTTGTTTTGTGCTCTTTATAGCAAATGCGCAAAATTCTTCTATAACATTTATGCTCGAAAGCCTGAATCCTTCGCTCCGTAACTGCAGTGAGTGTCCAGCCCTCACACCCATACAAGAGAATAGATAATACAAGTGATTTGTATAATTTGATCTTCACAGAAAAACTGATGTTACTTTTCCAGATCACATTCAGCCTTGTCATGGCAGCTGAGGCCATCTCAAGTCTTGTCTTGATTTCTTTACTTGATCTTCCATCACCACATATAGTGGACCCCAGATATTTAAAGGTGTTAACTTCTTCTAACGTTTGCCCATTTAACGTAATGTTGGTCAGAACATGTTTCTTATGGCTATTCACCAATATCTTGCTTTTTTCTATATTAATTTCCATCCCATACGTTCTTGTTCATCACAGTATTTTTGAATTGCTGATATAGTTTGCATGGAAAAGGGTGCATCCCAAAAGATATCTTCTACGGACAGCTGGCAGGTGGCAAAAAAACAGTTGGGCTACCGCAGCTGAGGTTCAAAGATGTGTGCAAGAGAGACATGAGGGCACTGGGTATAAATCCAGCAATCTGGGAGGATGAAGCTACCTATTGCACCAAGTGACTGCTCCCTTCGGTGCCACCTCAAATTTGGCAAAAAGCTCTCACGGCAAGCAAAAGAAAGGAAAAAATGTCGAAAGGAACACCAGGAAAATAAGCAGCTGAGGGCTGTCACCTCAAGGGTGCATTCCCATTGTTTATTACATATTGAAATCCTCATGAATCGGCATTCTGGAGACAACTAAAATCTATTTATGTTCTTTATAGTATTGTCCAGAAGGTGAGCTTTTTGACTACATCATATCAAAGGACAGACTGGATGAGACTGAGGCACAGTTCTTCTTTAGGCAAATTGTTTCGGCAGTAACCTACATCCATGAGGCTGGCTATGCTCATCGAGACCTGAAGCCTGTAAGTATTTCTTTATGTTGAAACAGTGATGTTCAGGCAAGGTTGATGTTGCATTGTAAACGTGTTCCACACACATACAATTTACTGTGAAAGGATTTCCGTTAGGACATGATGATGTGGAACCTCAATTTCCTGTGTATTTCAGTCTGTGTACGAAAAATTGACAAAATTTGACAGCAAATAATATATGTTTGATAACATTGTGCACACCCGCACAATAGCAGAGACCTAGTTGAATCACGATTAACTAGTTGATTAATTCATAGTGAATATAAAAGTAGTTTTTTTTTTTAATAATGCTGGAGGCAAGGTCATAGAAGTCATGTAATAATAATTCAACAGTACACCATTGACCCACTAATTATACACCTTCAGTGTCTGTAAAACATCATGAATGCTAGATATTTAAATTAAACAAATATAAAATGTAAGTTAAATGATAAGATTAAATACATGTATATTAGTATTAAATGATGTATGGTTATTAGTATCAATGAAACAGTATTATTATTTAAAGGTCAACTGTAATGGCAGTCATCAGACTTTCAGCTGCCCTCATAATTTTGCCAGGATTAAAGACCATCCGTTCCAGGAAAATTAGTGGTGTCCCTGTATTACTTGTCCTCTAATTGACAATTCCTGTTGTCACATTTCATTGTCATTTAGCTGGTAAGTTGAAAGCAACACTGTACTACATCACTTTTTCAGGAAAATCTCCTACTAGACGAGGACCAAAATATCAAATTGATTGATTTTGGGCTGTGTGCAAAACCTAAGGTGAGTTTTTTTGCTTCTGATACTCTTTCAGCCTCATGTGGTTCCTGGGGATCTCTGAGGAGAGAAAGAGAAAAGGTCTTCTGCTCTTTGAGGTATGTCAACGGAGGCAAATATAAGGTTTGTTCATGAAGCTGGCAGCCTCATCATGTGAATCAAGTTGCTACAGAAGTCAGCATGGCAAGAGCACGTGAAGGCTTCCATGTTGGTTTCCTGCAAGGGGAACCAGCTGCAGTGGTGGCTTCTTGCTCCCTAAGGAGCACAAAAAGGGAAAAGTTGATACTCTTTCAGCAGTAAAGTTACATCACTCTCAGACTGGTTTGCTCCTTCTTAACTAATTTCCCAGAGCTCATGTCATAGAAGGCGACTTATATGAAGTTGTACATGGGACTCACAACCTCATCATGTAAAACAAATTGCCACAGAGACCATCCTGCAAGAATGTGTGACTGTGTGGTGCCGACTTCTTGCTAGGGTCTAGCTTAAGCGGTGGCTCCATGCTCCTTATGGAGCATAAAGGAAAATGATTAAGTAATGGATTATGTTGAAATAATTTAACTAAAATGACCAGAATGCCCACACTACGTTTAGAGTTTTCATGAGAGTTCATGACTGCCATGTTGTCCAGTCTGCCCATGAGAGGCCCACTACCTTGACTGACACTTCCATTATTCCCCATGCACTCCTTGTTCTCTCCACTCTGCTCTTTCCCTGTAGGTATCAGTCAAGGGCATGTCTAGTTATACTGTTTAGGTGTTTCCTGAAGGTGCATCCAGTCCATCTCTATTTGTTTCTCTTTAATCTTAGGCAGTATTGCTTTTTGCCTGGCCTAGTTTCACAGATGTGTGCTTGTTAATAACATTGACTATTTGATATAGAGGAAGTGACAGAGATATCAGAAGCTTATACCAAGGAAAACAGTACATAGTGAAGAACGAGATGGAAAGGCTAAACATCGATATCCTGGGCATCTCAGAGCACAGATGGTCGGGCCAGGGACACTTTTCGATTCCATCAGGAGGAACATTCATATACTCAGGCAAAGAGAGAGGAGGTCAGAGCGGCGTCGGCTTCTACCTGTCTAAAAGGACAGCTGCCTCCCTATTAGGATATAATCCCATAAATGACCGCATTGTCACAATCAGACTGAAAGGAAAAAGAAAGAACATCACAATTATACAAACATATGCGCCAACAGCAGCTGCTGAAGAACAGGAAATTGAAGATTTTTACAATGAACTGCAAAATGCATTAGAGAAAGCAAATAAGCAAGATATTAGGATAATAATGGGAGATTTTAATGCCAAAGTTGGAAACGAAAGATTAGAACATGAAAAAAGAGTGAAAGGAAGTTATGGATTGGGCCAGAGAAATGAGAGAGGAGAACGCTTGACAACATTCTGCCTAGAAAACAACCTAGTCATCACGAATACTCTTTTTATGCAACACCCTAGAAGACTATATACATGGACGTCACCGGATGGAAAAAGCAAGAACCAAATAGATTATATCTTAATACAACAAAGGTGGCGATCTTGTATCTCATCCATCAAGACGTTCCCAGGAGCAGACTGTGACTCCGACCATGAACTTCTTGCTGCAAACTTCAAGATCAAATTGAAAAAAGTCGTTACAAGCGACAAAGTAATACGTTATGACACAAGTGCCATACCAGAAGAGTACAGTGTCGATATTCAGAACAAATTTGACATTCTTATGGCAGTACAGGAGGAAATGACACCAGATGAACTTGCTAATAACATCAGAGATGTATATATTACAAATGCACAGAGGTTAATTCCTAAAAGAAGTATAAAGAGACGAGAATACATCTCAGACGAAACACTGAAGTTGGTGGTAGAGAGAAGAAAAATGAAGTCCAAAAAAGATACAGAAAATCAGGAGTTGTACAAGGAATACACAAAGCAGATTAAAAAACGAGTCAGACAAGACAAACAACAATACATAAACGACACCTGCAGGAAAATAGAGGAAATGCGCGAACAGGGATTGAGTAAGAATATGTTTTTCTGAAGTAAGAACATTGAAAAACAGCAACTTTTAAATCATCACCCCGAGCAATAAACGACAAGAAAGGCGACACTCTAACAGAACGTAAAGATATTCTGAACAGATGGAAGGAGTACTGTCAAGAAATGTATACGGAAATAAACAAAGCGGCAGATAACAACGTCATGAATGAAGCGGAACGTGAACCAGAACCTACCATAGAGGAAGTCCGGAATGCAATCAAACACTTAAAAAGTGGAAAATCTCCTGGTTGTGATGAAATAACAGCTGAAATGATACAGGCAGGAGGAGAAGGCAGCGCTCGTATATACCATGCATTATGCTGCAAGATCTGGCAAAGCGGAATTTGGCCCAAGGAATGGAAAAGATCAATTTTACATACCCTTGCCAAAAAAGGGCAACCTGAAACTGTGCACAAACTACAGAACTATAGCTCTTATAAGCCATGCCAGCAAAATACTTTTACAAATCATAATGAAAAGGATGCAACAAAAGCTAGAAACAGAAATAAATGAAGTACAGGCGGGTTTTCGACCAGGTAGAGGCACTAGAGATCATATATTCAACATGAGGATCATCATAGAAAAGTGTAGAGAATTCAACGTTGACCTACATACTTGTTTCATTGATTACACCAAAGCTTTCGATTGTGTACAACATCAGCAGTTATGGGCTATTATGAAAAATATGGGATTTCCAAACCACCTTATACAACTCATCGCACTGCTGTACCAAGAACAACAGGCAGCCGTAAGAATAGAGGGGGAAACATCAGAATGGTTTGAAGTACAGAAAGGAGTAAGACAAGGCTGTACCCTTTCTCCTTACCTGTTTAACATTTATGCCGAGAATATCATGAGAAACGTAAGAGATGACCAAGAACACACAGAGTTTGACTCATTTAACATCGGCGGGTACCAGATCCCGGAAATCAGATATGCTGACGACACAGTCCTCCTATCGACCAACCCAAAAGGACTTGAACAATTACTTCTGTCCACCAAAAAACACAGCGAGGCCCAGAATCTATACCTAAACACCAAGAAGACCAAAGTATTGACAACAGACAAAGTAAAGAACAAACCAGAAATTGAAATTGATAACGAAGAACTGGAAAGTGTCAATGAATTCGAATACTTAGGATCAATCATTAACAGCTCTGGCGACTGTGCAGTAGAAATTAAAAGAAGACTTGCAATTGCTTCACATAAGCTAATACAGATGAAAAACCTATGGCAAGGCACAAGCAAAGAAACAAAGTTACAACTGATCAGAGCATGTATATTCCCAGTAGCAACATACGGCTGCGAGACTTGGACACTCAATAAAACAGTTGCAAAAAAGATTACATCATTCGAAATGAAATGCTACAGAAGGATGTTGAGAATACCCTGGACAGAAAAAAAGACCAACAGAGAAGTACTGCACTCACTAAACGTACAGGAACATTGGCTCCTAAATACCATCGCAATAAGGAAGCTGAAATTTTTCGGTCATATAAAAAGACATAATAGTCTGGAAAAAACAGTGATGGAAGGCATGGTCCCTGGAAAAAGGGGAAGGGGTCGACCTAGACGACGGTGGACCCAGGACATCACAGAGAGTCTGAACTTGTCTTTGGCTGATGCAGGTCGACTTGCCCAGAATCGTGATGCGTTCAGAGCAGCTGTAATGGAGACAACGTTCTGGAAAGAATATGTCACATGATGATGATGATGACAGAGATATAGGTTGATGAATGTCTGGAGGTCGGATGTGATATTCATAGTGACATACCATGCTTCTGAGCCTTAGAGTAAGAATTTTACAATAGTGTTGAACAACCTAATTTTATTTTTCGAGAAAAAAAAAGTTAGTTGCTTATCCTTAACAGGACGTGGCAATCAACCCCAGCTTTTATTGGCTGTTTGTGATTTTTCTAGGCAATTTTTTTCATTCAGTAGTTTGCCATTGCTTTCTGAACGGTACGGAGCTTATACCATTGTTAAAAATCTACACAAAGCGATCTGCTACCAAACCGCCTGCAGCAGGTTTCGAACCTGGTATATCTGGATTATGAAACTGCGTTCATATCCATTAGGCCACAGACGCCTTTCGAGAAAGTGCTGAAGAATTCCGAACTGGTTTGAGGCAGCTGAAGGCAAATCTAGCTTTGTTTATTTGTTGACCTCCTGGTTTGCTCCTTCTTTATCTGTGTCACTTTCTAACTAATTTCCCAGGACTCATTTCTGCAAATGTTTCTGCATAAAAGAGGGTGAGTCAATGATTTAATCTCCTTTTGGCTTACTGATTCAACCTGCTTTTTGGCTTTCACTGTTTCATGTGAGAAGCCAAAATCCTCTTTGCAATATGCTTTTTCCTAGTCTGAATGGCCAGGCTTGGAGTAAAATTGATTTTAGATCCCGGTAACACACGGGTGTTTTTTTTTTTGGCCTCCCGTTTTTCATGGTGGAAAAGTGGTTGCTTGAGAGGTAAACCCAGACAGCACTTGTGAAATCAAGAAGCTGTAATAACATACAAGGGGATTGACATAAGTCTGGGGCCTGACCATGAAGGAGTCACAGGAGGAAGATGAAACTTGGCACATTTAAAGTTCATCATATTTGCACTGAATGTGTGAAGTATGCGTTTGTTTCTTCAATGAGTTTTCCCGCTACGGTGCACAGCACAATGTACCCTATTGACCGGATCTGCTGCTCCAAAGATTTGACAAAACAATGGAAAAGAAGGAGGCCAGAGCTGTGATAAAATTTCTGATGTTTCAGGGAAAAACACCTACAGAAATACACAGGGAGATGGAACCAGTGTTTCGTGATTCTTGTCCTTCATATACTTCGGTAAAAAACTGGTGTCAACAGTTTAAGTGCGGCCGCTCAAATGTTGCTGATCTGCCAAGATCTGGTAGACCAGCCTCAGAGTGCAATGATGAAAATGCAACAAGAGTGAAGAAAATCATTGACCAGGATCGAAAAATGACAATTGTGGAGATAGCTAGTAGAGTAAAACTAAATGAAAGAACAGTTTATAGAATTTTACACAACAGATTGAACATGGGGTTCCGCGACTGTTGACACGTGAACAGAAGCAAACGAGGGTAAATTGTTGTCAACAGTTACTCAAAAAGTGTCAGTCAAAAAATTTTTTGGAGACCATGGTGACAGTAGATGAGATTTGGGTACACCATTATGACCCCGAATCCAAAATTGCCAGCATGCAATGGAAAACCCTGGGCTCCCCAACACCTGTCAAGCCGAGAGCGCAGAAATCTACAGGAAAAGTGATGCTGACTGTTTTTTGGGATGGCAAAGGTGTCCTTTTGAAAGATTATCTGCCTCGTGGCAACACAGTTAATGGATAGTACTATGCAGATCTTCTCACCAAACTAAGAAAGGTTGTGACCAGGAAACGAGGGATAACGCGCACTCAAAATCTTCCTTTGCTTCAAGACAACGCGCCCTCTCACAAAGCACGGCTTGTGCAGCTAGCAGCCAACGATTTGAATATTGAAGTTCTTCCACACCCACCATATTCTCCAGATTTGGCTCCATCAGACTTTTTTCTATTCCCAAATCTTAAAAAACAGCTAAAAGGAAATCATTTTGACAGCGATGAAGAGGTTATACTGGCATGTGATGACTGGTTTAGTTTGAAAAATAGGGTGTTCTACTCCCAAGGTCTTTTCAAGGTCAAGCAGAGATGGCAGAAGTGTGTCAATTCAGACAGTGGCTATATTGAAAAGGAATAAACACTATACAAAATGTCAGCTCTCTGTGACATGTCCTTCATGGTCAGGCCCAAGACTTATGTCAATCCCCTTGTATAAATGCTTGTCAGACGGGGAAGCCTTTTTCTTCTGATGAGATTACCTATAGTGTTTTGCTATCATGAGTTTTCCCATCTCTGTTCTTTGTTAGCAAGATGCTCAGCCTATGTTGGTTAGTAGTCGTACGCGTTCTTCTTCTTTTTTTTCCCCCACCACGTAAGCCTGCATACTTGAGGAGAATTATGCTGTTGGTTGTGGAGTCATTAATTGAATGTCAGAAGACAGACATTTGTCTGGATGTTATTAATACTTGAAAATTTCATCTTTGTTTTTTTAGGGTGGCATTGACAGCTTCTTAGCAACTCTGTGTGGAAGTCCAGCTTATGCTGCTCCAGAACTTATAGCTGGCAGGCAGTACCTGGGATCAGAGGTACATTATTACACTGCCTTTAAAAAACGGCCACTGTGTTTTTTTTTTCACTAAATCATGGGATCAGAGAAAAAATATCACGCAATTTGTATGTAAATGATGTTAATCATAAATTTTTACAACAAAATACAAAGATTTGAGTGAATTGACTGAACAAATTTAACAATAATTTAATTTAAGAATTTAAAGGCAAAGTTGCTCACAGTAACCAATTTTAAAGTAAAATTTGTATTCGTACAACAATTGATTTTTGAGGCTTTAGAGGGAATTACTTGCTGTGGGTAAATTTGCCTTTGAAGGTTTACATTTGTATATAGGCACATGAATGCTAATGCCTTCCCTATTCAACAGAAAAATTATCTATCCTAAACTTTTTACTTTCTAATAACCTTTTTATCATCCTCTGGTTTAGTATTGCCTGGGGTGAATGTCTTAGTTGGTCTATCACCCCACCACCCTACCTTTATTTTAAAAAATTCCACCACTGCGTGAAGCCATTTTTTAATGAATGATTAAAGATATGCATCGAGGCATATCTGGAGCCATCCTTATATGCCCATCAGATATGCGCAACGCTATAGTATGTAGATTTTAATGTGAATCTCTGTGAGACTAATTATGCCCTCATTTTCTCTTGAAATCATCCACACACTTCCAGGGATTCCCCCTGTGGTGAAAGTTATTGAGGACCCAGCATTGCACACTAAGCTTGGAGGAGTCACTTGAGCCCCAGATGTAACTATGGACCCCATGATAGGCGGGGGAGCTGAGAAGCGGCTTTGTGTAGGACATGACGATTCCTTGGGAGAGCACAGTATTTTAGCTCTGCATATTTGGAGAGCCTCCTTGGCTGGCAGGGAATGCACAGTATGCTACACTTCCTCCTAGCTTGGGACCACGTTTGATGATCCTTTAAATGCAAGCCAAGCCAGAGAAACTGAAGCTCATGACTTCAGCTCAACACATTTCAGAATGGCAGAAAAGCCACAGGAAAAGCCTGTGCAGTGTAGACAGTACCAAGGAATCTTCAACTTGGTATTGGCTGCAAATGAGCGAAAACCTCAGCAGCCCTAGTTAACGAAAACAACAACATGAGTGTGAGATACCTATAGTACAGTAGCTTACAGGTCATAATACTTAACTTGTTGAATTTCTTTTATTGTTAGTGATTAATCAGTTAAATAAGAAGGGTCATTCTGGTATTCCTTAAGTTATGACCTTATTTTAATTTTTGTTGAATAGAGTGGTGTATACAAATCTCCTGAGTGGCTTAGTGAAGAGAGTAAAGAAATTATTGCCCAGCTTCTTAAAGTTGACCCCAAGAGGCGCATTTCTATGCAAGACTTGTTGAGACACCCCTGGTTGACAAAGACCTTCAATGGACCTGTTGAATGGGAGAGCAAATACAAGGTTGGCGTTATCTTTGGAATTTTGACAAATTTACCTTTCTTCCCAGATATTTCTTATTTCTCATAATGAAGTTTTTGTATGTGATGTTTCATAAATCTTTTTTATTCAGTATGACATTAAGGTAAAGGTAAATGATCCTGTTTCACGCCTATTGAGGCATATTGGGAATACGGCGTTAGGCCCACATTTTCTTGACCATCGGCACACTAGGGGTGACATTAACATAAATTATTTGTTGAGTTAACAAACAAGTAACATAAAAAAACAAGTATTACGGACCACTTGTATTGTTGTTACCAAATGCACTGAAAAGTAGAAAATTAATAGTCCGTATGTACAGTCGATTGCATAGAATAAAAGTTGATGACCAGCTATCATTAATCAGCAATGTATGAATGGCCAGTTATAATTAATTCATCATAACATTTTTAAATTTGTGAATGAAATGAAGTTCAGGTTCATATTCTTTTATCTGAAATCCTTGGGGACAGCTGTGTTTTGGAAACTGGATTTCTTTTTCACATATTGCCCAAAATGTGTTCGAAAATCTGCAAAAGTCGCCCTAAGTAGCACAAAGTCACCCAAAGAAACATTCGATTTTCAGAATATTTTGGCTTTCGGGTGTTCAGTTACAAGGATACGGAACTGATAGATGATGACTGGCCATCCAATTTTATTCCTTACTATAGAATTTATGGAAAGTTTATTTCATGCTTTTTCGTACATTTGGTAACAGCAATAAAAATGGTCCTTAAAAATGCTTTTTTCTTTACTTGTTTTTTTTTTTTTTTTTTTTTTTTTTTTTTTTTTTTTTTTTTTTTTCCCGTACGCCCGCTAATACTCGAGGCGAAATCTCAGGTTATTATTAATGTCTAACCTGACATTGATTTTACGTGAATATCCCTTTTTCCTTGTACAGAGACAGGTGTCCCTCGCCATTCAGGCAGATACTCGCCGATTTCGGAGGTACCCATTACAGCTGGGTCGGCTCAGGAGCCGCCAATCCCTGGTCGACGACACTCCTTCAAATGTCCTCGCCAGGTCTCGAGTTAATCCAGTCCAAATCCCGGTCGACGAAAAATCCTCAAATGCCGTCGCCCGGGTTTGATCCTGTATCACCCGGTCGCCAGAGCGGTGTGGTAACCACTACGCTAGCGCGGCTCCCACTTGTTCTATAATTTTGAGTTATAACTGCCATGGAGTGAAATTCATTTTTGAATAAAATATACTTTGAAAAGTTTAAACGTCTAATGTTAAAGCTCACAAGAAAGTTGTTAATTACCAGAGCTGCGTTTAAAACAGAAGACTCACTGGCCTGGTAGTTTGAAGAACCACGTTGCATTAATAGGTACATAACCATTCACCAACCGACATGCCCCTTGAAACACAATCTGTATGCATGGTCATTATTTCTGTTACTTTAAAACTGCTACTTTATTGCAGTTATTTCCACCTTATTTTATATTGTTTTGTTTATTATATAAAATTGACTGGATCAGTGGCATGTTAAAATTTGGTACATTAAAATGTATCAAGAAAAGGAGCTGTCTTTAAAGTTTCAACTCTCTATGATGAGTGAATCATAGAGATTATGAGTGTCAAGGACTTTGAAACATGACAAAAATGCAGCACTTATTTGATCTCAAAGAAAAATATTTAAAGAAGAAAAAAAACGTTGCACCTGTTTGGACTTAGTATACATAAACATGCTGCCTTCATGGTCAATAGCAAGTAGTTTACAGACTGAACAGTGGAAAAGAGTCTTATGTGGTTTACAGATTGGACAGTGGAAAAGTCTTATGTGGTTTACAGATTTGACAGTAGAAAAGTCTTATGTGGTTTACAGATTTGACAGTAGAAAAGTCTTATGTGGTTTACAGATTTTACAGTGGAAAAGTCTAATGTGGTTTACAGATTTGACAGTGGAAAAGAGTTTAATGTGGTTTACAGATTTGACAGTGGAAAAGTCTTATGTGGTTTACAGATTTGACAGTGGAAAAGAGTTATGTGGTTTACCGATTTGACAGTGGAAAAGTCTTATGTTGTTTACAGATTGGACGGTGGAAAAGAGTCTTATGTTGTTTACAGATTGGACAGTGGAAAACAGTCTTGTGTAGTCAGACTTGCAAACCCTTTGGTATAAATATGGCCACCATACTAGAGCCAGTTGGATGTCTTGTTTTTCGCAGATGCCCTGTTCTCACTGTCACACAGTCTGGAGATGACATAAAACAGCATTTCCACACACGTACACAAAATACACTCAAACCAAAGATCTTGAAAAAAAACCCCAGAAAGACTTGTATTTCAAACAGTAGAAAGGAAACATTTTCAACAACAATAGCAATATCATCACAAGCAGAGAGGCAGCATAGAAGTACATCATGGTAAAACATCTCAAACAACTTAACTGAAAAAGACTATGTGGACAAAACATTCTGGAGAGTTGCCATCTGTAGCTTGTGATTGCTTACCATGGAAGTGATAATAAATTATATGTTCAATACTCATTCACAGAAAGTTTTAGACGATGACTGTATTACTGAGCTGGCAGTTCACCATCGCAAAACTAGGCAGCAGATGGAGGCAGAGATATCACAGGTTTGATCAAATATTTGTTTGTTCATTTTTTTTTTTTTTATTTTGCTTCCAGCGACCTTCACATTTCAGAGTGTCCACAATGTTGTAAATCATACGGAAGACAGTTTTTAATAACTCTCTACACCAGGGGTCGGGAACCCGTGGCTCGCGAGCCACATGCGGCTCTTTGAGCCATCTCGTGCGGCTCTCGGCTCACTACTACTTAACTCTTAGTGAATGCGGGATACCATCTGATTTTTTTTCATGCGGCTCTTCAATTTGTTAAAATGGAGACAAAATTAAATATTTGGCTCTTTGTCACGGAAAGGTTCCCGACCCCTGCTCTACACTCATGCATCTTATATTGTTTGAATAACATATTACTTTCACATTAGTAAAGAATAAAATCACTAGTGAGGTTGTACAAAATATAGTTAAACATGTTTTGAGTACTTTGCTCATAAACAATAAGTAAATTAGGTGTCAGATGGTTTTTTTTTAAGTGTAAATAATGTTTTTCCTTATTTAAAAAAATTGCTACTCATACAGTTTGTATAGTAATTTTAGCAGCAGTATAGAGTACCATTGGGCTCCACAGTCATTGGGTTATTCACAAGTGTAGTCTTATTTCTCAGTGGAGTTATAATTCATGTTTCTGGTTTATCCTTTGTCTTTAGTGGAGATATGATTACTTAACTGCTACCTACTTGTTATTGTTGGAGAAGAAACGAAAGGGAAAGGCAGCAAGATTGTTACAAAGGCCTTCAGTACGAGAAGATAGATCGAGGGTAAGTATGTTGTCTGTTTGCTTTAGACAATTTAGCCACAAAATTTCAGGCTTTGTCATTGAGATCAGGAAGCATGGAAAATGCCAGTTTTTGCTCAAAAGTTTTGCAAAAGTGTAAAAATCAGCAGTTTTCTTGTCAAAACATAGTTTTTATTGTAAAGTTTTGATTACTTCTTTTACTCAACTTGATATTGACTAGATCATCTTTCTTACCCATTCAGAATTTAATAGTGTTGCCAGAAGCGATTACCAGTTAGCTATGAAAATCATTGACCTAGTTTGAAGAATCTGAATCTTGTGGGGCATCTTGCAGAACCCAAAAATGGTTTGTTATATTTTCAGACTGAAGATAAAATACCTCTGACTAACTTTTATAATCAGAGATCTCACTTACTACTTCATAAAATTAAGATACTGTGGAAGCCATATTCTGAACATAAAATCTTTTATGATTATAGCTAAGAATGTCAACATTTTCAAGTTGATACTGCTTATTTTCAGTCACGACACTACAGTTCAGAAGAAGACTTGGATGGGGTGGACTTCAGCAGCACCCAATTGATTCTTACACCACGAAATAAGGGAGACACGCTGGCAACTACTGTCCCGGAAAAGTCCCGTGGTCGTATTAGAGAAAAATTGGACTTTAACAACACCCCCGAGACAGTAGCTCAAAGACAGAAATGTAACAAAGAAATTATAACAGAAAATAAGGACACTCAAGAAATTTCAGCACTGCATCGCGGGGCTAAGCCAAAAGCATCCTTTGAGCAAGAAGATAAAACAACAGCACCCACAGCATTTAAAGAGACTTCATCACCACACCACAGCAACAAAGAGAACAGACCTATTGAGTTACATCAGATTACAGAAGAGGTAAAGAAACTGGACAGGAAAGTAGTGGGACATGCAAAACATAGCAGAGATTGTGAACCAACTAGTGTTGTGAAATCACCAAGGAGGGAAGAGCACAGACAAACAGAAGCAAGAGCTCATGTTTACAGTGTTAGAAAAGCTGAGTACAGTCCTAGAAATGAAAAAACCGCAAGAAAGTCACCGCAAAGGCAGCCTCACATATACAGAAGACATAATGAGGGCCGCACACCAAACTCTAAGCCATGCCAGACTCCAAGAAGAAAAGAACTGGTCAGAGAGGGAGAAAAGCAGGCATTAGTTAATGAAAAGTCAAAAGCCTCGAGGGAGCCTCCCTTTGACATCCCATCAAATCCAAAAGGAGTCCCAGGAGATGAATTTGCAGTACCCCGCACACCAAAGAGCAGAGGCGTCCTGTCAGGGACACCAAAGTTGAAGGCACAGTCTCCACTTCAGGTCACTTCCATGGATGATTCATGTAAGTAGCCACTCCTTCTGTGCATACTTTTCCTCTGGTTGTATGTCAGAAAAATTAAATGCAATGCTTAAAATCTAATGGAACTTTTATATTACTTCTGCTCATGGATACATTCTTAATGACTTAAAATGACAATTTGCTTTAATATATATTAGACACAACCTTTGACATCCATCAAGGAAGAGGAAGCAGTTTGAATTTTATTACCACCTAAATTTATGAAGTTCACTTTTTAAGTTGTGTTGCTGATAAATAAATCCAAGAGTTGTCTGCACCAGAGACTGGTTCCAGTGGATCTCCTACATTTTCTATCTCTTGTCTTGCTGGTACACTTATACATCATCACTTTGGTTTGGTTTGGTTTGGTTTTAAGGACTGTCTTCATTGCACACGGACAACTCCATCAGTGCTCCGATCTCCTCCCTTAGATCACACAAAGAGGATCTCAGCACAGTGCACGAACTCCATCACTTTATGTTGCTTCAACATCATCAGCGCTGTTGATCTTCTGCCTGTTCCTGTTTGCTCCTAATGGAGCTTGGAGCCCCTACTGCAGCTGGACCTCTTGCAGGTGACAAAGCAATTGGTGACCTTCACGCCTGGTGGAGACTTGTAGGGCAGCAACAGTCTCCACTTTGCTCGGTCGACAGCCATCCTTCGTATGGTGCCCCAGATCTGGTTTATTCTCAGCATCTCTGTCTTCACATTTCTCCACCAGGTGGCTTTTGGCCGTCCTTGCTTTCACTTTCTTTCTGGAGTCCATGGCATGGCAGTACTGGTGATGCTGTCAGGGTCTCTTCTGAGGATGTGGCCAACCCAATTCCTGCGTCTACCCGCTAAGATGGTGCGCATGTCTTCTTGGTGGCTCCGAGTTAGCAGTTCTTGGTTGGTGATGGTGTTCGGCCAGAAAATTCAAAGAATTTTCCTTAATCATTTGCTTTAGTTAAATGAAATATGCCCCATTCTTCTGTATATCTACATTGCAGTCATAATTTATGAAGCCACAATAACAGTGAACTGGATAACCTGGCAGAAGTAAAGGTGAAAACATGTGCTGTCAATTTGAGAATAGTGAAATTATCATTGATTCTTATTCACTGTAAAATACAAGGACATGAGAAAACTGACACACTAGTTATAGGGGGGAGTTTAACAACAATATGAAGACATGACAAAGTAGGAAAAGTTGAAGCAGTAATCAAAATACTTTCAAAGTCTTCTCCTTCTTAGATCGTTAGCCACTGGCTGTCAAAGCAGTCAGTGGCCGCCATGCCCGGTGGCATCTTGTAGGGCAACAACAAACTGTCTTCAATTTGCTCGGTCGGTAGCCATTATTTGTGCAGTGCCCCAATTCATGGTTCATGCTTTGCATCTTGGCCTCCACAGTTCTCCATCAAGTTGTTTTAGGCCGGCCTCTCTTTCACCTTCCTTCTGGGGTCTATAGCATAGCAGTTCTTGTGATGGCGGCGGGGTCTACTTTCAAAGTCATGATAAATTTCACCACAAAGATCCAATGAATTTGAAATGGGATGGCAAGGGATGAAACGACCACAGGAGAATTCATGTCCTCATCAGGACATAACAGCAGAAAGAGCACAACATAATGATGTCCCTGTCAGTTTGTTTGTATGGGTTTACTTGCTCGTGACCACACATAATTGAGAAGAGACCAAGTCATACTTTTTAGAATGCCTAGTCATAAACCACGTTATCATCAAATTTCATTCTTTTATTGTTCCAGAATTATTTGTTTCTTCTCTTCTTTTATTATTCATGAATTCTTGGTGTCTTCTTTTCTTTCACTGCTCCATAATTCTTTGTTTCTTATTTTTTTTTTTAAATTAATACCCCTGAATCCTCCTTTGTTTCTTTTTTTTTTTTTTTATTACTCCTGAACTCTTTGTTCTTTTATTTTCTTTCTTCTTTGGTCCTTAGCCGCCGACCGTCAAAGCAGTCAGTGGCCATCACGCCTAGTGGCATCTTGTAGGGCAACAACAATGTGATTCCACTTTGCTCGGTCGGTGGCCATCCTTCGTACAGTGCCCCAACTCTGGTTCATTCTTTGCATCTCAGCCTCCACAGTCCTCCGCCAGGTTGTTTTTGGTCGGCCTCTCTTTCGTTTTCCTTCAGGGGTCCAAATCATAGCTGTTCTTGTGATGGCATCGGGGTCTCTTCTGAGGACATGGCCAACCCAGCTCCAGCGTCTGCCAGCTATGATGGTGTGCATGTCCTCTTGCTTGCTACGAGTAAGCAGATCTTGGTTAGTGATGGTATTCGGCCAAAAGATTCTGTGAATTTTTCTTAGGCATGTTGTGTGAAAAGAGGACAATTTCGACATTTCCTTCTCTGTAACTCTCCAGCATTCCGCACCATAGAGAAGCACAGAAAGCACACAGCTCTGATATAATCTTAATTTTGTGTTCTTTTATTTTATTACTCCTGAATTAATTGTTTATTCATTTCTTTATTATGCCTTAGTTCTTTATTTCATTACTACTCCTGAATTCATTGTTTATTCTTTTTTTTTTATTACTCCTGAATTCTTTGTTGTTTTTTTTCTTTTATTGTGCCTGAATTCTTTTTTTCTCCTTTTCTTGTATTACTCTGTCTCTGATCCAAACTAATAATTTCTTACTAAATAATACACATGAGTGGCACCACTGCTCATATACTTGAATTTCATTGAATGATTTGTCAACAGTTGTCCATGAGAAATCTTGCCTGAGCAGCACGTTTTCCCCATCCCGATCCTATGACTCTCAGCTCAACAACCTGGCAACTGATACTGCTCACACGCCAACCAAGGAGGTTGTCAAGTAAGAATTTTAAATTGAAAGATCAAAAAATTGTTCAGTCTTTGGTGAGATTAAAACATAATTATCATTATACATTCTTTTTAATTGTTCTGGCCCTGACACGTTGCACATTAATGTAAGTATATATCAGTCATGCCTCATGTAGTTCCCTAGAGTCTCTGGGGAGAGAAATAAAAAATAGGAGTACTGCTCATGCAGGGATGTCATCAGAAGTTATTAATATGAGGTTGTACATATTATTATTGACATAGCGGTTAGAACGCTGGTCTCTCGCGGCAAAGATGCCGGGTTCAAGTCACGATACCGACATGCTCCAGTCTACCCAGCTGTAAAAATGGGTACCTGACTCTGCTCTTTGAGTTAGGGAAGGAAATAACCGGGGAGGAAGGAAACTGGTCACCCCACCTCTTGATGCTGGACCTAGTATAGTGAAGTCTCTAACACTTCACTCCCCTACTGCAGTATCTGCTATTGCACGCCACACGCTAGAAAATGTATAGGCTTTTGGTGCTGATGAGCGCAGCACGATAGTAATTTGTTGATATGTGTATTGCGCACATGAGGTGAGCAGTGTGGAGGAAAAATGGACAGAGCGTGTTTTGACCCTGAATGGGCGTCTTGTTTGTGTATTCTACCCAATGGTAGAAATATGGGAAATGTTAAAATAGAAGTGTCTTGAAACATATTAATGTTTATTAAATACAACTAAAGGTAGGAATAGGAATGAGGTAATGTTTATATTTACCTACGGATTATAGGAGTTGCTGAATCTACCTAATTATGCATGCTGTGTAATGATGTATTGTCTACGTGAATAATAAATGGAATGTTACTAAAATATCCAGCTGTTATATTGATCGTTGTGTGGAATCTTCGAGTCATAGAAAGTATCGTTAATGAACTATTGTGGTTGTCCTGAATCTTGTGGACCTATGATATATAAACCTAGACACAGTGTGAAAACGAGCACAAATAATCAACTGAAGAATATAAACTTTTAACGCCACAGATATGGGAGGCTCGTTCCGTTGGAGAGGAATTAATTGTTTGGAATATGTACAATGCTGTACTGTGGAAAGTACGCAAGATATCAAGCACATGAATTTGTGGAATCAATAGAAATTGCAATTTTTCGTACGAGGTCATGCCAAGACCTTGGACTGTTGGGAAGACATTAATACCAAACAACATATATTCTATTAAAGTCGCTGAACAGACATTTGACTGCCTACGAACAGATATGAAATTTCGACACAATATACTGCGGTCACAGGTTACTATGAAGAATATTGTCACCTCGAGGCCATTTCACGTTGAATCGTTGTAGTGAACCATTACATCAAGATCACCTGAACGGACTTGTAAATCCTAAAGTAAAGTTACCAGTGGACATTTATTATACCAATAATATGAATCGTGAGAAGCATGACGGTATCCAGAACCAATCTTTTGGGTCTTTCAAGTCTGACAAATCTTTCAACCCTGATGTCCGAGAAATCATTTCGGTTGTCTGCAATGGTCAGGAAGGATGATTTAATCTTTTACGTACGTCACCAAACAGATTTGCTGACCACGTGGATTTCCTAAGTAGGAACAGGGAACGTCTTGTACAGGACACTTATACGCGTTGTGCAACCCAGACTTTACATTCTTTCCTTGACCCGTGTTTATTGCATAGATTCAAGGCTACTTTGCGAGGTTGATGCTTTTTGTTTACAACGAGGATTGGCGGTCGTGGATTTTAATCATATAAGCGAATATATGTTTGTAGGGTCATGGTCTCCGGTCCTAAAAATGTCAGGCACATCTTATTTTTGTGTATCTTTTATGTTTTATGTTTTCTTATGGACGACACTCAATTATATCTTTGGATGAATTTAGTTGTCGTCGTTCTATAGATTTTGATTGTATTGATCTCTTTCAGGGATTCAGCATTTAGTGCTGTCGTATTTCCGCTCTGACTGAGATTAATATTTTCTTATTTGTTTAGCTGTGCTGTCAAGTAACATATTGTCGTGGAATTCTTATTTAGTTCAGTATGATTATGTTCGTACCTGTAGTTCTTCTCTGACTTTCTTTTTAATATGTACAGCAGTTCTATGTGATTGTATCTCGTCCTGTACTGTTCATTGACGGTGGAAACAACTGTTTTATTATATTGTAGGATTTTATGACTTTTTACATTGTTGTCTCTTTCCTGATTTGTTTCCAGCGTTGTCAGTTAATCTTTTGTCTAATGTGATAGTATGGCATGCTTTTAAATAGGTAGTAAAGGCGATAGTTAGTACTGGATTATAGTATATTGTTAATTGCTGATATGTTAATATATACGATGATTACGGATACACTGTGAGATTAGTTGATAAGTATCATATACTTCAGAGACAAGTATATCACACATAACGAAGAAGTACTGTATATACATTTGGTTTTGAAAAGGTTTGAATTACCTTACGACTAAGTATAGTCATTGGGCAACAAGTGGGAGAGATATACATTACTCTTTAATTTTATTATGGCGGACTTTGTGAAGGTAAAGGCGGGATTTATACAGAATGGGAAGGACTTGAATTTCTCGGGTGATGATCTTATAGCCTATGTAAATAAAGAAATAGCGGAATACAAAGAAGAGAAAGAAAGAGAAGAAAAAAAAGAAGAGAAAGAAAGAGAAGAAAAAAGACAAGAGAAAGAAAGAAGAAAAAAGAGAAGAGAAAGAAAAAGAAGAAAAAAGACAAGAGAAAGAAAGAGAAGAAAAAAGAGAAGAGAAAGAAAAAGAAGAAAAAAGACAAGAGAAAGAAAGAGAGAGAGAAGAAAAAAGAGAAGAAAGAGAGAAAGAAGAGAGGGAACATGAGAGAAGGGAAAGAATTCGTTTAGCAGAAATTGCTGCAGAACAAGCGAAATTTGAAAGAGAAAAAACTTTTGAGTTAGAAAAATTGCGTTTACAATCTTCTTTTTCTAGGGAATCTTCTGGTACTGGATCGTCGAAGATCATTAATTTAAAATTACCAAATTTTTCTTCATTGCATGACGATATAGGATTCTTTCTTTTGAGATTTGAATCAAGAGTTACGGCTTTAAATTTACCTAAGGCCTCATGGCCTGAACATTTTGTCGGGTTACTTACTGGTGAAAGTTTACAAACTTTTTTTTAACATTGCCGATGATAAAAGGAACGACTATGAATCCATAAAATCAGTATTTCTTCGCAAATATTGTTTAGATGAGGAAGGATATCGTTTAAAATTTAAATCGATGGGTCCTGTGGAAGGTAAGGATGTCGAAGACTTTGTGTCTTCAGTGAAGATGTGTCTAAACAGATGGATTGAACTGTCTAATATTCCTAAATCTTTCGAAGGTCTTTATGATCTCTTCTTAAGAGACAAAATTTTATCTTCGGTAAATACTGAAATTTTCTCATTCCTTCAAGAAAGGAAGCCCACAAATATAGGAGAAATGGAAAAATTGGCTCAACAATTTTCGGTCGCACACCCAAACTTGCCTTTAGGTAAGACGAAGGTCCTAGAAACTCTGCCAGCTTGTGCGGTCACTCATGATAGATCACACACTCGCAGCATGGACCGACGGTATAGGGATGACTATCAAAATTCCTATAGAGGTAGATATAATTTCCCTCATAATCATTCGCCCTCACGGGGTATAGAGAGACGCAACTTTAACCATAATAATAAAAAGTCATGGCAAAGAAATAATCAATACTCCAATAATAATTACACTCACAAACATCATTTTTCGGGACCCTCACGTAATGATTACAATAACAGTAATTACAATAACAAACATCATGTCTCACCACCATCTCGTGATGATTCTTCTCACACGGACAAAAAGGGGTACTATCGGTCTGACTGTCCAGTGGATCGGAGAGGAACACATTTTTCTAGGAGTCAAAGTAGAGGAAGATCACAAGCTCACGCTTGTCAGCTTGGCGTTGGTAATGATAATATTTCCAATAATGAGAATAATACTCATGCCAATGCATGTAGTTTTGATCTGGAAAATAGTGGTAATTGCAGAGAATGTATGACTCTATTTCAACCTGGATCTACTCCACGTCTGAGATGTGGACATGCTCTGCCAGTTTTGTCTTTAAATGATGGGGTTGGCTCACTCGTGATCCATAGAGGTTTTGTTTTTGACACACCTGTTTCTATTTTACGTGACAGCGGTTGCACCACCATTGGCCTAAGGAAGGCACTAATTCCTTCTTCTTGCTTTACGGGAACCTCTATAAAGTGCGTAACTTTCGGTGGAACTGTTGAATCTTATCCGCTGGCAGATGTGGTAATAGATACTCCGTTCTTTTCGGGAAAAGTAAGAGTGTGTGCTCTCGATCGACCTTGTTGTGATTTACTTATCGGTAACATAAAGGGGGTTAAAGAGTGTTCTGAACAGGATATTATTACTTGGGAGAGAAATCATCCCTCCTTTGCTAACGCGATCACAACCAGAGCACAACAAGCTGCAGAGACAATTGAATTAAATTCTTCTATACACAATCAACACATTACAACTTGTCATTACATTGACAAAAATATATTTATAGCAAAACAACAAATGGATCCTTCTTTGGGACATTTATTCCCATTAGCTATTGCTCGAACTATTAAACATTCTAAAAATTCAAGACATTGGTTTCAAATGCAGGATAATATTATGATACGATGTTTTGATAATTACTCTTTCATTCTCAAACAAGTTATAGTACCTACGTCATTTCGCGCACTAGTTTTGTCAAATGCGCATGACGTACCATTTGCTGGACATATGGGAATTTCCCGTACGGCTTATAGATTACTAAAACACTTTTATTGGCCTGGGGTAAATAAAGACATTTCAACTTATTGTAAATCTTGCGCTGAATGTCGAAGTGTTGCACGTAAGAGTGCACATCAATCAGCACCTTTACAGGTCACGGATATTGCTGTACGCCCTTTTTTCAAATTGGCTATTGATATCATAGGACCACTGTCTGTAAGGTCTACCAGAGGTTTTCAATACATATTAACATGTATTGACCTGTGTACGAGATGGCCAGAAGCCATTCCTTTAAAAAATATTACCACAGTGTCGGTAACAGATGCGTTGCTGTCTATATTTTCACGCATCGGGTTTCCGGAAGAATCCTTTCTGATCATGGATCTCAGTTCGTGTCAGGTATGATGTCAGATGTTTTCAACACACTTCGTATCCGTCACTCTCTTAGTGCTATATTTCACCCTAGCTCTAACGGGGTCGTGGAACGTTGGAATGGGACATTGAAACAATTGTTGGGGAAGGTGACTACATCATTTCCTCAAGAATGGGATCGTTTTATTCCTGCTGTACTGTTTGCGTACAGAGAGGTTCCTAATCATACTGGTTTTTCGCCTTTTCAGTTGGTATTTGGTGCGAACCCAAGAGGTCCAATGTCTCTTTTACATGATTTGTTGATGGAATCTGATGTGAATAATAATAATAAGAAGAAATCCACTTATCAATACGTTACAGATTTACGCCAACATCTTGTGGATGCATGTCAGGTGGTGACTGAAGCATCTGAGATGGCAAAATATAAGACCAGATCTCGCATTAACAGAGATAGACGACTAACGTCTTTCTCAATCAATGACGATGTTTTTGTTCTCCTGCCACTCAAAGTAGATCACTTGTTAGTAACATGGCAAGGTCCGTTTAAAGTGGTTGCAAAGAGAACGAACGTGGACTACGTCATCAATATGCGGGGTAAAGAAAAAACATTCCATGTTAACATGCTCCTACCATACATCACTCGTCCTCCTCAGTTACAATTCATTTGTGATGCTATCATGAACCAACCTACCCATCATGCATCTATCGCGTTGGTGGATGAGGTGCAAACCAATTTCGCTGATGTACCTTCCACGTTTCCGGTAGCACCTATTAAGTCTTCGGAAACATGGAATGATGTTATAATTTGTACTGATTTACCTGCGGATCATGGGGATCAAATTCGTTCTATGTTGGTATCCTTTCAGGATGTTTTGTCTGATCTTCCGGGACGTACTAACATTATCACACACGAAATCAAATTGTCAGATTACACCCCGATTTCATTACGACCATACGCCGTTCCTCTACATGTTAGAGATCAGGTGGAAAGTGAAGTAGATGGTATGTTAAAACTGGGTATTATTTCACCGTCTGATTCACCTTTCTGTTTTCCTATGGTGGCAGTACGAAAGAAAGACAAGTCAATTCGTATTTGTATTGACTTTCGTCGCCTTAACAAGGTGACCATATCCGATTCTGAACCAATGCCTTTGCTGGAGGATTTGTTGCCACGCCTATCATCCGCCACTTTCTTCAGCAAGTTTGACCTATCTAAAGGTTACTGGCAGATTCCTCTGGCTGATGTATCAAAACCTTTGACTGCTTTTGCCACTTCTCGTGGATTGTTTCATTACAATGTCATGTGTTTTGGTTTACGGAATGCTCCAGCGACATTTGTACGCATGATGCGTCGCGTTTTAGGTAATCGCACCGATCTCATTTCGTATATGGACGATATTTGCATTTTTCATGATACTTGGGAACAGCATATCGCTGGGATACAGTCGTTGCTCCAAACTCTCAGAGTACATAACCTCACAGCTCGACCTTCCAAAGTCGAAATTGGGTTTACTGAGATTTAATTTCTGGGTCATAAGATTGGCCGACATACAATACAACCTGATGAGTCTACACTAAAAAGGGTACTAGATCTTGCCATACCAACTACTAAGAAACAAGTTCGTAGTTTGCTGGGACTCATAAACTTTTATCACAGGTTTATACCACGATTTTCCATTTTAACTTCTGTTCTATCTGCTCTGACAAAAAAGGGTATGCCTGACAAAATAATATGGAACAAAGAGTGTGACCATGCCTTACAGAACATCAAAACACAATTTTCAAAAAGTCCAATACTAAGACTACCAGACTTACGACGACCTTTTCTCGTGGTTACAGACGCATCTCTGAAAGGAATCGGGGGATGTTTAATGCAGACCTTTAATGGCGAGTGCCACCCGATATTCTACCTCAGCAGAACACTTTCAGAGACAGAATCCAGATATCCAATTGTGGAAAGGGAACTTTTGTCATTGGTATGGACATTACATAAACTACAGAAGTTCTTGGTGGGTACACATTTTAAGTTATACACTGATCAAAAAGCCCTCACATATTTACAGACTTTTAAATCGACTAATGCACGTCTCACCCGATGGGCGCTACAAATGGAGGGGTATGATTTTGACGTTTTACCAATAGCAGGAAAGGACAATGTCCTAGCTGACACCCTCTCTAGAGTTATGTAGCAACTCGAATACGGAAGTGGACAATAATTACTTAATTATTCATATTGTTATTACTGAAATTATTTTTTTTTTCCTTTAAAATCTAGATAGATATCATTTAATAAATGATAGGTAATCATAACGCAGTGGGGATAAGATGAATGATTTAGTCTCGCTTCACATTATAATTGCCTGACTGAAAACTAAGTTTTCAGTTGTTCGAGGGGGGGTAATGTGGCGCTGGCTATTGCACGCCACACGCTAGAAAATGTATAGGCTTTTGGTGCTGATGAGCGCAGCACGATAGTAATTTGTCGATATGTGTATTGCGCACATGAGGTGAGCAGTGTGGAGGAAAAATGGACAGAGCGTGTTTTGACCCTGAATGGGCGTCTTGTTTGTGTATTCTACCCAATGGTAGAAATATGGGAAATGTTAAAATAGAAGTGTCTTGAAACATATTAATGTTTATTAAATACAACTAAAGGTAGGAATAGGAATGAGGTAATGTTTATATTTACCTACGGATTATAGGAGTTGCTGAATCTACCTAATTATGCATGCTGTGTAATGATGTATTGTCTACGTGAATAATAAATGGAATGTTACTAAAATATCCAGCTGTTATATTGATCGTTGTGTGGAATCTTCGAGTCATAGAAAGTATCGTTAATGAACTATTGTGGCTGTCCTGAATCTTGTGGACCTATGATATATAAACCTAGACACAGTGTGAAAACGAGCACAAATAATCAACTGAAGAATATAAACTTTTAACGCCACACACCCCACCTCTTGATGCTGGACCTAGTATAGTGAAGTCTCTAACACTTCACTCCCCTACTGCAGTATCTGCTATGGGGCTACCTTGACCTTTTTTTTTTTACATAAGGCTAGTACACTCATCGTGTAAAAAAAAAAATTTGCTAGAGAAAACACTACTACTAGGGCACATGGATGCTTATGAGCAGGCTACCTGCAAGGGGACCAGCGGCAGTAGTGGCTACATGTTTCTGAAGGTGCAGAAAGGGAATTGAATGATCGGGTGTTCCAGGTTCGAGCCTTGGCGAGAAAATTTGAAAGAGTGTCGTCGACCGGGACTTGGACTGGAATAATTCGAGCCCTGGCGAAGACATTTGAAGAAGTGTCATCGACCAGGGACTGGAATAACCTGAACGGCTCCTGAGCCGACCCAGCTCTAATGAGTATCTGCCTGAATGGCGAGAGGACACCTGTCATTATGCAGGGATAAAAAGGGATACTCACGTAAAATCAGTCTCAGGTTAGACATATTAACTGGAGATTTTTCCTCGAGTAATAGCGGGCGTACCATTAAAAAAAAAAAAAAAAGAATGAATAAAACAAGTATAGCAGTGTTATATCACATCTTGTCCACAAGAGCTTTTCTTATGTTCATAAAGATCTTTTATAGGTAGTAGTCAGGTATGGTTGGAAACTAATAGGGCGTTGCAGCAGAGTTTCGCAGAAGTTCCTTAACCTGACAAGGAAAACATGATGACATGAAATGTAGAGTCCTTCATAAAGGGCAGCTTATTGAGCCATTGGAGACAAAGGCTGGCGACGGACAGTAATGCCTCTTGTCACCATAACGCTCCCTACTGGCTATAAAGGGAATTATTATTATAGTATTATCCTCTCCCTGCTGCTTATAGTCCGTTCGCGGGAAGCAACAGTGGTAGGACCTCGATTCCTCCAGGGAAGTACCTAGGTTTAATATTTATATTTATTTAGGTTCTTATGTGTCCTATCTAGCCTTCACTTTCTTTCCTTTCCCTGACGAAGGCCTTGTGGTCGTAATGTTGGCTATTTTCTTTGTCTTTTGTCCTCGTAAGACGAATTACCTTTTTTCAATTTTTTTTCACACCCATCCATGGCTTATAAAGGGAATTATAATAACAGCATTATCAGCCACCAAAAACCAAATTCTGTGTGGAATCTGGTATAAGTGGCTCAATAATCTGGACTATTGCAGATAACCGTGCCCTACTTTCATTTAATAAGAAACTACATACAGGATAAAATGATAATTCAGGATGAGAGGTCACAACAACTGGGTCTGAAATTCCTCAGAGAAAAGAGAAAGGTCATGAGAATAAATACAGAAAATGATTGCACCAGGAGAAACCTCTAAAGATGTGGATTTATGCACATATTTTGGTAGCAATTTAGACACTATTGTAGGAACAGAAAGAAGGGCATCCACTAGTTATAGAATTAAGGAAAAGTTTTGGAATTTAAAAGAAATAACATACCAGATCTAGGAAAAGTCATAGAATTTGACCCAAAAAAAAAATCATGGAGTTTTGGGTTCAGTTTTCCAATAACAATTGACTGCTTTTAAAAAAATAAAACAGCTTTTAAGTATTTGAATTTCTAATTATGAATTTGCATGCAGTATTATTATATCATATAAAAATATCTATAAAAATTTCAATTTTTATGCTGTGCCAAGGATACTCCCTTGTAAAACTGAGCATTGAATCCTGGATTTTCATTGGTAGATTTGAGTATAATCGTGAAATGTATAACATTAAAACATGAAAGGGTAATTTTAAAATGCATCAAAACATTAATTCCAGGCTTAATAGCCTGAAGCTGGTAAGCTCCGATAATTTCCCTACAGACCGGTAATCTAGTTTCAAACATGTGGTATTAAAGGATGTTTTTTTTCTCCATTAAAAACAATTGAACATAATTATGAGAATAGAAGAATAATAATTCAAAGATTCAGGATATTACAGGTTTAAAATGATATATTTAAGGTGAGTTCATGATTCAAATGGCTTGCTCGTTTTGTTGATGTCTTCTTCTTTCTCGTTCGCCTTCAGACTTCCACATTTATGACTCTAATAAAGGCAGTAGTCAACCCAAGGTTCCCGACATCTCCAAACAGTTTTTCGTTGACAGAAGTGGGTTGTTGCCATATGCTACTCCGTTCATTACTGTAGGCTGGGCAATACTGCAGGAGGTGTTCGACCGTCATCGGTCTGGTACCGCAGGTGCAGAGATCTGTTGCACCAATCTTGAATTTGTGGTAAAGATGGTATCTCAATCTGTTGTGACCAGTGCGTAGCCGAAAAATGATGACCTGTTCTATCCTGGATAGTTGATGATATGCATCATTTTTCAAATGGCCCGGGTGCTCTCTTTCCCATTTGGACTTGAATGTAGCGTAAGTTGTCTCTATATCATTTTGTTGTAAGGCACCTCCTTCCTTAGCAAGTTTGTCTGCCTCCTCATTACCTGGTATGTTGCAGTGGGCTGGTATCCACTGGATAGTGCACTTGTTGAAGCATTTGGCCAGTCTTTCAAGGGAGATTATCAGATCTTTCAATCCTTTAGTTTGTTGGCTCTTCAGCGCTGATATTACTGAGAGGGCATCTGTAAAGATTCTTCTCTTCTTCTTCTTCTTTGATCCTTAGCCGCCGACCGTCAAAGCAGTCAGTGGCCATCACGCCTAGTGGCGTCTTGTAGGGCAACAACAAATTGATTCCACTTTGCTCGGTCGGTGGCGATCCTTCGTACAGTGCCCCAACTCTGGTTCATTCTTTGCATCTCAGCCTCCACAGTCCTCCTCCAGGTTGTTTTTGGTCGGCCTCTCTTTCGTTTTCCTTCAGGGGTCCAAAGCATAGCTGTTCTTGTGATGGCATCGGGGTCTCTTCTGAGGACATGACCAACCCAGTTCCAGCGTCTGCCAGCTATGATGGTGTGCATGTCCTCTTGCTTGCTACGAGTAAGCAGATCTTGGTTAGTGATGGTATTCGGCCAAAAGATTCGGTGAATTTTTCTTAGGCATGTTGTGTGAAAAGAGGACAATTTCGACATTTCCTTCTCTGTAACTCTCCAGCATTCTGCACCATAGAGAAGCACAGAAAGCACACAGCTCTGATATAATCTTAATTTTGTGCTTGTGCTGTATTTTTGAGGACTTCCAGATGTTGTTTAGGCTAAAGAAGGCTGTTCTTGCCTTATTCATTCTGATGTTGATGTCTTTGCCTGCCCCGCCGTCTGGTGTTACTATGCTTCCTAGGTATGTGAAGGTATCTGTCTGTACCAATTGCTTATTCCTTACTGATATGGGCTCAGGGTTGCTCACATTGAGCGTCATGACCTCAGACTTCTTTAAATTGATGTTCAAGCCCACCTGCTGGCTAAACTTATTAAGTCTATCCATTTTTTCCTGGATGTGTTGATGTGAATGTGCTAGCAGTGCAATGTCATCTGCATATTCCAGATCTTCCAATGTAGAAAATGTTGTCCATCTTATTCCTCTTGGACTGCCCTCTGTTGTCTGGCGCATCACCCAGTCTATGGCTGTTAAAAATAGAGTGGTTGATAAGGGGCATCCCTGTCGTACTCCTGTCTTCACCTCAAAGGTTAGGTTGCTCTGCCCAACACTGCACGTAAAGTTTGCATAGAGGCTTTTTATGATTGACACCATGCAGCTTGGAATTCCATAAGCCCATAGTATTTTCCATAAACTGTCCCTATGTATGCTGTCAAAAGCCTTTTCAAAATCAACGAAATTAATGTAAAGCTGTCTTTGCCATTCTGAGCAATGCTCTATAATGTTCCTGAGAGTGAATATATGATCTACACATCTCCTGTTCTTTCTAAATCCTGCTTGTTCTTTCCTCAGTTTGTGATCTACTGCCTTTGAAATTCTCTGTATAATTATCCTGCCTAGTATTTTGCTGGGAACTGAGAGAAGAGTGATTCCTCTCCAATTATTGCAGTCTGCAAGATCTCCCTTCTTGGGAAATTTGACAATTATTCCTTTGTTCCACTCTGATGGTGTTGTCCCCGTTTTCCAGACTTGTGCAAATAGTGGTTCTAATAGTTCTGCTGCTAGCTCAGGGTCTGTCTTAAATAGCTCTGCATTTAAGTTATCATGGCCCGGAGCTTTGCCGTTCTTTAACCCTTTGATTGCTGTGATGATTTCTTCTTTTCGTGGAATGTCTGTATTCACATCTAGATCGTTTTCAGCTTCAGGAACATTCAATTGTGTCTCTGGTGGTTCCTTGTTCAGAGTTTCTCTGAAGTGCTCTGCCCATCTTGTTTCTTGTCCCTCTGCTGTCGTGATGAGATTACCTTGCTTATCTCTTACTAATGTAATATTGTTTGCACCTCGTTTTCCGCTGATGAATTTAGTTATTTTGTATACTGTGCTTTGTTCATTTCTCAGTGCTGCCTCCTCTGCCTGTCTTGCAAGATCGTCTAGGAAATTCCTTTTGTTGGCTCGGGTTTGGCGTTTAACTTCCTTGTCCAGCTGACTGTACTGTTCGCTATATAGTTGCTTTAACCTGGGGGACTTCGCTTCTGTTTTCTTTCTTTTCATTTCCTTCCTCATCGTTATGGTGTTTAAAGTTTCTGGTGTTATCCAGTCTTGCTTCTTCCTTTCCTGGAATCCCAAGCATGATTTGCTGCTTTCTTTGTATATTGTTGAAATGGTGTTGAAATTCTGGTCTATATCATCAGTCAATGTCTTTTCCTGACTTTTGGCAAATTGATATCGTTTCTTTATGTCGGCCGCAAAAGCTTTTCTGGTAAGGGAGTCCTTCAATTTGCTGATGTCAAACCTTTTCTGTGTAGTTACAGTTGGTGCAGCCCTTCTTAGTTTCACTTTCAGTTTTGCTACTACTAAGTGGTGATCACTTCCCACATCTGCACCTCTTCTTACCTTCACATCTTGTAATGCATGTCTCCATCTACCATTAACCATGATGTGGCCTATCTGGTTTCTGTCCCGACCATTTGGTGATTCCCATGTTAATTTGTGAATTTCATCTGTAAAGATTACTATCTGTTTTTCTGCCTGTGCTTTGCATTCAATAAGAGTTTCAGCTGCCTGTTTCAGGGCTTCTACTTCAGCACTGAAGTTATTGCAGTATTTGCCCGTGGCAATTGCCATAGAGTGGATTCTATTTTTTAATTTAATGAGGATGCCGGCACCCCCATTTTCAACTGCATTTTTTGCTGAACCATCAGTATATGCCTTTTGTTGATGTTAAGTCAAGAGCAGTATTTTAGTGTTAATAACTGTCTCGTATTTGCTCCACTGAAATGCTGGTATGGCTTGCATGCCTTGTGTGCAGTATGAGTTAAGTCAGTGGGAGCCTTGTGCTCCTGACAGATTTAGCCAAGTGGGAAGTCAGACAAAGGTCCATCACATGCCTTGGAAAAAAATAAGTTAAAGAAACTGCAAACATTGTTACAACCAGCCTGAGTCTGGAAAAATCCTCACAAGAAAGATTGATGACGTGGCCTGATGAAAGTCAGCTACTGGATGTCAGACTTGTGAAAAAATATGTGGATAAACGCAGTGTCTGTCGGAAATGCAAGAATGCAAAATGAAGTTGGAAAAATGGCACAAGTGCTGGACTTGATTAAGTTGGTTCCCATATATTTCCCAGTGTAATGAAATTACAATGATACTCTTTGCCTTTTGTATCCTTATTTTGATAGACCACTGTCTGTCCTCTAACTCTGTCTATATTGCTGCCCAGATCTTCTTCTTCCTCATTCGTCCTGAAAAGGACGTTGGTTGCGTTGTGTCTGTTTACAGTGGAGCTGCGATATCTGCGCCTTTAGGGCGGCACATCCTACTTCAGCATAGCATTATTTGGGACCGGGTTTTCCTTCCCTCTTCGATCCCTACTCTCTCAGCCAGACTGCAGTGATGCAGCCTGTTTCCAGGACCACCACGTGGAGGTGGAGTAGGGTCTTGGTCAGCTCTGGTTTGCTGACCCTGACGCAAGCAGTCAAGCTATGAGTCACTGACTGCATTCTCTATTGCTGCGACTTTGGGTCCGCAGCCCAGATATATGTATGATTCTATATCTTGTAGTGGTGTGAGAATATAAGGTACTTGTAAACTGTCCCTTTTAGGATCCGTCTAGTGTGAGCTAGCCCAGCCCTTTCCAAATCTTGCCCACTTTTGGTCGCTCCTTCTGCAAAGTTCTACTCCTTGTTTGTCTGAGCCTTTTCCTTTTTTCTTGCTGAAGGATTCCTCAGTGCCTGGTGAGCTTGGGGGTATCTCTTAATATGTTTGGGTCCTAACCACTTCTGTCTTCTCATTGTTATTTTACTAACAACGTTGTCAGTTCCTAATGTTTTAGTGATTCCTTATATTAGATATTTTTGTTCTCATCATATTTGAAGGCTTCTTGGGTATTGTCCTTGAAATTTTCATAAGCTACTGTATTTTTGTGTGCTATTTTTTTTTGCAGGCTTCTAATCCACATAGCTGTATCAGAAAGTGAACATGTTACTTGTATATACTGAGTTTAGTTTGCATTTTATGTTTATGAATTAGTATTAATAATCTTTTGAATTCTTATGAACAGGGCAGCTTCACATTCTGTGGATGATGCCTTATACAGAATGCACATGGGTGTTCCAGGAAGTGGCCAGAAATCTGCTCGCAAAGCAGCTGTATTTGGCAGTATTGAACGCATGCTTAACATGCTCACACCAAAGAAGAAGAGTTCTTCAGTCAGTGGACCAAGAAAAGCAAAGGTCAGCTGTGCTATTAAGTCTTAAACCTATATCTAACTATATCTAAAAATATGTTTTCAGTAACAAGGGCGGTTAATGTATCAGACTCAGTCCATGCTTCAGAAGGTCCAAAGTGGATGGCTCTGCCATGAATGGAAAACCTCCATAGAAGACTCGGATCTTCAGGAACTGGAGTGGATCTACTGCCCTAGTCATGCAAGGGTACACAGCAATGAAAGAGCTGACAGACTAGCTTTAAGAGCACCCATAGAAGGTGCATTGGATATGGATAAGGCAGAGATACTGAGGTCAGTTAATGATCGCCTATTAGAGAATGACACTGCAATCGATGAATCATCAAGGCTAAGATTGCTGGAATTTGTCATTAAACATATGATCAGCAGGGATGGACGAATGAGAGGATGCATCCGATGTTTATACAACCAACGTGCAACAGGAACAATTAGCATTCATACCCTTCGACATTTGCTGAGGGAGACTGAGCACCTATGAGTTTGCTCAGAGTGCAGTGACGCCGATTCTGGTCAAAGTAACAATATGTTTTTAGTAAATTGTTTAGCTGACAGACAATTTAAAAACTTTTGACACCTGCATACATGCCTGCTAGTACGGGTTACTCATAATCTGTACAGGTTTATTTTGTTTGTTTTCAGATGTGTATAGCTGTACATACTTTCTGTACAGGTTTTTATTTGTACAGCTGTACACACATTCTGTGTATGTTTTTTGCCTAAGTATTTATATGTGTTCGTGTGTCTGTCTGTGTGTGTGTATATATATATATATAAAATTGTAATGCTCTGTGTTGAGTTTTCTATTATATCCAACATGAAGAATTGTACCTAATGTGCTCACTACAAACAAGGAAAAAGCAATAAACAATAACTTATGTGAATGCATGGGAGATAAAAAATGCTGTTTTGTTTTCTCAAAGAAAAAAAATCTGTCATTGTATGGCTTTTTTTTCTGTCTTTGTATGGTGTTAAAAAAAATTTTTTTGCACAGGTTTTTTTATGATTTTGAACAGGTTTTCTGGATTTTTTTTAATACATGATTTTCATTTCCAGGGGTTGACATGTATGCGCCTGTGTTTGTATTTTCATATTTTTTCTTTATATGTGGCTCTCTCTCCGTAACTTTCATAATGTCTTTAATTCTGATATGATCTGCAGGCTCTGCACAATGTATGTTTGACCAGCGAAATCAATGCCGATCATGTTCTGTCCTTACTTATAAAGACACTGCAGAAGAAGTGCATTCCCTTCAAGCAAAGCGAGTGAGTATTTCTGCCACATACCAGAAAAAGAATGCAGAATCAATATTCGTAATAAAACATCTTAACTGGCTTATCACATCAAAGGTCAAATCTTCCAACATTAAAATTATTTATGAAACAACAATAAAGTTCACAACTTATGCTGCAGAGGGAGCTAAATGCTATATGATGAAAAAAGTTCACAGTTTTGCATTTCCATGAGACTAGAGTTTAAACAAAGCAGGTTAAATCTCAGCAGCAGTGTTTGAAGAAAAGTAAAACTAAGGAGAACTTACAGTTCTATAATGAATGGTATCAAATGAGGAGTGGGGGAATAAAGCAGAATTTAAAAAAAAAAAACCTAAGCAAATTTGATACGATTCATCTGAGATACATCAGAAATCTAGAGTGATCACTAACATTTTTTAATACAATTTTTAACACAAACAATAAGTTTGTTTTGGAATGTAACTGACATGCTAAAAGACCTGTTTTATCCAACTGTTTTCCCATCTCAATAAAGTCTCTGAGACTTGCCATCTTGCTTTCGACAAATATTGAGGTCACCCAAACCAGAATCACAATGCCTATATTTATACAAGGTCAGTTCCTCTGCAACCAGCAGTATGTATAATATAATTACTAATTATAAAATGAAATATTCAATATTCATGACATGGTTGATGGATGAAGATAACAAATGCTACAATAAGAACAATGAAAACTAGCAACTGGTGGTGAATAGTAAAGTACAGCAAAGAAGAAAGAAAAAACAATAAATCGAAAATATAGATTTAAATACAGCTCCGAACCTGAAAGACAACCAACCACAGTGGGACTGAAAAAAGAACTTGTATACAATTATAGTATGAAAAATAACTGAAAAATACATGTAAACTGGACAAGAGAGAGAATTTATCCGATGATAACGCTTTATACGAACTAAACCAACACAACAAACATGTATTATGTTCAAAGAAATCGCTTAGGGTGCTCCATATCACCCGATCCAACACGGATGTGGCCCCTTAACCTTTAGCATGCTGCGGTCACAACGTTGTGCCAGAGGTACGCTATGTTCTGCAAGCTGCAGGCGCATTTTTGCGCCTTCGGATATCGTCGGTTTCTAGCATTATAAGTTGTGTACACGTGATATCACCCCCGGATGTTAAGTTTTAATCTTATTTACGAGAGAGTTAGCTTCCGTTTCCGACGGAAATTTGCGACTGCAACTGAATTCTTTTTCACAACGCCCCGTTTTTATAGTGGGTGACTTATAACGTCTATAGTTTCTGAGTTTCTTGGTCAATTGCTATCATTTTTGGAATTTATATAAATAAATGAATGATGAATCTGATGATATAAGTTTTGTTTGTGTACATGTTAGATGTGATAGGAAGAGAGGAATGGAAAAATGAAAAAAACGAAAAAATAAAAAAAAAAAAAGGAAAAAAAAACCAACAAACGAAAGTCCTGAACCCTGGCATCTCAAAGAAACAGTCATTTGACCAATACAAATCAAATGACGATCTTTTCGTTACACCCATCATCAGTAGCAAAGCAACAAACGATCTCATCTCGTCAGCAGTGACATTCGGCCGTAACCCTAAACCTAATCCAAAACCTAACCCTAACGCTAGACATACTAATAATGACATTCTACTGTCGTCCACATCTCTGCCATCACCCATATTCTGAGAACCGATATCAGTGCTAATAATGCTAAAAAATTCCTCGTCATCGCATCGGAGTCAGAATCCATTACAATTTCAGCGAAAATGACAGCTTGTTCCATGCCGATCGATTTCGATTTGAAAAATACAGCAACAAAAAAATCGCTAACACCCCCGTCACAAAAATAGATCGGAATCGGAAGTGAACTCTCTTGCAAAGAAGATTAAATCTAAACATCCGGGGGTGATATCACGTGTACACATCTTATAATGCTGGAAACCGACGATATCAGAAAGTCGCAAATTTGCGCCTGCAGCTGGCAAAACATGGCGTACATCTGGCGCAAAATTGCACCTGCAGCGTGCTAAAGGTTAATAATCAACACCGGAATTTAGTCCCAGGCTAGAGTATAATGAACATGTCATGAAAATCCAATATTATGTGAGAATACATATATCCAAGATAATAATTCATGATCCTTTCTTCAGATTCGACTAGCACGATTCAGCAATAACATACAGCCAGCTTCTCGGCTCCGTGCACAACAACCTTCCTCTTAACCTTGCTCCCCCACGAACAGCACACTGAACTCTTATCCCGTGTTTATTGTCATAAAACCTGCACGAGAAAAACTTCTGTAAAACCAGTCTGACCGGTATTTGGCAGCACTTAACATACAAACAGGCCTACACAACTTACTGTTCACACAAGAGCCTTCTCATTACTCTATCATTTGCCCCTCACACACACACTCATCATTATCATCATCATCAGTGTCATCATCATCATGTGACAGTAACACACCCTTACAAAATCATAACATGTCGGCAACTTCTTATTTAGAGAAACATTTTAAAATCTTAAGTTAGTTAAAAATTGAAGTTTTCAGAATTTTGTATTTTATGAAACTCCAGCTTCTCTGTTATCAAATGTAAATGGTTATGTTTGTCAGTCTTTCACCCATGTGTTACTGGGGCCCAAAAGGGGAGCAAAAAATAGTAACACTGTACCCTGCCATGCATGTCGTAAAAAGCAACTAAGGAGGGTTGGGCATGGGGCTGGTTACCCCATCCCGTAAAAATCTTTTTACCAAAAAACTTCAATATGGACAAGTCAAATACAGAATATAAATCAACTCAGCCGCCCAAGACAGGTCCACTGGAAAGAAGGCGCATGAAGCAACCCAGAGAAAGCTGAAAGGAGTCTGGGTTGCCGACTAACCATTTTTCGTCTAGGAAAATCTCCAGGATTGGCACCAGGAATGTTCGCACTCTTATGTGAACAAGAAAAAACTTCACAGGTAGCAGCAGAAATGCCAAATTACAGGATTGATATCCTGGGTCTTTGCGATACACGGTGGAAGGGCATAGAGAAGAGGAGATTGATCACAGGAGAAATGGTGTTGTCCTCAGGACATGAGGAGGAAAGAGCTTACCACAGTGAAAGGATGGCTCTAATGCTGTCCAAGGAAGCACAGAAGGCACTCATAGAATGGGAAGCAATGGGACCCCGAATTATAACAGCAATGTTTAAATCAGCTAAGAAGAAAGTAAATATAAACATCATCCACTGTTATGCACCAACAAATGATAAAAAGAATCTGAGAAAGAAGACTTTTACACCAGACTACAAAATGTCTTGGACAAAAAGAAAAGAAAGGACATCACAAGTGTGATGGGGGACCGAAACGCGAAAATAGGAACAGACAAAAAACCGGCTTTGAAGAAATCATGGGAAAGCATGGAATAGGTATGATGAATGAGAATGGGGAACTATTAGCTAACTTCTGTGCTTCAAATCAACTAGCTATAGGAGGAAGCATATTTCCACATAAAAGAATACATAAAGCAACATGGATACCAGACCACAGAACTGAGAATAAGATTGATCACATATGCATAAGTAAGAAGTTTAGGTCATCATTGCATGATGTAAAAGTATGTAGAGGAGCAGATGTGGTATCAGACCACCATCTTCTGTTGGCTAAAACAAAATTAAAACTCAAGACATTTACAACAGCATATAGCTATAGACAACAGTACAATGTGACGATATCTAGGAAATAAGAGACAAATTTTAAATCACAGTATCCAACAAATACCAAGTACTCCAACAGCTGGAAGATGAAGCAGATACAGAAGACCACTGGCAACAAGTAAAGAATATATGGAACGAGACGTGAAGAAGTACTGAGAAAATGAGAACATCAGCACAAAGTATGGATAACAGCAGAAACCATTAGCAAGATAGAAGACAGGAAAAACAAGAAAGCAGATTTAAACAGAATCAAAACCAGAAGCTCCAAAGCCAAGGCTCAAGAAGTGTACATAGATGCAAACAAAGAAGTAAGAAGAGACATCAAAAGAGACAAGAGGAAGTATATGGAAGTTGGCAAGGGAAGCAGAGGAAGCTGCAGCCAAAGGAAATATGAGGGACCTGTACAACTACACGAAGAAGCTAACAGGGAAATATAAGCAAGCAAATGGCCTAATAAAAGATAAGAATGGAAAATTTCTTAGTAATATACAAGAACTAATGAAGAGATGGACAGAACATTTTGAGGAACTTCTCAATAGACCAGCTCCAACTAATCCCCCAGACATCCAGCCAGCAGAAGAGGAGCTACAAATCAGCTGTGAACAACCAAGTAGAGAAGAAATAGCCAAAACGCTTCTGAAAGATGGAAAAGCAGCTGGTCCAGATGGAATTCCAGCAGAGGCCATCAAAAGAGATATTGATTCCTCTACAGAGATATTATACAAACTACTTGGCAAAGTCTGGGAGAGAGAGGAAATACCAGCAGAAAGGAAGGAAGGTTATCTGATCAAGATGTATAAGAAGGAAAATTTACAAGAGTGCACAAATTAAAGAGGAATGATGTTACTATCAGTACCAGGAAAAGTATTAAACAGAATCATCCTTGAGAGATTAAAAGAGTCCATAGACAAGCAACTGAGAGATGAACAAGCAGGTTTTCCACAAAATAGATCCTGTACAGACCAGATAGCCACATTGAGAATAATAGTTGAACAAAGTCTGGAATGGAATTCACCGCTATACATCGGATTCATGGACTATGAAAAGGCATTTGACAGTGTAGACAGAGAATCACTGGAAATTGATTAGGCATTATGGAGTTCCCATGAAGATCATTAACTTAATAAGGAAGACCTATGAAGATATGACATGCAGAGTTCTACACGAAGGACAACTTACAGAGCCGTTTAGGATTAGAATGGGAGTGAGACAGAGATGCCTCTTGTCTCCATTTCTTTTCTTACTAGCAATAAATTGGGTATGAAAACATCGACATATTACAACAGAAATGGAATCCAGTAAAATCTGACTAAACAGCTTGATGATCTGGATTTTGCAGATGACTTGGCTCTTCTGTCTCATAACCATAATCAGATGCAAGAGAAAATAAAAATTCTTGATGAGAGGTCACAACAAGTGGGCCTGAAAATACACAGGGAAAAGACAAAGATAATGAGAATAAATACAAGAAATGATAACAAGGTTGAACTTGAAAAAACACTACTACAAGATGTAGAATCGTACACATATCTTGGCAGTAATATAGACAGAGTTGGAGGGACAAACAATGGTATCATAATAAGAATAAAAAAAGCAAGAGGAGCTTTCATTGCATTGGGAAACATGGAGAACAAGAGAAATCAAGTCCAACACGAAAATAAGAATCTTCAACTCAAATGTCAAGTCAGTCCTATTGTATGGCTGTGAGATATGGAGAGCAACAAAAACAACAACCAAAAAGCTACAGACTTTTATAAATGGGTGCTTGCAAAGAATAGAAGGACTGAAATGGTATGACAAAGTCACAAATGTGGAATTGATGACAAGAACCAGACAAGTGCCAGTGGAACAAGAGTTGAGAAGAAGACGCTGGCGATGGATAGGACACACATTGAGGAGAACTGTTGATAGCATTACAAAGCAGTCCTTGTTCTGGAATCCACAGGGAAAGAGAGGCAGAGGTAGACCAAAAAACACATGGAGAAGAGAACTGGAAACAGAGGTGAAAATGATGAGGGAAACATGGAGAGAACTTGAGCAGATGGCACAGGACAGGAAGACGGCATGTGTTTGTAGAAGGCCTATGCTCTTTGGGGAGCTAAAGGGTATTGATTGATTGATTGATTGTCAGTCTTTATCTTAAATACGTTTTGTAATTTTTTTTTAAAGATTAATATAATACTGAAGTTTAAACCTTATTTTATCAGAATTGGACATCTCAGTTGGACCATCTTCAGACACAAATTATTTATCACTAAATTTTTCTGTGTTAATTTTTTCTTGTTGCTGGAAGGATCTGTCTTTGGACACCAATGTCTCAAAATGTTACTGATTTTACGACATAATGCATCACACATTAGGAGCAAAAATGTGGAGAAAAACAGACTGCACAAAACAAATACACATATGATTAAGAAATAAATTGTAATGGCAAGAGAGTCAGATATGAAGACCCTTTGAACAGAACCGAAATAGCCCGCCAAGTAACTTGTAAGAAAATATCAGTAGAGACGGTTTAACAATACATTAAAGAAACTGATCTGTAGCATAACTTATCTGGTAATGATGTAGAACCCATTGTCCACCACATAGCAGATTAAAAAATGTAAATGGAGAAGGTTTCACCATACACTAGAAAAACTTATCTGTAGCGTAACTTATCTATAGCACGTTTCACTAGCTTTGCCCAACTTCAAAATGCTATATCTCAGCGAATATATAACGCATATAAGTGAAATTTTGTGTGTGAATTTGAAATGGTATAGACCCTATGAATTAAATTTTTCATTAAAATGCGGCCATTGGTTTCAATTTTCGTTTCTTTGCGATATAATATAAAATCCTACTTGCCAACACACATCACACGCACACATATTGAAATGTCTACAGTAAATTATACGACCTCCTTTGCACATTTTTGGTTTATCAAGCAATTGGCATGATTTTTGAGTGAAATTGCGTGAAATCGCACTTCTTGAACATAAAACAGTTTATATCCGGTGCAACGCACACATTGTCAATCAGAGGTGTGTCTACAAAAATTATTGTGTGGTTAAGAAGGAAAAAAGAAAAGACATCACAATTTTGATGGGTGACATGAATGCAAAGATAGGTACAGTCAATTCCGGATTTGAAGAAGTCATGGGAAAACATGGGCTAGGAGTAATGAATGAAAATGGAGAACTATTCGCAAACTTCTGTGCTTCAAATCAACTGGCTATAGGAGGAAGCATGTTTCCACATAAGAGAATACACAAGGCAACATGGATATCACCAGACCATAGAACAGAAAATCAGATCGATCATATATGCATAAAGAAGAAGTTTAGATCATCATTGCAGGATGTAAAGGTATATAGAGGAGCAGATGTGGCATCAGATCACCATCTTCTGATAGCCAAAGTAAAAAATGAAACTCAAGAGATATGCAACAATGCAAAATTATAGACAACAGTTTAATGTAGGACAGCTAAGAAATCAAGAAACAAGAGACAAATTTGCGGTCACAGTATCCAACAAATTCTAAGTGCTCCAACAGTTGGAAGATGTAGAGAATACAGAAGACTATTGGCAGCAGGTCAAAACGGTATGGAAGGAGACATGTGAAGAAATACTGGGGAAAAGGGAAAGACAACAAAAAGCATGGATAACAACAGAAACCATCAATAAGATAAAAGATAGAAAAAACAAGAAAGCAGAGTTAAACACAAGCAAAACCAGAAGTTCCAAAGCCAAGGCTCAAGAAGTGTACACAGAAGCAAACTAAGAAGTAAAAAGAAGTATCAAAAGAGACAAGAGGAAGTATATTGAGGAGTTGGCAAGAGAGGCAGAAGATGCTGCAGCCAAAGGAAATATGAGAGAACTGTATAGCAGCACAAAGAAGCTAACAGGGAAATACAAGCAAACAAGTTGCCTCATAAAAGATAAGAATGGGAAACTGCTCAGCAATATACAAGAGCAAATGAAGAGGTGGACAGAATATTTTGGGGACCTTCTCAATAGACCAGCTCCACAAAACCCGCCGGACATCCAGCCAGCAGAAGAAGAGCTACAAATTAACGGTGAAAGACCAACGAAGGAAGAAATAAAGAAAGCCATAAAGCTTCTAAGAGATGGAAAAGCGTCTGGACCTGATGGCATTCCAGCAGAGGCCATCAAAGCAGATATCGACACGGCTACAGAGATGTTATATAAATTACTTGGTAAAGTCTGGGAAAAAGAAGAGATACCAGCAGAATGGAAGGAAGGATATCTGGTTAAGTTGCCTAAGAAGGGAAATCTACAAGAGTGCACAAATTATAGAGGAATAATGTTACTATCAGTGCCAGGAAAGGTATTGAACAGGATTATCCTTGAGAGATTAAAGGAGTCCATAGACAAGCAACTGAGAGATGAACAAGCAGGTTTTCGACAAAACAGATCATGTACAGACCAGATAGCCACTTTGAGAATAATAGTTGAACAAAGTCTGGAATGGAATTCACCACTATACATCAGATTTGTGGACTACGAAAAAGCATTTGACAGTGTGGACAGAGAATCACTTTGGAAATTGATGAGGCATTATGGAGTTCCCCTGAAGATCATTAATTTAATAAAGAAAACCTATGAAGACATGACGTGCAGAGTTCTTCATGAAGGACAGCTTACAGAACCATTTGGGATAAGAACAGGAGTGCGACAGGGATGCATCTTGTCTCCATTTCTTTTCTTGCTGGCAATAGATTGGGTTATGAGATCATCGACAACAAACAACAGAAATGGAATCCAGTGGACTCTGACTAAGCAGTTGGATGATCTGGATTTTGCTGATGATTTGGCTCTCCTGTCCCATAACCGTAATCAGATGCAGGACAAATTGAAAACACTCGATGAGAGGTCACAGCAATTGGGTCTGAAAATACACAGGGAAAAGACAAAAATAATGCGAATAAATGCAGGTAATGAAAACAGGGTTGAACTTGAAGAAACACCAATACAAGATATAGAATCATACACATATCTTGGCAGTAATATAGATAAAGTTGGAGGGACAGACAGCGATATCAAAATAAGAATACAAAAGGCAAGAGGAGCTTTCATTGCATTGGGAAATATATGGAGATCAAGAGAAATAGGATCCAACACGAAAATAAGAATCTTCAACTCAAATGTGAAGTCAGTCCTATTGTATGGCTCGGAGACATGGAGAACAACAAAGACAACAACCAAAAAGCTACAGACTTTCATAAATGGGTGCTTGCATAGAATAGAGGGATTAAAATGGTATGACAAGGTTACCAATGTGGAACTGATGACAAGAACTGGACAAGTGCCAGTGGAACAAGAGATGAGAAGAAGACGATGGCGATGGATAGGACACACACTGAGGAAACCTGTTGATAGCATTACAAGGCAGTCCTTGTTCTGGAACCCCCAGGGCAAGAGAGGCAGAGGAAGACCAAGAAGTACATGGAGAAGAGAGTTGGAAACAGAGGTGAAAATGATGAGGAGAACATGGAAAGAACTTGAGATGATGGCACGTGACAGGAGGACTTGGCATGTGTTTGTTGAAGGCCTATGCTCCTTTGGGAGTGGAGGGTTATGAATGAATGAAGAAGGAAAAATGAGTCTGCGAGTACATTTTATGACATTACAGCAAATCACAAATAGGATTTTAAAGTATTTCTGCAATGAAGCTACTCGAGGAAAACTATATCATTCTATTTCAAACCCACAAAAGAGGACTATTCACGCCTTGGGGATAAGCAAACGATCATTGCACCGCTGGATAGCGACATCTGAAATTTCTAATTCTAGTGTTTTACACACGAAAATTAGGCCAAGAGTGGTGGATATTTTGACAGAGAATTGATCCGAAGAGAAATTTGCAATATGTTTCACAATAATGAGGCAGTGACTTTAAGGAAATTGAAAATTTGGTTAAGAAAGAATAATGACATTGATATTTCCAAATCTACGCTATGGAGGACTATTAGGAGTTTGGGATTCACTTTTAGAAAATATGTTGGTGGTAGAAACCTTATTTGTGAGAAGCCTCATATAGTTGCAATGAGAAGCAAATATTTACGCGAGGTCAGAGAAATGAGAAGAGATTGTTATGATTTTGTGTATTTAGATGAAACTTGGATCAATGCGCACCACAGTAATGAACGAGAATGGCAATCATCTGATGGAACAACTAAGAGACTATTACCAAGCAGCAAAGGACAGCGCCTAATAATTGCACATCCAGGAAGCAGCCATCATGGGCTTCTAAATAATACTGAACTCATATTTGTTTCAAAATCCACAGATAATAGGGATTACCATGCACAGATGAATGGCAAGATATTTCAAGATTGGATTGTGAATCATGTACTTCCTTCCTTGGATAGACCGTGGTGTTTGATAATGGACAATGCCTCATATCACAACGTTGTGGCACCAGAAGATAAAGTTTCTAATTCACCAAGTATTAAAGATGTAATAAAGATTTGGCTGACCATAAACAACATTCCATTCAACGAAATGTCCATGAACCTGAATTACTTGGAATTGTAAAAAAAGACACAGCATACAAAGATATTTCACATAGACAAGGCAATCCATGAACATGGTCACAGATGTTTAAGATTACCTCCTTACCATTCTCACTTAAACCCAATAGAATTAGTATGGGCTAAAATTAAGGAACAGGTAGCAACAGAAAATAGAACGTTCAAATTAAAAGATGTTGAAATACTTATAAAAGCCGCCATCTCCAATATAGCCAGGGATTATTGGAAGAAAAGTGAGAACCATGTGTTACAAGAGGAATATTGGAAGAATGATGGTTTGTCCTTCATTCAGCCGAGATTGATTTTCAATTTCTCAGAGACATCTGATTATGATTCGGATGAAGTTTAATTTCTTTAAAGATGACCTTACCGTTATTTACAAGCACATTAGAGGAGCAACGTTCTATTATGATATTTATGAACCGCAAAGAGATGATACCCATTGAAATAATTAGATCAAGGAAGGTCCAGTTTGGTAGCGCATTAAATGTCAATGACAAACAATGTCACGAGTATTTCGCATGCAGATCATTTAAGAAATCATCTTCAACACGTATTCAATTGCAAACGTGATGGCCACATTATTGTAATAGTAGACACGCCTATGCCTAATCAATTCACAGAATCTGTGCATGAAGTGGTAAAATTTCTTTTCTCGATACACAATAATTAGTATGCCGACAAAGATCAAAGGATTTCATCCGTTTATGGGAACTGGACAAGATGCACAGATATAAAGTATATATTTGTTGGGTCTAACCCAATATAACATCGTATGCAAAAAATGGCATTAATATGTTAGACGGTTAATCAGATAATTACATTTGTTTGAGGGCAAAGCTAGTGAAACGTGCTATAGCAGAGATGTGGAACACAGATAAAATAAAAGTGGAGAAGTGTTGATCATACAGTAGGAAAACTGATCTGTAGTGTAACTTATCTGGTAGTGATGTGGAACACAGTGCCAACCACACAGCAGACAAGAAATGTAAGTAGAGAAGGTTTGACCATACACTAGAAAAACTGATTTGTAGCGTAACTTACCTAGTAATGATGTAGAACACAGTGCCAGCCACACAGCAGATAAGAAAATGTAAGTGAAGAAGGTTTGACCATACACTAGGAAAATTGATCTGTAGCGTAACCTATCTGGGACTGATGTGGAACACAGAGCCCACCATACAACAGATAAAATATAAATGGAGAAGGTTTGACCATGAACTAGGAAAAACTTATCTGTATCATAATTTATCAGGCACTGGTATGAGCTAAGAAAATCTAAATGGAGAAGGTTTGACCCAACACACAGAAAACTGATTTGTACCATAACTTATCAGGCACTGATATGAAGCACAGAGTCCACCTTGTGGTGGTTTGACAACTCGTGCCATACTGATGCAATTAAGTCTGAACAGATACTGTACTTTGTTTTGATTTTTTTGTTGGGGGGGGGGGGGGGGGGGGGGGGGGGGGGGGGGAATGTCTTTTTAACACTTAATAACTTTGGCGAGACATCTATATAACTTTGGTTAATCACTCAGTAATAGGATCTTAATTCTTCAGATGTTGTCATCCCTGTTTCAGCTTGTCAGGAGGTTGCTTTACTAATTTGTTAATTAAATTAAATCGTTGTTAATGAGTAGGCCCATGACTACAAGTGAGTAATAACATAGGTTTTATAATTCTGTAATAGCTCTTGGTCTTAATTTAAAAAAAAAAAAAAAAACTGCATAGTTCATCAGTTAAATTAGGGTGCACATTGAAATATAAAAGGTCTTGGGGTTTGTACCTTAATGTTATTGGTCTTAATGTATATCATAACATTGTGTTCAAATATCAAGGCAGTCCTCTTGCGTGGCTGATCCTCGTATTTGTACACGTTGCCACACTTCACATCTGTGCAGCATGAATTCAATCCTGCCTTCCATGTTTTATCAAAAATGTTGTCCACAGCCAGCCAAAGACTGTTATTTTTTTCCCTCTTGATATGTAGCTTTGATTTCCTGAGTTTTGTAAGTGATATGATTTGTATTATTATTATTATTATGATTGTCAGTGGATCTATGTATCTGCTTTTCTGCCCTGGCTTATTAGCATTTTACATGTTGTTCCATATTTTTCTGTTTTTTTTCGTTTTTTTTTTCGCAATTTTTATTTTGATTGCAGTGCCTCTTCCATTTCTTTGTTGTTCTGCAGTCACACATGTCACTGTGTGCTCTTCTGGTGCACACTGTTATATTGACATGAAACAGCTGTACATCAGTGATGGCTTTTTTTCCCCCTGCCTGTTGTAACATGAGTGAAGTGCGCATTTGCAGTCCCATAAATACATCTGCGTTGTTGTGCAAGGACTGAATTAGTTTCCAGTTTTTTTTCCCTCCTATATCAAGATTTTCTATTTCTCTCTCTCTTACACACATGAACACACATACACACTCCCACATGAACAAACCAGCATAAAAAAACATAGTGGTTCATTCTGAAAAATTATTTGAACAGTACCATAACCACAATCTGACATCCCAGCACACTGCCTTCAAAAGGTTTTCAGTGAATAATGTTTCAGTTTAAATAATTTGCCCCTGGTGGTAAGGACATTGAGTCATCCATCAAGTGATGTTTTCAGATACTGATATTAACCTGGTTTTTGTGGGGATTAATCACGGATGGTTTAAATGCATTCTTTGTAATGATTTTATAATGTGCCTGTGATAGATATTTCACAATGGCCAGTGACAGAACAAAGAACAGCTGAAATTAATATTCAGCTTGACAACTGACACCTTTGTGTTTCAACCATATCCATGTTTGCTGTGTAGGAAGCCACCCCTGTCAGCTGGTTGTCTTGCACCAGGCATTCACATGCTGTTGCTGCAGTGGTTTCTTTGGCAAATTGTTTTACGTGGTGCAAGTTGCCATCCCCATGCACAACCTCACACTAGGTGCTTTGTGGGAGCCGCGCTGGTGTAACGGTTACCACACTGCGCTGGCGATCAGGTGATCCAGCTTCAAGCCCGGGTGAGGACATGTGAAGCAGTGTCGTCGACCAGGGACTGGAATAACCTGAACGGCTCCTGAGCCGACCCAGCGAGTATCTGCCTGAATGGCAAGAGGACACTTGTCAGCGTACAGGGAAAATAGGATACGCATGTAAAATCAGTCTCAGGTTGGACATACTAACCTGAGATTTCGCCTCGAGTAATAGTGGGCGTACTTTAAAAAAAAAAATAAGGTGCTTTGTATGACACGCGTATGGTACAGTAGTCATATTCACATCTTTCTTTGTCTCATCAGACACCCCCCCCCCCCCCCCAATGGGCTTTACGGAACATTTATTCTGGAGTTAATTTTCAATTATATTATTGGTTTTTTTATTTTTTTAATTAAATGAAGATATTGCCTACTGATAAATCTTGAGTATATTATTTGTTTCATATGGCAGCTACTCACTACGTTGTACTGTTATGGATGACTGGGGCAACACGAAGCTGGCTTTTGACTTGGAAGTATGTGCTTTACAGAAGACATCTCACATGGGTATTCATCGAAAGAGAGTGAAGGGAGACACCTGGTACTACAAGAGACTTTGTGAAGATATCCTCCGTTGCTCTGGCTTCATATAACAATGGAAATAACATCTCCATTTGAAATAATCAAAACCTTTTAATGGTTTGTAAAAAATGGGATTCTTTCTTTTCATATTTTTACTGCCATTGTTTCTGTACATTGTGAGAATTACGTAATTAATTTTGGGCAAATCTGGTGGCCTATAAGATTAGGTCACTTTCTTCATATGGTTTATCTCAGGGGTCGACAACCCAGGAGTGTTTAGGATCTATTTTAGTAACACTGAGCTCTCTAAAGATCTACCATATAAATGTATGTGCTGTGGTGTGTGTGTGTGTGTGTGTGAATGAATGAACCTTATAAAGAAAAGATCATGTTCCTATCTCATGCAGTTCACAAAAAAGTACCTTTGATCCCGGGTATATCAAGATTTTAAATGCAGGTGGGAGAGGTCTAGTCCAAAATTTCCCTAGTTTAAAAAGCCTTTCTTCTCTCTTCCCCCTCCCCCACACACAGTCGCCTAAAGATCTACCATATCCTCCACCGAGATGTACCAGTAGATCCGTATCTACCGGTTGCCGACCCCTGGTTTAGTTAATCCATGAAGTCATTTATGTCCTGGTTGTTCTCATGCTATTAATCACCATGTCCAAGTATAAAACGCTGATTGCTCATAGAATTTTAACCGTACGGCTGGATCATTGCTTCCTCTCAGCAAATTAACTTTCCTATGAAATGCTCAAACCTAATGTCTATATTCGCTGCTAAATTACCTCCTGAGTCATATGTTAATTCTATATGCCACTGTTCATTATATGTACTGTTTATTGTATATGTATTTTATATATTGTTTATTGTAATATATAACAATGTTTATGTAATTGATTTTAGAACAGCTTTCTCATTTATTGATCAGTTGCTAAACATTTCTTTTGGCAATTTTGTGTGCTAGTAACTTTGAAGTATTCATATGTATATAAACAAAATTAGCGTTGTGCTCTTGTCCCACCTTTTTTTTTTAAACAATAATTTTATATTATATTTTTTTATTCTGTAAATAAATTTGAAACCCAGTAAATTGACATTGCAACAGGCAACAAGCAGATGACCAACTGCATTTAAGCTGGGGTGAACAAAAATAGCAATTGCAGTAAAGTTGGAGTGAATATTAATAAAGTCAACATTTTAAAAAGTCTGCTTGATAGGGACAGACACATTAACATATTCATCTTAATCAGAAACAAAACTTGTAATTTTTTTACAATCTTAAATAGCCAGAAATAGAGCCTTAATTTGCATCAGTGAAACAAAGCATAGATAAATGTGTTTAATTTTTAATTCTTCTTTGTACACTCTCAGACGTCCACTTGAATGTTCTCAAAGAAAGCAGTAGTCAGTTTGAGGCTATTTGAATCTCTGTAAAGCTTTTCCACGAAAGGAGCTGGCGTCGACCATATGCACTTTCTCTGTACCACATATAAGGGGCAACTTTGAAGCAGATGTTCAGCAGTCATTTTATTAGTGTCACAGTTACACTGATCGGTAGTTCCTATCTTTAGCTTGTTGAATAGATGGTATCTCAATCTGTTGTGGCCAGTGCGGAGTCTGAAGATTACCACTTGTTCTTTTCTGTGGAGCTGGTAGTAAGCATCATTCTGTGTGTGCCCTGGATGTTCAACATTCCATTTGTTTCTGTATCTGATTCTGATAAAACTCTTTGCCTCCTCAAAAGTTATGCTTGCATCAGGCTGAGGTAATCAGAACATTGAATGAGACTTTTACACATTTTATTTTGGTTAAGTTCTTTGTAAGTTAGATATAATTTGGTAATTTTGGTGTCTGTGTGGTTCATATCTTTGCTTTGTGGGACAGTGAACTTTCCACTAGCAATGAAATATTATGAGACATATTAAACTGCAGGAACAGAGGTATCTCTTTTAAAAAAAAACACACAGAATAATTGGGAGATTTGACCCGAATAGTTATAGGGCTGAAGATTCACATAGTTTACCCAGTGAAGGTTCTGAAGTGATAACCCCCACCACAAGGTTATAACATGTTATCAGGAACATAACTGGGACATGTGAAATTGCAGGAGAAAGTACAGTCTTGAAGTTAAGATAGAAATGACAAAATGTCTCATCAGTGAGATGAGTAGTTCAGTTTAGTATTTTCTTCCTAAATGTGTTGCTAAGTATGTTGTTATAATACAGTTTTCTATCTTTTGCAAAGTATATGGTTGTGGGTAGCAGCAGAAATCTATTTCATCAGCAATTCATTGATGCGATCTTTCCGTCTTGCTCTATGGTGTCCCCTGGCCAAGAGAATCTATAGGCTGCTGCTGAAGGCCAGTGATGGCAGTTAAATGCATTTAAAAGACGTAAACAAATTCCTCATTGTTCTTTGACACAGCAAGTGAGATTTTTAAGATCCTATCTGCTCTGCTGTTATGTGTGGAATGATAACCTAGTTACAAAACAGTTACATCATTCATCATTTCCCTTTTTGCTCTTTGTGGATCCGGGGGCCATCACTGCTGCTGGTCTCGTTACACGAAAGCAATGATGGGCTGTTGCAGTAGTGGTTTCTGTTGCTGTTTTTCTTACATGATGAGGTAGCTAACCCCATGGAAACCCTGATATATGCCTGAGGGAGGAGTCATTCTAATCTTTCTCTGTCTACAAAACACTATCATTACATTTTTTATTTTTTTTTTTTAAATTGACAAGAAGACTTATGAGACAATTATTATATAAATAAGGTTCAGCATCTCGCAGGCACTCGACCAATATGGAACTCCTCAGCTATATCCAGAAGAGAACAGAATTAGAATCTTTAATTCAAATGTGAAGTCAGTCTTGCTGTATGGCTCAGAGACATGGCATGTCTCAAAGAGTATCACCTCCAAGTTACAGACATTTGTAAATAGATGTCTCAGACGGATCCTCCGTATAAGATGGCCAGATGTAATAACAAATATAGAGCTAAGGAAAAGATGCGGGCAACACACACAGAAATTAAGGTAAGAAAGTGGGGATGGATAGGACATATACTCAGGAGAGAAAAATCAAGCACAGCCAGAATTGCCCGTGACTGGAACCCACGGGGAAAAAGAAGAGTGGTGAGGCCAAAGAGAACTTGGAGAAGAACTGTTGAAGAGGAGGCTAGGGAAATTGGAATGACTTGGGCCCAGCTGAAAAATACAGCCCAGAATAGAAATTGATGGAGAGCAACTGTTTCTGTCCTATGTTCCATAGGGAACGAAAAGGAATGATGATCTCGCAAGCACACACTTGAACCAACAAATCCTTGAAAATGGCAGGCTACATAAGATAACTCCTGTGACATCATATGACACAAGGACTTTAAAAGTTTTTGTTACATACTGTAGGAATCTAGAGAAACACAGAAAAAATGTTTGACAAGTGGCAGTTGACATTTTCAGAAGTGCTCAAAGGAGACAGGTTTAGAAGTCCATGGTTGTACAGGAGAAGGTTTTAGCAGGAAAAAAGAACTTTTTTTTGAGCTGTTTTTGAGCAGTTTTTACATGTAATTTTTTAACCATTATCTTTATGAGCTGTTGCAGTTCTTTGATGTTAAATGCAGTCTTCTCTAGTGCTTTTTTTTTTTTTTTTTTCGTTCGCCCGCTAATACTCGAGGCGAAATCTCAGGTTATTATTTTATGTCTAACCTGACATTGATTTTACGTGAGTATCCCTTTATTTCTTGTACAGAGACAGGTGTCCCTCGCCATTCAGGCAAATACTCGCCGATTTCGGAGGTACCCATTGCAGCTGGGTCGGCTCAGGAGCCGCCAGTCCCTGGTCGACGACACTCCTTCAAATGTCTTCGCCAGGTCTCGAGTTAATCCAGTCCAAATCCCGGTCGACGAAAAATCCTCAAATGCCGTCGCCCGGGTTTGATCCTGTATCACCCGGTCGCCAGAGCGGTGTTGTAACCACTACGCCAGCGCGGCTCCTCTAGTGCTTTTGATTTTCACTGCATCGTTCAAATTGAATACCGTTGTCAAGTTTATCCATTTTCATGGCCGTGTGAAGTAAGAACCAAGAGAACCTGAGAGGAAATTTACTCTGAATTGTTCATTTTGAAAAAGCCAAGAAAAATGGTAAAAGTGATCAATGGTTTGACACAAAATCTGCTTCTTCCATCTTGGCTTGACTTTATTATGTAAGTCACTGACAGGGATCTAGATAAATAGCACAGACTATTGTATATATGTGTGTGTTCCATACGATTGCATTTATGACTCATAAGACCTTTTAAGGTTTTGTAATGTTGCTCAAATTCTCACAAGTTTAAAGTGAGATATATGTAGGTGATGAACTGAATTTTTAAAACTTTGTGACACATCCTCACATACACTTAAATACTGCCAGTCAAACACCCTTGTAAGGTGGAAAAACTAATTATTAAAACCAAACATTCTCATAAAAGATTATTGGAGTTTAAAGACAGTATGATTTTTGAGAAAATCTGGTTTAACATCAGTGTCATACTGACATTTAAGAATAGGTTATTGCTGTCAAATGAATTTTTAAATATATTTAAGATATATCTGACACATGCAACCTGCATCATTTGATAGCAAAAAAGGCGAAGCTCCATAAATGAAACAAATATCAGAATTGATATTGTTAAACTTTACATAAAAGTTTTTCCATTATCTTCACTAAATAAGATTTGCCAAAAAATTACTTTTTTTTGAAAGATGCATCATAATTTTTGTTTGTAGCCATTTGTTCAAATACTTTATGCATAAAACAAGCCTAGGGCTTCATGTTGTACATTAAATGGGTAGATAATATGTTACTTATATGTGTACTGTAATATACTTAGAGCTATAATAATCAAAATCTAACATAGAAGACAAAGCATGTTGGTTTATATCAATGATGTCAGTACTGCAGCATCACCCGATGACATGGTTACTGTTGTGCTGCAAAATAGATTGTGCGATGACAACTGATTCTTTGATTAGATCCATTATTGCCAGTTATGTAATCGTATTATTGATGTATTGGTTGTGTGTGGACCATTTTATTTAAATACACGTAAGCTTTGTGAGAGAATTTCATATTGAGTCTTTATTTAATGTTGCATGTATGTATGTATAAAAACAAACAAACAAACAAAACTGTGGATGTTGTGGATTCACATGCAGAGCTGTATTCTTTTATCTGAAATCCTTGGGGGCAGTATTGTTTCAGAAACCAGATTTGTTTGGTTTCCAGATGTCGCCCACATTGCATTAGAAAAGTGCACCAAAATCAACCTAAGTTGCCCAAAATGTGTTAGAAAAATAGCTCAAAGTCACCCAAAATGTGTCGCCCAAAATAGAAAGAAATTGTGATAGAAAAGTACCCCCAAAGTCGTCCAGAGAAACTTGCTTTTCAGAATATTTTGGTTTTCGGATAAAAAGAAACAGATCTGTATAGCTCCTGATTTATGAGGACAAATACAGAAGTAGCAGCATTCAGAATGCAACACATAGACGCTTTGACTTTCATTTTGGCTAGACTATTTCTCATATCATTAATGAATTAAATATGAATTTATTTGAATTTCATTTATGTATTTCCATTTATGTTGCTCTCTATGGACTATGACGCCACCAGGCATAATGACCACTGACTGCTTTGACGGTCGGCGGCTAAGGATCAAAGAAGAAGATGGACTATGAGCTATCACTACAACTGGTTCTCAAGAAGTATGCATCAAAGCACTTATGTGCTTTTGTAGCAGTAGTTTCTAATGCAATATGTTTTAAATGAGGTTGCTAACTTTTTATGACATGCCTGAGGAAGGAGTAAACCTATTCTTTCTCTGTTATCTCTGGGAACTACTACGAGGTTTTTATTTGTATTTACCTTTTATTAAATGTTAAAAAAAATTGTATCTAGCTGAATGCAGCGGACCCCTGGAAGGTCCTCTAGACCCTTTCAGGGGGTGCGCAAAGTCAAAACTATTTTTATAATTATCTAATACGTTATTTGCCTTTTTGTCACTCTCATTCTCTCATGGTAAAACCCACATACACAAAAGCTCTTTGGGGGTCTTCAATAATTTTTAAGAGCGTCAAGGGGTCCTGAGACCAAAACATTTGAGAAACACTGGTGTAATGTAAAGGTTTTCTACTCAAATGTCAAATCTGTCCTATTGTATGGCTCTGGAACATGGAGAACAAAAGCAAGAAGCTACAGACATTCATAAATGGGTGCTTGCATAGAATAGAAGGATTTAAATGGTGCGACAAGGTTACTTATGCAGAACTGATGACAACGAACCAGGCAAGTTCCAGTGCAACGAGATGACTAGAAGATGCTGGTGATGGAGATAAGACAAACTGAAGAAACTTCTTGATGGTATTACAAGGCAGTCCTTGTTCTGGAATCCAAAAGTAAGACAAATAGAGGGAGACAAGAAGAACACATGGAGAAGAGAACTGGAGACATGTGCAGTGGAATGAATAAAGGTTTATAATCAATCAATACCCTTTAGCTCCCTGAGGAGCATAGGCCTTCAACAAACATATGCCAAGTCTTCCTGTCCTGTGCCATCCAAGCTCAAGTTCTTTCCATGTTTTCCTCACCATTTTCACCTCTGTATCCAGTTCTCTTCTCCATGTGTTTTTTTGGTCAACCTCTGCCTCTCTTTCCCTGTAGATTCCAGAACAAGGACTGCCTTGTAATGCTATCAACAGGTTTCCTCAATGTGTGTCCTATCCATCGTCAGTGTCTGCTTCTCAACTCTTGTTCCACTGGCACTTGTCTGGTTCTTGTCATCAATTCCACATTTGTGACTTTGTCATACCATTTCAGTCCTTCTATTCTACGCAAGCACCCTTTTATAAAAGTCTGTAGCTTTTTGGTTGTTGTTTTTGTTGTTCTCCATGTCTCAGAGCCATACAATAGGACTGACTTGACATTTGAGTTGAAGATTCTTATTTTCGTGTTGGACTTGATTTCTCTTGTTCTCCATATGTTTCCCAATGCCATGAAAGGTCCTCTTGCTTTTAGTATTGTTATTTTGATATCACTGTCTGTCCCTCCAACTCAAAAAGGTTTATGATGGTGCTTATTTATTAATTACATATACATTATTATCCTGAATGCTTGCTACATAATTTTTTCTGGAGAAGGGGTTTTCTGTAATCAAACACCATGCATAAAGTCTACTCGAGCATATTTAAAGATAACATGGCACAATAAATAAATATCCTACCATACAAGTTAAGTTTTTTGGATTAGTTTTAATGTATATGTAACATAACTTAACATCTGAGAAGAGGGTCAGAATGGCTAAGAGGTGTGGCGTCCGCCTCAAATTGTAGAGGTACCAGGTTCGATTCCCAGTTGAGGGAATAAAATTAATGAAAATATTTTTTTCAGAACCAGTGGTCGTAATGATGTCATACTCCCCCTTGGTCTCCCGGGTAGTGAGATTGGATGCCTAGCCTTCTCGGATAAGGGTGAAAAAAATAGGAGGTCTCGTGTACAAGTTGTGCACGTTAAAATTTCCATGGCAGTTGGAAATCGTAAGGAGCAGGCCTATCTGGAAGGCCGCTGCCCTAGCAAAAATTAAAAACTTACCCACCATAAAAATATTCATAGAAAGTGTGATTCCTATATACACAAATTGGGATTCTCGCCAGTGCGACGGAGTGCGTGCACTGTGCTGAGATCCTTCTTGTGTGATCTAAGGGAGGAAGTTGGAGCATGGATGGAGTTGTCCATGTACAATGAAGATAGTCCTAAAAAACCAAACCAAACATCTGAGAAGATATCAGCGGAAACTTTTAATGAAGGTATGTTTTAGGCACATGTGTTGGCACAGAACATGGTCACGATTCACTCCCGTACTGAAGGTCCTGGGTTCGAGTCTCCGATAAGTCTATTACTTCTATTGTTTTTCTGTTGTCTACTTTTCTATTTCTCATGAGTGCCTGTAACATACCTGTATGTGTATTATTTAATTTACTGTTTATATGCCTCAGGTTCCCCTCTTTATTTATTTCAAGGTGCCAGAAGGAAATTTGAGACTCGGGCTTTGAAACTCTTTGATCTTAACTTAAAATCAATTTAGTACATTCTTGCAGTGTTAGTTGTTTCATAATTTGGTCTTTCTCTTATGTTCTTTAATTTTGTATTTCTGAGATGAAATGGCACTGTACCATAGCTTGGATCTGTGAGGCTTGTCATTCTACACAAACATTCTTTCATTTTGTTCATCACTGTCACCTTATGAATGTTTATTCATAACCACATTTTCATAATTCAGAGATCTCACTGAAAACTTTTTTTTGTCAAATTATTGAGGAATATTTTATATGCAGAAATAACTTCCAGATCTTCAAGGCCGTGTGCTGAGGTCTGAATACTGTGCAGATCACAGTGGTGCTTTTATAGAGTAAAACCCTAGCCCAAAATGGAGGTCATATTCCTGGTCCATGCCATGTTCTGTTATGCATGGAGGCATATCTGAAGTTATCCTTATATGACCACCAGCCTATGCACAATGCTACAGTATACATATGTGGAAGTGAACCTCTATCTGTGAGGCTAATTACACCCTCATCCATGCACTTCCAGGGATTCCCCCTGTGGTGAAACTTGTCGAGAACCCAGCATTGCACACTAAGCTTGGAGAAGTCACTTGAGCCCCAGACATGATTCTTTGGCTTTGACCTGGTTGACTGCATGCAGGAGGATCTCACTATGGACCCAGTGATAGGCAGGGGGAGCTGAAAAGTGGCTCTGTGCAGGAGGTGACAATTCCTTAGCACGTTTTGGAATGGCGGTAAAGCCTAGATCTACAGTGTAGATAATACCAAGGAGTCTTCAACTTGGTATTGGCTGCGAAAGAGCGAGAAGTTCAGCAGCTCTAGTTAAACATTAACAAGTTTTGTTCTCTTGGAAAACTGGACTACACTTGTGCAGAAGCATAAACAACAAAAAATGGCAATCAGAAAGTTACAAACCACAAAGTTAGACTTTCATAAATGGGTGCATGAAATTGTGACAAGATTACCTATATGGAAATGTTGGAAAAAACTTATGTTTTCTTCTCTTTCCTCGAGATGAGCCCCAATATTTTTGATATCGACATCTCAGAGGCCTAAATTATTTCGTCTAACTGCTTGTTCATTATTTCTGCACCATATAGTAATGAAGAGTATATATAACACTTGATGACAAATATTAGTGGAATGAGAGGTGAAGAAAAGATACAGAGTAGGACATACATTGAGAAAACCAGCTAAGTGAAGCTTACTTTAAAAAAATTTTCTTTCCATGCTGTACGGATATGAGCGAGAATGTGTTTATATATTTTTCATATTGATGACTGACGATACATATAAAATTGCAGGTAAATTGTTGACAGTGTGACTGCTTGAGTGTGTGTCAGGACTATAAATATATGCTGTTACATTACCCTTATAATTTTGCATACCTTTAAAATTAATGGTTAAAGTACGTGAAAGGATCCAATATGCAAGATGAGAGAAAGAAAAGGCAGAATGTTAGACGGGCCTGCATGCCCACTTCTTAAGGGAGTCAAGGCAGTCCATATTCTGGAATCTTCAGGGTAAGGGAAACAGAGGGATGTCATGACAGGAATAAAGAAGACACAGAAAATCCTTGAACAGGAGGGGAAGGTTTAGTATGAGTGTGTTAGCCTATGCTCTTTTGAGATGTAAAGAATAATGAATGAATAAAACATAAATAAGATGTGGAACTCACGATGTTTATTCAACCCAAGACTTGAGGGCTGGAAGTAAATCAATGAAATGAGTGATTATACAGCTCAGACAGTCATTCTCATTAAAAAAAACAAAAGGTCAAGGTAGTCCCATAGCAGATACTGCTGTAGGGGAGTGAAGTGTTAGAGACTTCACCATACTAGGCGCAGCACCGAGAGGTGGGGGGTGACCAGTTCCCTTCTTCGCTGCCTTTTCCTAACCTAACTCAAGTCAGGTACCTATTTACAGCTGGGTTGACAGAAGCGTGCCGGCACCATGATTCGAACTTGGCACCTTTGCCATGAGAGACCAGTGCTCTAACTACTCTGTTAATCGGACACTCTTAGTACTGATACTCAAATAAAACCCTGGGTGTAAAGACATTATAGCAAATTGTGAGTAATCAAAACAGAAATGTAATTGGTATATCAGGTTACAGATTTAGCTTGCTTTTTATTTAATGTGAGATGCAAGTGTTGGGATAAAGATATTAAACAAAAAAAAACACAGACAGATGTAGTGCTCTACTTATAGTTCTGATATTTAAAGAAAAATATAAACCAGGCCAAGGAATAGATATTAGATTGTAGGTTTTCTAAATAAAAACTCAAGTAACAAATTTATTTTAACAATCATGGTGTTACCTGGGCCTGAAAGGGGAGCAAAGAATAGTAATATTGTAACCCACCATGCATGTCATAAAAGGCGACTAAGGAGGGTTGGGTATAGGGCTCAGCTACTCCATTCTGAAGAAACTTTAATCCACACAAAAAATTCAACAACATTTGGCAAGTCGACTAAAAGAAAATGATTCAACTCAGCTATCCAAGGCAGAAGAAGGTCCTCCAGTAAAGAGGCGCAAGATGCAAACCAAGGGAAAGCTGTCAGGAGTTTGGGTTTCTGACACCTTTTTTCTTCTAGGAAAGAGACCTGGAGGTGGAAATGAAGGGGATGAGGGAAAACATGGAAAGACCTGCAACTGATGGCACAGGACAGGAGGACCTGGCACATGTTTGTTGAAGGCCTATGCTCCTTGGGGAGCTAAAGGGTAATGCTGATAAATCACGAATGGCAAAATATAGGTGTTCAAACAACAGGCTAACATGTGTTAACACTTGATGTTTAAACTACTGACAAAAATCATATTTACAATTCATGACCACTATTTAAAAACAATTTTAATGTCAAGAATATGCACAAATACCTACAAATGACTGTTTTTGTTTTTTGTTTTTTTAAAATGACAATTAAAAATAGGAATGTTTGTTCTTAAGTTAAATTAGGTTTTAAATATAACATGAGGTGTGATAAGCAAGCAAAGACATCAACAACAGAATGAACAAAGCAAGAACAGCCTTTTTTAGTCTAAACAACATTTGGAAGTCCTCTCAGTACAGAACAAGCACAAAATTAAGATTATATCAGAGCTGTGTGCTTTCTGTGCTTCTCTATGGCGCGGAGAGCTGGAGAGTTACAGAGAAGGAAATGTCGAAATTGTCCTCTTTTCACACAACATGCCTAAGAAAAATTCACCGAATCTTTTGGCCGAATATCATCACCAACCAAGATCTGCTTACTCGGAGCAAGCAAGGGGACATGCACACCATCATAGCTGGCAGACGCTGGAGCTGGGTTGGCCATGTCCTCAGAAGAGACCCTGATGCCATCACAAGAACAGCTATGCTATGGACCCCTGAAGGAAAACGAAAGAGAGGCCGACCAAAAACAACTTGGCGGAGGACTGTGGAGGCTGAGATGCAAAGAATGAACCAGAGTTGGGGCACTGTACGAAGGATGGCCGCCGACCGAGCAAAGTGGAATCAATTTGTTGTTGCCCTACAAGACGCCACCAGGCGTAATGGCCACTGACTGCTCTGACGGTCGGCGGCTAAGGATCAAAGAAGAAGAAGAAGAGGTGTGATAATAACTAAAATATACACATTGAAGTGTTCCAGTTCAGAATTACAGATATCAAAAAATAGATTTATCATCCTGAAAGTTCATGTGATTTCCATCATGAGTGTTTGCATATCTATTTTTTTTAATGCATGTAATGTTGTAGTATATCTTGTGACTAACAAAATTATTGCTCAAATTTTGTGTATGTCATTATACATTTTACATGTTTTTAATTCCTATCATTATTACTGAACATAACTTGAAAACAAGCCACACATGACCATTACTGTTATACAATTAACACAAATCAATTCACACGGTAACAACAGAACAAGCTGTACTGTATACAAAATATATTACTAATTCTTCTTCTTCTTCTTCCATCCTTAGCCACTGACCGACAAAGCAGTCCGTAGCCAATACGCCTATAGGCGTCTTAGGGCAACAAGAAACTAATTGTTGTTCCGTTACGCCTAATGGCGTTTATTGGTACAACAAAAAATTAATTGTTGTTTCCGTAATCAGTATGGCTGGCAAGCGGGTGATCAGCCCGCTGGTATATTACTAATTACAAATCACTAATACACACAGCCACATACACAAATAAATGCTGATCTTCTTGTGATTTCATAAAGCACCTGCAATATTTCATCATCCAATGTTTTTTAGCATATACACACAGAAAACTTATATGTTAGTGTTAAAATACAACTTATAAACTGATGAAAAAATGTAACCTCTGTTGTAAATACAGTAAAATATTTATATTTTCAGTGCTGTAGTGTAACAGTCCCGTAATAATGCACCATCTCTAAAATCAAAATTCACAACTATAACTAAGACCAACAGTGGTTCTGTTTAACACTTGTAAATGTAAATTAGCCCAAGGTGATTCTGTTAACATTTGTGAATATAAATTAGTGGTTTAATTTAAAACTCACATTAGCTCAGAGTGGTTTTGTTTAAAACTCAAAAACATAAATTAACCTAGAATGGTTTTGGTTAACACTGAAGAATATCAGTTAGCCCAGAGTTATTTTGTTTACTACTCAAGGTTATAAAATCACCTAGAGTGGTTTTGTTTAGTACTCAAGAATATAAAATTGCCTAGTGATTTTGTTTTGTAGGCCTACTCAAGATTATAAATTAGTCTAGAGTGATTTTACTTAATACTCAAGAACAGTTTTGTGCTTTTATTTAACACTCAAGAATAGTTTTGTTTAACCCTCAAAAATATTAATTAATCCGCTGGTTTTATTTTTCCTGACACTATAAAATGTCAGCATTGAACTATTTCCTATGTAGAGAAATCTGACCTCATAAGCTTGCCAAAGTAAAAGATAAGCTTTATTTTCTTGAATGTCAATGCAGTGAAGGGCTTTCACTGCAGCTCTTCATTGAATTCAGTACGGGACCTAAGACACGTCAAAAGTGGAATGCAGTCAGCGACCCATAGCTAACTGCTTGCGTCGGGGTCAGCGATCCAGAGCTGACCAAGACCCTTCTCCACCTCCACGTGGTGGTCCTGGAAACAGGCTGCATCACTGCAGTCTGGCTGAGAGAGTAGGGATCAAAGAGAGAAGGCAAACCCGGTCCCAAAAAATGCATTGCTGAAGTCGGATGTGTTGGCGGAAAGGTGCAGATATCACAGCTTCGGCGTAAACAGATACAACGCAACCAACGTCCTTTTCAGGACAAACAAGGAGGAAGAAGAATTCAGTACTGGGCATGTTGATTCAATTGATCTAATTTATTCTGATGGATTTAATTTTTGTGTCCAGCATTCACTTCCCTGCTGTGGGTGGTGTTCCGCTTCACAATTTAAAAGATACTAAATATGAACTAAGAGCTTATCAACAAGCCCCCATGTTTCTTTGTCTCTCTTAGCTTCCATTCATCCAATCTGTTCCTGCCATCTTAAATCCAGAATAAAATTATGCTTGCTCGTTTTATCAGAAATTCTTGGGGACAGCTTTGGTTAGGAAACCTGATTTTTGTTTTGTTTTTACATGTCGCCCAAATCATGTTTTAAAAATAACCCAAGTCGCCCAAAATATGTTCAAAATAGTCCAAAATTGCGATAGAAAATTAGCCTACAGAAATGTTTGATTTTCAGAATATTTCAGTTTTCTGATAAAAGGATGCAGACTTGTCCTGACTGAATTAAAATTGAACATTACACTTTGCTGCCTGATACTATTGCAAGAGATATTCTATTATCTAGCGAGTTTTGTAACTTGTATGTAACAAAAACCAGTGCTGGTCAAATTCACAAATTTAGTAACTTTACTATAACCACAACCAGCATTGGTCAAGTTCAATAACCTTAATGGTAGCAGCCCGCTTCAGTCATAACTGACTATGGAAATGCACCCTTGAGGTGATAGCCTTAAGCTGTTTTTTTTTTTCCCTGATGTTCCTTTCGGTGTGTTCTTTTCTCTTCTACTTGTTGCGAGAGCTTCTTTTCACCAAATCTGATGTTGGTCAAATTCAGTAACTGTGAACCTCAGCTGTGGTAGCCTGACTATTCTTTTGCCATCTGCCAGTTGTCAATAACTGTAACACAACTAAAACCAATGTTGGTCAAATTCAGTAACGTTACTATAACTGAACCTGGTTTGGTCCAATTCACTAATATGGTAACTTTACCATAGCGAAAACCAGTGTTGGTCTAATTCAGTAACTTTACTATAACCGAAACCTGATTTGGTCAAATTCACTAATTTGGTAACTGTGGTGAAAAATTCTAATCCACATATATAAATTAGAAAATAAATGTAAAGCCTAACGAAGTAATTCAATAGAAAGAAAGAAGAATGGTGATAGATCAGTGCGTTCACAATAGCGTACGCCTGTGTTGTAGAACGCCATAATGGCTGAACAAGAAAACCCCTTTTTCTGCTCCGTCTGCATAAACTACACGCGTGTCTAAAAATAAAACTGGTACTGTGTTTCTTAGAAAACCTTGAGATACGCACACTGCATAATGACCTAGATACAAATACTAGCATTAATGTCATTATATACACTACGTTAACCTAAAAGACAGACGGGCTTAGAAGAGAGAGAGAGAGATGCAGAGGAACGCATGCAATAATACCACGTCGTCTCGCGATTAAAAAGTGAACGCCAATCCCACGCGAAAGGCATGAAGACCTGATTTTTTCAAATAAACAGTAAATAAAAAACACTAACGATACGAGGTTAGGTTTTGAAAACAGGTTTAAGCTCTTATTGGGAAACCTGACATTCTACTGATTTATGTCTAAGCTCCTGACATTAGTCTGACAGTACAGAAGACATCCCATCGTATAGAAGTGAACGGGTGGTAAAAACAAATACACGACTATCCTAGAATAATACATATTTTGAACGAAGCCACTTAGCCCCATTAAACTTATATATTTGTGTGCCTTAGGACTTGCTGACAAAGAATATGTTATGTGATACGCAAATAGGCTAGTAATTAACAAATTATAGCCAAAATACTATAGTGGGGTTGTCTGACAGCACAAGATCATATTTGCTCATAATGGCATGTTTGAAAAACACTGCTTTAGGGGAAATGAGGCCAACAAGTTAAATACGATTTGATTGGCTATAGTAATATGTAAGGCGAAACCTTATTAGTCGAACTGCAAATACTATTATTGTGGTTAATGGCAACGTGTAGGATGGGTAAAATTTTTTCAAAGGCTCTTGTAAACATGGTCTCATTGGTTAGAACGTTTGATATAGTCAAATAGAAGCGTCAGTTCAGGGCCAGTTTTGAAAATAAATTTTGTGAGAAGCAAGTGCGTTGAGATCAAGCTAATATTTTTCTAATAAAAGCCTGGGATAAGGCAGATCAAAATTGTGCCAGAATTCATCGCCAGTCAACGTTACTTGTGTATATTTCCTTGAATTGTGGTAAGCTAGACATATTTCCTATATACATATATATTATATGAAAATTGAATATGAAATGATAAATTGTGTCTGTATGTGTGTGTGGTTCAGTAGCAAACAGAAGGCAAAGCCTAGATATTGCTCCACCATGTAAAAGCTTGTCAGAGAGGAGTATAACTGCATAGGCATATATGGGATTGCCAAATAGTAACATGACACCTATCCTATTGTATAGAAGGAATTAACGCTGGAATTGCAGAGGCGTTGTAACCATTAGGGAGAGGAATACTGGTGTATATTGCCACATGAGAAGCTAGCAGTTGCCCTACAGCGCTGTACTTCAGTGTGGGAATATATTATATATTAGTTATGACAAAGGAGGCACAACCTTCTTATTTCAGGGACCGTGGTACTGAAGTATTAGAGCAGCACCTGGTCTGAGTTTTGCTGGATCCAGAGGGCTGGCAGCAGACTCCTTGTCCAAGATATCGACCAGTGGTGTATTTCAAGATAACTGAGAAGCAAGCGAGCAGAGGAGAGTTTTCCTGCCGCCGACATATGAGCTAAGAATTCGTCAGCCAGAGCAGCTCACCCTTGTATAACTGTAGTGGATTGATGGTATTGTATGATGGTGATATTACTAAGTGTGATGCATGAGGTCAGCTGTGAAGGCTCCTGAGATAAAATGTAGCTGTGAATTGTCAGAAGGCCCTTCTTGCTACCACTACGACCTCACACCTATCTTTTTTTTTTTTTTTTTTTACTAATGAATGTGGCTACGTTAAATGTCTAGGGTAATGATATGTAATGTGTTGTGGTAGTTTACATACACACACACAGATATTTACTAAGTCTAATAATATTAATAAATGTTATAATACACTGAACTAACTCAAGTGTGTAAAATTTATTTGTTCTGAACCAAGGTTTTATTTTGGCCAGAACATATGAAAGGTTTTGCAATTATGAAAGAAATGCATGAATATTACATAATAAATGCAAGGTGTGTACATATGTATGTTACTAGACTAGTTAATATTACTACTGTTTATAGTTGTAATCTATTTGGGAGAACACTTAATGGATGTGCTGTTGGGGTGGCCTCATCACTCCCCGTCTATGGTGACTACACATTGTCCAGTTATTTGATGGAAATTTTATGGGTGTGTTAGCAAATAAGTTGAGTTGGTGAATTCTCAGCAGACCAGACGCTCACGTAGCTTGAATGTGCAGCTCTGGTGCTGAGATCTGGTGGCCCCACCTCTCCGTGCTTGGGGGCAATATCAGAAGTCTGGTGGCCCCACCTCTCCGTGCTTGGGGGCAATAATAGGCTGCTCTGACAAAATGTCACTGCAAGGGTCCACTCTTGTAATATTCAACAACTCATTTGACACCGCATTGGTGCCAACTGAAACTCACAGTTCTGCAATCAAAGTATTAGTCATGTGTCAGAATTCCATCCTCTAACCATTTCTGGACACAACACTACACAACAACAACACCACATAGACGGGTCAGATCTTTCTGACCAAACAACACATCTTACCAAGTTGGTTTCACATAGGATAAGTTCTCCCAGACTACGTATTCTGAAATATGTTCATTAGCTTCCTGCCATAGAATAGGATAGGTGATATGTTTCACTGATCTCAACACTTGATCTGTCCTTCATAATCCTTGCTGGAGTTTATGTATTTTATTTGTCTCTAGACCCTGAACTGGGGCGGGGGGTCTAGAGCGAATCCTTACTTGTTGTAAGGGACAGATTATGCTATTGCAGTATCAAATCACTCGAAACCTTAAACAAATATTAAAATGTACAAAGAAATAATTTCAGTCTTACCAGAATTATGAATATAGAACACAGTTAAATGCTAGCAAAACTCAGCTGAGCTGCTGGCCTTAGGATGGCGTCCCTCTAAATATTTCAATAGCTTCTGGGAATTTCACCACTTAATAATTCACTGTGTCTACTAGGACAACTTATAATGAATGGCACAAAATGCGCGTCTGAGCGCCGATAATATATTCATCTATGGCCAATCACTGCCTTTTCTTTTTTCAAATTCAAATATCCTACCAAAAAGTCATTTCAGTCATACCTCAGTCAAGTATGCCTTATTGTCTGTTGGTCCGTCCGTCTCTACTTGCGTTTCACAAAAAAACACACTTGTTTTTTGAACCAACTCTGCCTTCCCCTACACAATTTTGCCCTTAAAGTTATTTTTAGCCACAATTCACCATCCCATCCCCTCTCTTCATTCCAACTAGATTTTAGCACTTGCGTCTTCAAGGCCACAATTTTTTGAAAATTAGTGACATGTTTTATTTCAATGCAGACGCTCGCTGATATGAACAACACAGCCTTTTGTCAATATCTTTCTTATTATCTATCCGTCTGTATAAATGAAAGTATATTATTTCACTGCTCAAGATGGGCCATCCGGCCAGCTAGGTTTTATATTCCTAACATTATTATTAAGAAAAGTTACTTTTCAAATATTTTCTAGAATCTTCTGGAATGCGTTCATCACTGCATTCAAATAAACGGACTAAGTTATCGCAAAAGCGTCCAAGAAATGACTGTGGCGTATAATATCCAAGGTCCCTTTTGTCGATTTCTTTACTTTATGTCAACTTGGGGAACGTGACTTTTTCCTCCTTTCCCCACCACTTGCGTCTTTTAGCCTTGCTAGTTTCAAGCACGCGTTCAGTCAGATTTTTCCTTTTGATCTCCGTTCTCATCCCGTTCCGTTTTGCCTTCAAGTCTAACAATTTAATTTCCATGGCGGGTGATGACCCGCGGCGTGGGCGATCATGTATTCTAGCAGCTTACGCATTAGTTTTTATCCCTACGTTGTATCATTGGAGATATTTTAACGTTGTATCATGGTTAATTTTGTGACAATAACACACCCTAAAATTGACTGTAATACTAAATCAAGAGGGACAGTAATTATTTTTACAAATAAAAAGAAACTGTGAACCCTTCAATATTATTTCCACCAGTAACAAACACATGAAGTCGTGATGACAAACAACAACCTAGCTTCAAAAGCCAGTATTACCTCATAATACTACATCACAACCCTACACACATATTGTAATAATATTATATGTCAGGACAAAGATCCTTTGTATAATTTTTGTACATAAACATTGTGTTTACATTTGATTGTGATTCCTGATTCACTCTGTAGTCGGATCAGGATATCTATTATTGAAAGAAATTAATACATAAGTTAAAAGTTAACACTTGACTTACTTAAGCTAGTCTTCTAGAGTGTTATATGTATGTGCTTGTCATAGTGTTGTAAAGTGTTGTGGATCTTAATAAAAGTGTTTATCTGTCTGTTGGTTGTTGTGAACTTACACTTCATCACTATCATAACCCTAGACATTCAACGTAGTCATCACAATATTCCAGAATAAGTCTGATTGAGGTCTAAATGTGGTAGCAAAGTAAGGTCATCTGTAACACACCACACTTATTAGATACAGATACCTTCACAGCTGATCTCAGTCAGTACACTGAGTCCCCAATAACTATTTATATAATCCCAACTTACCACAGTAACTTTAACATAACCAAACTGGCGTTGCTCAAATTCAGCAACTGCTATAACCCTAACCAGTGTTCTTACTGTAATATACATATGTTCACCCAGCATTACAGTGCAGAAGCATTGGACCATATTGTTTATGTACACGGTTTAGTACAAACAAATAAAGCATGCATGCTTTTTAAAACAAAAAAAAATAAAAAGCTGCTACCATCCTCAAATTACTTCTTAGCTTGCTCGCAATATTTGTCCACAGCAATGACAGCAGTAGTGTTTATCTCTCTATTTGATTGAACAAACTATTTAAAGTCAAGGGTACAGAAATAATACCCCCATATATATATATACATCAAGAAATGTTACACACATTTGTTGTAGGATCCCACAGAATGAGTACTGATCTTGAAGTTCTAGCATTCATCTACTACCACAAGGACAGGAAGAAGAAAAGTAAACAAGACTGCTGAGAAAATATGTCCTGTGAGAACAGCATTTGATGAAGTCCATTATGGTTACTGTGACACACTCAAAGCCATTTCCCTCAATTACTTTTCCAGTTAAATCATTGTGGAGAAGAAAAAATATTAAAAAAAAACCCTTTTATCAGAGAAAATGGAATCATCTTATTGAATAAAAAAAATTAGTTCAAAAATTATGCAGTCATTCATATTTAGATGCTGATGTCATGACAAAAAGATTGTTCATACACACAGCTTATGTTTCAATAATGATCTTCTAGACATTCACTCTGATTTCCAAAACTCAGCTGCCCAGGAAATGTCTTTGAATAACAAATTGAGACTTAAGCACTTCTCTTTGTGGGCTCCACATATTTCTTTCCTATGTAATCAAAGATGTCCTCTTCACAAGTGACAGGTAATGGTTCTCCAGGAACACCTGAGGACATCAAGCATCAAGATAAAAATAATGCACTATAAACATTACATGTTTAATTATAAATATTTTAGGGTTGCAAAAGTTAAGTAATAATAAATAGATTAACTGTTAAAAACATGGATCGATTATAATTTTGTTGTTCAATTAAAACTTTTATGCAAACTTTTCTTTGCTTCAAAACCAGTTGTGGGCAAACTCATAAGACTTAAGATAACAGCCTGTGTTTAAATTATATGCAGATGTGAAAGCTGGTAACAGCAAGAAAGTTAACTGTCAACCTTGTAACAGTTTGCATATAATGACTATTAAGTCATTAACAATTTTTTCTGGCTGGTTCATGTTGTGATTTCTGAAGGGGACCTTCTCACTAATTTTTTTTGTGTTACATTGTGTTTCGCCATCTCTTGTTGGTCAGCCATTGTTCTCTCCCTTTGGCTGCAGATTTCCTTTTTATGATATGTGGGAATAATATCTAACTAACAATTTCTTATCTGCATTTCAAATCGAGCATCCAAGTGACAGAGTGCTGGTCTCTCAAGGCAAAAGTACCGGGTTCGATTCATGGTGTTGTCACACTCCAGTCTACCCAAATGTAATTGGGTACCTGACTGCTCTTGAGTTAGAGAAGGAAAAGGCAGCGAGGAAGGTCTCTGGTCACCCCCACCTCTCGATGCTGGACCCAGTTTAGTGAAGTCTCTAACACTTCACTCCCCTAAAGCAGTATCTGCTATGGGACTACCTACCTTCTTATTTCAAATCAGCCCGCAAGTGCAAGTTTAGGTTAGCTGCAAAAATATTTTAAATTCTCAAACACCTCATTCTCTTATTTTCTTTGCCAACAAAGTACATCTTAATTTTCTAAAATATGTTTTTAAAAAAAAATTATCTTTAAAGTGTTAAATCCCTTTCTGAAGATAAAATAAGTAACCGCATATAAACTATATACATGTATATATGATAGTAAACATACAACAAGATGCAATCTTACTTACTTAGTCGTTCCTCTTCTACCGTGAGGTGTAGAGGTTTGTAAGAGAGAGCGCCATACTATTCTATCAGCTGTCTTCCTCCTGGCTTGGTTCCATTCTAGTCCTCGGTCCTTCAAAGATTGTCTAATGTTGTCCTCCCAGCGGACTTTGGGTCGCCCTGGAGGTCTGGATCCCTGGCTCTTAGTTTGCCATGGTAGCCGATCTTCTCCCATTCTGCATACATGGCCAAACCATCTCAGTTGGGGCTGTTCTACTTGGGTCTGCAGGGGTTGAGTTTTTAGAACTTGATGTGTCATCTGGTTGCGGGCCATATCTCTACTTGTTACTTCAACCACCTTTCTCAGATACCTCATTTCTGAGGTTTAGATCTGGCTTTTGTGGGTTGTAGACACTGCCCATGACTCACAACCATACGTCAAGACTGGGACATAGGTGGAGCAGTATACAGCCATCTGCGTCTCTTACCAACTTCTCTTTTGCTGAGGAATCCTCGATTTATGGCTTGAGAAAGTCTCCCAGCTGCTGCTCTTTGGGTAGCCAACTCTTCTTTGATGCCTTCCTTTCGGTCTATAATAGCTCTAAGATATTTAAAGTGGTCGACCTGTCCAGGACCTGTTCTCCCAGCTTAATCTGATGTCTTCTTTCTTCTCGTGATATCACCATGGATTTTGTTTTAGAGCTGCTTATGACCATCCCTCTCTTCTCCAGCTCTTCCTTCCAGACATGCAGGTTGGATTGGAGATGTGCCTCTGATTTAGCAATCAGGGCAACATCATCAGCAAATGCCAGCTCTGAAATACATACCTGTCTCATCTTCCAGTACCCCACTGAATACTTTCTTGTTCTTTCCTTACATGACTTGATAACATCATCCATGAGGAGTATGAAAAGATAAGATGACAGGATATCACCTTGTCTTACACCAGTGGTGGTCCTGAACTCTTCTGACTTATGGTTTGCTGTCCTCACATAATTTCCGCAAGACTTGTAGAAGCTCTGTATAGCATGAATCAGAGGTGCTGGAATATTCTTCCTTGCCAAACAGTCCCAAAGTTTGCTCCAGGGGACCTTGTCAAACACCTTTTCCAAATCTAAGAAACAAAGATGGATTTCACTCTTATACTCAAGGGCCTTTTCACTCAGCTGTCTGAGTGTGAAGATTAGGTCTTGAGTACTTCGGTTTGCTCGGAATCCGCACTGAACCTCATCCAATTGTGGCTCAGCTAGGCATCGGAGTCTCTGCTCTAGTATTCTAGAGTAGATTTTACCAGGGACACTGAGAAGGGATATGCCTTTATGGTTTCCACATTGTCGATTGTCACCCTTTTTGAAAATTGGTGTTATGATGGCAATCTCCCAGTCCTTTGGTATGGTCTTGTTGCACCACGCTGCCTGTAGGACCCTTAAGAGTAATAGGTCGCCTGATGCTCCCATTTACTTAACCATTTCTGGTGTTATACCATCATGCCCTGCTGCTTTGCCCATCTTGATTTTCTCCAGTGCTGCCTTCAGTTCTTCCATCTTTATGTCATCTTCATCACCATTTGTTTCCTCTTCTGTGCTAGTGGTTATCATTTCTGATGCTTGACCTTGCTCACCATCAAGGAGTTCTGAGAAATATTCTTTCCATCTTTCCATTACTTCCTTCGGGGCAGTAAGCAATTTGCCTTGCTTGTCCTTTATAAATTTGAGAGGGCATTGTTTTTCCTTCCTCATGTTCTTTAGGGTCTTATAGAACAATTTCTGGTATTCTTGCGCATCTGTTTTCTAGCTTTACTCCAAATTCTTCCCAGGACTTCTGTTTTGCTGCTAGCACCTTGTTCTTTGCTTCTGTTCTGAGTATCACATATTCTCTATATTTCTCTATTTGTCCTGCTGTGTTTTTAGCTCCTAAGTATTGTTTCCATGCCATTTTCTTCTCTCTTATTTTCTCTTTGACTTCCTCTGTCCACCAAGGTGTCCTCTTTCTCTTGTTCCCAAGTCGGGCTTCACCACATGCTTCTGCAGCAGCTGTCTTTATGATGTCCTTGAATTTAAGCCACAGGGTTTCCAAGTCATCAGGTTGTTCTTCTGTGTTTCTCACCGCTGTAGCAATAAGCCCCTGATATCTGGTCTTAATTTCTGGCTCTCTCAGCTTGTAGGTCTTAATGCTCATTTCTTCCGTTCGTTTACTTGGTTTCTTGCGTGATGCTGGGCAGTTCCTAGGCTGAGCAACTCTTTCAGTTGTTCTTTTGATTGTAAGCAGGTAGTGATCACTTCCAATCTCTGGCCCCCTCCAGACTCTAGCATCCCGGATATATTTGAATGAGCTCCTCCTAACAATGGCATAGTCGATCACTGACTTCTCATTCTTTGTTGGTTCACACCTAGTGTATGCATGTTTGCGCTTATGGGGGAACTTTGTGTTGGTAATGATCAGATTCTGCTCAGTGCAGAATCTAAGGAGTCGCTTTCCATTGTCATTGAGAGTATCTTCTCCATATCTTCCGATAACTCCACCCCATCTAGCATGGTCATTTCCAACTCTGGCATTGAAATCTCCGAGCATGATAATTTCATCTAGGCTGTCATCCACTGCCCTTTGAAGCAGCTTGAAGAATTCCTCCTTGACCTCTGCTCTCTCATCCTCATTTGGCCCATACACTATGACCAGGTTGACTATGGTTTCTCCTTCTTTTAGTTTTACAACCATAATGCGCTCCGAGACAAAGTTCCATCCCTTGATACTATCTTTCTGGTTTTTGGCCACAATGCAACCCACGCCCCCTTTAGCTCTTTCAGATGTGGGTACACCACTGTATAGCAGAGTGTTGCCATCGAGATCCATGACTCCTTGTCCCTTTTTCTTTGTTTCGGTAATAGCCAGGATTTCTAGTTTTGCTTTCCTCATCTCTTCCATCAGCTCCTCTTCTTTCCCATTTATACTTCTTGTGTTCCATGTTCCATAAGTCGTAGTCCGTAGTCCGTTCCAGTTCGTCGCCTTTAAAATCAGTCCGGTTTTCTCTCTTATATTGCTTGTAATCATAGTTTTAGACAAACAGGTGATTGGCCTGTTGTGCCTTTGCATGGTGGAGGGGCTGCCTCCTTACGGCCTCCATGCAGGCCGCCCTCCTCCTTTTTCATCCGGGCTTGGGACCGGCATAGGCCTTATCACCATGCCATGTTCTATTATGTTGTCAACATTGATGTCGTCTGTGTATCGTCAAATAAATGAATGAGAATTAATTATCAGTCCAGACATGGATTCAGAGTCTATCTATTATGAACTATGAAATAGTCAGCCACCTGTAAGCCCGACCAAAACTGACAGCATTCTTAGTCAGTACTCTTATAAACTATGAACATTCGCGTTATAATCAAGAACCCAAACTTCACGCAAACTATTGACTCTTTACGACTACAACATCTGTTACACATCTCTTACACAAGACAAGCATGGGAAACAAAGAGCCAGGGATCCAGACCCCCAGAGTCCGCTAGGAGGACAACATTAGACAATCTTTGAAGCACTGAGGACTAGAATGGAACCAGGCCAGGAGGAAGACAGCCAATAGGATAGGCTGGCGCTCTCTCTCCCAAACCTCTACACCTCACGGTAGAAGGGGAACGACTAAGTAAGTAGGTAGTAAGTACAAACTATGATATTCATAAAGGTGTCAATTATACACCATTCTCAACCTTCCCCTGGCACGTCCAGTCTATTCTGCCCTCCTCTCAGACTATTGTGGGCTTGGATATCAAAATTTGGCTGATAGTACAGTTTAAGAGAATTTTAATACCAATACCAAGAAAATGCCAAAATACTTACCCTATGCCAGTCACTCTTGTCAGTTCATTTATAGCCACACTGTGATCATCTGCTCGAATCTAGTACACCAGAAACAATAATTAATTCAAGAGAGAACTCAATGACATTTGCAAGAGAAATATAAAGCAAGAGAGGGGGAAAGAAGGTGACCGGCACACACATACATAAACTTATATATATAAAAATTGCACACACACAAAAAAAACTAGACTCACCACACATAAACACATATACAAATATTATGCACACACACATATGCACTAATGAACACAAGCATATAAAAATGAAAACACACACAGCTATTAAATAATCACAGACACTTACTTTTTCTAATTTATCTAACTTCCCTGTTTTGATAAATTCATCAATTTTCTTGGCTATTTTCTCTCCAATGCCATCCTGTTTGTGAAAAACATGGAAATCTCTTAGTTAAAAATAGCGAAAATAAGTGCACTCATGTCACTACCAATACATGTGAAAGTTATTTCACAAATAACAAGCTAGGAAAAAACGTCTCTGCAAGAAATGAATTTGACTTTATCAAAGGGCAAACACATTTAAAAAAAAAAAAAACGTGTAGCACTCCTGGTTGTAAATTAGGCCAGGCTGGCTCTAAAAAGACGACATATTCTATTAACTCATTCTACCTATGAGCCTGATGGTGTGCCTGGCTTCACTACAGAATATCCACATTGTATGCTCTCTTGGTTTTGAGTCAAAACTGTAAAATCTTTTGAATACTTCCTGTTGACTATGTTTCAAATTGATAGTGAAAGAAGTATTATTTTCCCTTATCTTTTTTGCTTACTTTTTTGAAATGGTATAGTTGTTAGGTAGTTTGTTTACAGACAATGTGGTTACAGACACCATAGACTATCATGTAATCAAGTGCAAGAAATTATTTCTAAATGAATTTTAGTTATATTGATTATAATAGCTAATTTTCAATTCAGCGAAACTTGTATCACAAAGGTCTTGGCATGATTTTTATCACAGTGTTAAATCAAATAAAGGAGGTATGACAGAATGAATTGGTGGGATTCAAGTACAGTATATGTGCGTAACCCATAATCCAAACATCTGAAAACTGAAATATTCTGAAAACTTTTTTTTTTGGCTGACTTTTGAGCTACTTTAGGTGACTTTTGGTTTCCAAAACAAAAACATTTAAAAAAAAACAAACTGGTATGCAGGGAACCAAACACGTGTGATGTTCCGTTTATCACGTTTCATCCCCGTGATGCACAGGTGCAGTATAAGCTGACGTAAGCGCTATTGTGCGATACAAGTGTTCAAACATAGCATATTTAATTGTGTCTCGGCACCGCTTCCAGCCACGTGTATGAATATTTCTTAGCTTATTTTGTGAATTTTGAGTGTGGATATTTGTGAGCTAATTTTGTGATTTAGAGTTTAATTTCATTGTTAAAATGTTGAAAAGAGCTGCAGATACTCCTGCGGGTAACAGTGGGAATAAGACAAGGAAGCATTTGTCGTTATCGATAGAGCAGAATAGAGTTATTGCAGAAGCTTGATAGTGGTGTCTCTGTGCATCATCTTATTGAAGAATATGGAGTAGGAACTACCACAGTATATGACAAAAAGAAACAGAAAGACAAGCTGAATGTACATGTGCAGGTATTTAACAAAGTTTGTTTGAAGTTTTTTAAAAATATTTTTATCTGAAAAATAAACTGTACCACATAATTTAAGTGGGGTGATTTTGGGTGATTTTTGGCTTCTTTGGGTGTATTTCAAGAATTCAAAGTAATCAAAAATCTGAAACATGGCCGTCCCCGAGCATTTCGGATTCTGAGTTACCAACCTAAAGCATGACTTGGCAAAAAAAAAAAATTATAATTAGGCCTGTCACATATTTATGAAAATATTTCTTGGATTAATTTTCAAATAGTTACAAATTTCTCTCTGAACAACTGGGAGAATTGAGTCTCTAACTACCCAGCTGTAAATGGGTACCTGACTCTGCTCTTGAGTTAGCGAAGGCAAAAGGAATACTGAAGGGAATTAGTCACCCCACCTCTTTAAAAAAAAAGGTGAACCTTGTATGGTGAGGTCCCTAACACTTCACGCCCCTACAGCATTATCTGCCATGGGGCTACCTTTACCCTTTTAACAGTTTGTACTTAGAAATTCAATCTGTGACAACAGAGATCGCTTACTAGCTTTTTAGCCTCTTCCCCACTTGTAATCTTTTTTGGATGCTTTGACAAAACACCAGCGGCTTTACGGTATACATTGTATTTGTGTACAGCACGGTTGACATTCTTCTCATAATTTGCCAATTCTGAGGAAGGAAAAATAAAGAATACAGTCAATCAAATCTCTGAGGTAATGAAATAACTTAGTCACCAATGTATAATCAATTGAATGAAGACTTCTATTGTGGACAGTGATAATTAGCTCTATCCCCCTAATTTTCGTTTTTAAAGGTTTAATCTAGGTTTGGTTTGGGTTTTAAGGACAATCTTTATTGCACACGGACAACTCCATCAGTGCTCCAATCTCCTGCCTTAGATCACACAAGGAGGATCTCAGCCCACTGCACGAACTCCGTAGCACTTGTGAGAATCCCAATGGGTGTATATAGGAATCACACATTCTATAAATTTTTTTGTGATGGGTAGGTTTCTAATTTTTTTATTTTGCCAGGGCAGCGGCTTTATGGCCTACTCTTTATGATTTCCAACTGCTATAGGATTTTTAATGTGCACAACTTGCACATGGGATCTCCAATTTTTTTTGCCCTTATCCGAGAAGGCTAACCATCCGATCTCACTACCCAGGAGACCAGGGGGAGTATGACATCATTAGGACCACTGGTTTATCTAGCCAAGTAAGTAAATATGAATCCATCTGTACTCCAGCTTAGAAATCTCAGCGACAGAATAACCAATAGTGGCTTGCTAGGCTGGCTCCCTGTGACACTTCACGACAACAGCTGACTGAAAATGTAAGTTAGCAAATGGGTAAGTAGATTCCGAACTCTATCTTTCTTCCCTGAAGCATGCACCATTCAAGCTGTATGAGAAGGTCCCACAGATTAAGATGCTCCATCAAGACCTGCAACAGCAAACATATTCTAAGACTGAAATTACCATGTTTCCTGTAAAAAGTTTCTGCCTTCAAAAGTCAACTTTAATGTCGGCCGTCTATTGCCTTTCCTTTCATCATTTTTTTCCTGTCAGCATTATAGTCAAGTGAGCTGATTCAGAGGCATTGAGGTAATCAGATGAGTTGGGTGGTGACCTCCATGTTCACCGCAACTACTTCAGCAAGCCAACTACTTAATCTTCTGTGAACACTTTCATGCCTTTTGACTCATTGTCCTGGTACAGACAGCATGTGCTGCTAATGGTCAGCTTCACTGCATTAAAACTAGACTGTCAAACCTTTTCATTTTCTGCTTCTTTATATTTTATTTCTTCATTTATTTATCTCCAGTTACAAAACTTTAACAGTCTGTTGTCTATAATGTTTAATTTATGCTTTATTCTGAATTTAGGTTTTACTAGAACAGAAACAATTTTAAAACCAGCTTCGGAAAGCACTTTTGTTGGAAAGAAAAAAAGTCATTTAATGATAACTCGCCATATATTTTTTTCAGATTAACTCATTATTTTCCTTAGTGAATTATTTATATTTGTCACAGCGAACATTAGTAGCTAGCGTGTGGCTGATATAATTTAATTCTTTTCAGCTTGTATGATTTTAAGGCCATGTGAGGAATTACTTATTATTTAAGACCTCAATAGTGTCTGTGAGTAAGATGGTAGTTCTCTTTCTGTGACACGCGGATAATAGTTTATTTGTTATGGACCTTAGTCACTACTGTTCATATCATTCATCAGTCTCTTATAAAATTGGAATTGATGCAACAAGCTCGAGAAAGTCATAATAATGAACACAAAACAGAAATTTTGAAGGATGTCAATTCACAACATTAATTTTTTAAAGAAGTTTAACGATATAATAATGACTGTCAACTTTATTTAATTCCTTCCTTCACGAACTTCTTTTCTTTTCCTTCTTCTCCTTTCTTGTTTCTTTCACTTCTTTTAAATGATGTAAGTGCTGACACAGTTCTATTAACAATCATAGATATTAAGTGACAATTTCAAGCAATACTGAAGATCATAGATTTGGGACTATTACTTAGTGGTTTATCATCACCTACAATTCTTATGCGTTATAATGTTCCATATTGCTTTTTCTCCTCAGCAATCTCATATTGTCTCATGATTATATGGATGAAGCAAAAATATACAGTTATATGGATGAAGCAAAAATATACAGAATTTCTCCTGGGATATTCGTTTGCTTATCATTTATTTCTTTGTCTTTTCACGCTAAATTGGTTCAACACCTCTATGTTTCAATTTAACTAACCAGCGATTTGTTATCATCCTCAAGATACCTCTCTTATGATCCTTGTCTGATCATAATCGAAATACTCACAATATGTTCTTATTTATCTGCCTAAAATCCATAACATACCAGTTCCAACATGCGATTATACTCAATCAAATATAATATTTCATGGTGAGCATAATCTTACTTACTTACTTCGTCGTTCCCCTTCTACCGTGAGGTCTAGAGGTTTGGAAGAGAGAGCGCCAGACTATCCTATCGGCTGTCTTCTTCCTGGCCTGGTTCCATTCTAGTCCTCGGTCCTTCAAAGATTGTCTAATGTTGTCCTCCCAGCGGACTTTGGGTCGTCCTGGGGGTCTGGATCCCTGGCTCTTTGTTTCCCATGCTTGTCGTGGTAGCCGATCTTCTCCCATTCTACAGACATGGCCAAACCATCTTAGTTGGGACTGTTCTACTTGGGTCTGCAGCAGGTGGGATTTTAGGCCTTGACATATCGTCTGGTTGCAGACCATGTCTCTTCTTGTTACTTCAACCACCTTCCTCAGATACCTCATTTCTGAGGTTTGGATCTGGCTTTTGTAGGTTGTAGTCATTGCCCATGACTCGCATCCATATGTCAAGACTGGGACATAGGTGGAACGGTATACAGCCATCTTTGTTTTCTTACCAACCTCTTTCTTGCTGAGGAATCCTCGATTTATGGCCTGAAAAAGTCTCCCAGCTGCTGCTTTTCGAGTGGCCAACTCTTCTTTGATGCCTCCCTTTCGGTCTATAATAGCTCCGAGATATTTAAAGTGGTCGACCTGCTCCAGGACCTGTTCTCCCAGCTTAATCTGATGTCATCTTTCTTCTCGTGATATCACCAAGGATTTTGTTTTAGAGCTGCTTATGACCATCCCTCTCTTCTCCAGCTCTTCCTTCCAAACTTGCAGGTTGGATTGGAGATGTGCCTCTGATTTAGCAATCAGGGCAACATCATCAGCAAATGCCAGCTCTGAAATACATACCTGTCTCATCTTCCAGTACCCCACTGAATACTTTCTTGTTCTCTCCTTACATGCCTTGATAACATCGTCCATGAGGAGTATGAAAAGATAAGGTGACAGGATATCACCCTGTCTTACACCAGTGGTGGTCCTGAACTCTTCTGACTTATGGTTTGCTGTCCTCACATAATTTCTGCAAGACTTGTAGAAGCTCTGTATAGCATGAATCAGAGGTGCTGGAATGTTCTTTCTTGCCAAACAGTCCCAAAGTTTGCTCCAGGGGACCCTGTCAAACGCCTTTTCCAGATCTATGAAACAAAGATGGATCCCACTCTTGTACTCAAGGGCCTTTTCACTCAGCTGTCTGAGTGTGAAGATTAGGTCTTGAGTACTTTGGTTTGCTCGGAATCTGCACTGGACCTCATCCAATTGTGGCTCAGCTAGGCATCTGAGTCTCTGCTCTAGGATTCTAGAGTAGATTTTACCAGGGACACTGAGAAGGGATATGCCTCTATGGTTTCCACATTGTCGATTGTCACCCTTTTTGAAAATTGGTGTTATGATGGCAATCTCCCAATCCTTTGGTATGGTCTTGTTGCACCACGCTGCCTGTAGGACCTTTATGAGTAATAGGTCACCTGATGCTCCCATGTACTTAACCATTTCTGGTGTTATACCATCATGCCCTGCTGCTTTGCCCATCTTGATTTTCTCCAGTGCTGCCTTCAGTTCTTCCATCTTTATGTCATCTTCATCACCATTGGTTTCCTCTTCTGTGCTAGTGGTTATCATTTCTGATGCTTGACCTTGCTCACCATCAAGGAGTTCTGAGAAATATTCTTTCCATTACTTCCTTCGGGGCAGTAAGCAATTTGCCTTGCTTGTCCTTTATAAATTTGAGAGGGCATTGTTTTTCCTTCCTCATGTTCTTTAGGGTCTTATAAAACAATTTCTGGTTTTCTTGCGCATCTTTTTCTAGCTTTTCTCCAAATTCTTCCCAGGACTTCTGTTTTGCTGCTAGCACCTTGTTCTTTGCTTCTGTTCTGAGTATCACATATTCTCTATATTTCTCTATTTGTCCTGCTGTGTTTTTAGCTCCTAAGTATTGTTTCCATGCCATTTTCTTCTCTCTTATTTTCTCTTTGACTTCCTCTGTCCACCATGGTGTCCTCTTTCTCTTGTTCCCAAGTCGGACTTCACCACATGCTTCTGCAGCAGCTGTCTTTATAATGTCCTTGAATTTAAGCCAGAGGGTTTCCAAGTCATCAGGTTGTTGTTCTGTGCTTCTCACTGCTGTAGCAATAGTGAGCATAATCAAGCTGTGTTATTACTGACCATTATTCCACACAGAATATTTTCTCTACGATTTCAGCAGTACGTGTAGGCATGTTTGTTGATGAGTTTCATTATGAGAATCCTTTCCTTGATAAGTTAGCACTGAGATGGTCGTCAAAATTAATATAGATCAACGGCAAGATAATATGTATCTTCTTCTCTTGCGTTCAGTTTGTAGTTATGCTAAATCTGCAGGCCTGTCGCCAGGACGAAGTCCACAGTCTTTACCAGGTCGGCGCGGCAGCCCCATAGCTTCTGCTGGATCTCAGCACCCCTTGGCCAGGTCGCACGTTGCGGTTTATCGTGGGTTGGACAATTCTGGAGAATGTGTTCTGGGGTCTGGATTCCTGTTCCACATGGGCATTCATTTGTGTGGGATATCTTGAGGCGATAGAGATGTCCTAGTAATCTGCAGTGGCCGGTTCTCAGGCGGAACATTGTGGTCTGTTGGTCTCTGTTTAGATGGTGTATTGGGTCATCTCTGCTGTATATATCCCCTTCCTCCTTCCACTGGTTTTTGTACTTGTTGTGGATTATGGTTTTTGCTTCCCGATACAGCAATGGATGGCTGTATTGTTCCATTTTACTGCCACTTCTTGATAGAGCATCTGCTTTCTCATTACCAGCAATTCCACAATGGTTGATGACCTTTGGATGATGTTAAGCTCAGATCTGATCTCATTCATCATGTTATCATTTCTGGTGTTTTGTATTGATTCCAGTAATGATCTGCAGTCGGTGAAGATTACTATCTTAGCTGGTGGTTGTTGTTCGGGTCTGGTGAAGATTTTCAGGGTTTGCAGTAGTGCCATAGCTTCTGCCCTGAAATTGGAGGAGATCTTTCCAGTTGGGAAGGCCTTTCGGATGATCTTTCCATTTAGGAATCTTATAAAAATGCCCCCACCACCGTTCTTTACTGCCCCCTAAGCGGATCCATCTGTGTATGCGTGTGTCCACTCCTTCGAGTTGTACTTTTCTTCAATCATTTCTTGAGCCGAGGTTTTTAGTTGTTGAGGGGTCTGGTGGCCTTTCTTTTTTATTTCATGGACTTCTGTGAAGATAGATATATTTCCATGGCAGTCGTCTGGCTCCTATAGTCAATTAACATTTCAATCTCAGTAGGTTGTTTTGGGAGGAGGTCTTCATGGCATCGATGCAGATGTTTGGATATGTTTATGAAGCTGGTTCTTTTCAGCCTGTTCTTTGTCAAACTATGGAGTTTGGCATGCATTGGATAATATGTATCATATGTCTGCTCAGGTTGTTGGGTTCTTGTTCTTTCCTTGACAATCTTGTCCCCTGCTTCAGTTACCTAGTCTGTTATTTTTTCATCACTTAATTTTTATCTTGGTGACGTTGTAATTTGCTACTATCTCTCAGCATGTAGTTCTGAGAGTATCTCGATTCTGACAGCTTAAATAACCACTTTAGGTCATATGGAAACAATATGTCACTATCCCTGTGACATATTGTTGCATATTTTTACCAGAATGCTCAATAATTGTTTTAATATTTTTTACTGGTACTGCCAGAATAATCTAATTACCTACCTTGCTAAACAGCTGATATTTTTCAAAGTGCTCCTAATCATAAAATCAGAGGCAGCACTGGTTAACTTACCAATTAGGAAGTCACAGAATTCTGCATTTGGGTTTTCTGTTTCTGCTTTACGTTTGCTCATCTTCTTTTAACTGTGGAGCTTTGCTCTGTCAGAAATAATAGTTCAATCACAGATTACTCACAGCATATTGCCTGTAAGTAGTCTAAATTGTAACATTATGCAAACTGTCAAGATCTGAAAGAAAGAATTACAAAATCATATACTTTCGTCTGAATTATTATCTCCGAAATCGGCGAGTATCTGACTGAATGGCGAGAGGACACTTGTCATTGAACAGGGAAAAAACGGATACTCATGTAAAAAGGATCCCGTTACACGCTCATTGAGGGATATTGGGAATAAGGTGTTAGGCTCATATTTTCTTGACCATCGGCACACTAGGGGTGATGTGGTCAGCATCACGCTGGCCGCCTTAACCTTCCCAGAGTTGCTCCGGTACCCAATTCATGAGGCTGGGTCGACCCCAGAGCCGTTTGCGGTCTAAAAAATCCCACCTCAACTGGGGATCAAACCATGGACCAATGAGCTAGGAAGCCAGTGCACTAACCACTGTGCTACTGCTGCTCCAAACAAATCAGTCTCAGGTTAGACATATTAACCAGAGATTTCGCCTCGAGTAATAGCGGGCGTGCGATTAAAAAAAAAATCTGAATTACAATTAAATCCTAAAACTGAACAGCTTCTAAAGCTAATGTTTTTCTCCCTGTTTTATGGTATGTTTATAATAAAAAAAAATTAATAAAAACAGGTTCCCATTTGCAGCTGGGTAGACTGAAGCGTTTCGGTACCGTGATTTGAACCCGGCACCTTTGCCACAAGAGACCAGCGCTCTAACCACTCTGTCAATCATTAATTGTTTAAAACAGTAGCCTATAATGATAATGTTAATGATAGAATTAATATGTTATAATATGTTGCTATACCGGGGCTTTTATATCCATTGATTTGAGGAGATATAGCTGTCTGTAGTGAAAGTCATTTTTGTATGTACGATTTTTCACTTATATTGAGAGACTGGAGCTCAGAACTCCCTAACTCAAAGTTGCAGGATGGCAGAAAAGCCATGGGAAAGACAGGGCTATTTTGAAGATAACGCAACCATATTTTCACCATACGAGCTCGGACGCCGCCTCGGTAAACAAGGTCCGCGCAGAGCAGTGACACCCCCAGGCTGCTTGCGAATAGTCTACTACTGGGAACATAAACAGATTAGGGATGAGCCCACTCTCCCGTTGAACAGGTGCTAAAGTCATAGATACTGGGCCAGAAGGCGCACCGGAAACCACAGTATCACGCAACTCGCTTTTTTTTCTATGGAGAGTACACCGTCACTTATATTGGATGCAGCATATTTTGCTACGTCACCAGTCACTAATGACGTAATATATGACGTGTTTTGCATTCTAACAGTCAGCCATCTTCACCTTTCGTATTTTTGAAGATGTCCGGAGTAGACGTACATTTTTTCAAGCTCCCACGATTTGTGGAGAATTTGATCCTGATATTTGTGGCATTGTTATTTCGGAGGACGCCACGTATTTGTATTATGCCGGATGGTACCTTAACTTGCCCAGAAGTTACTACCATGTCCGTGGAGTATTTTTATTACAAATAATGCATCTAAGTTATTTCTGCCACATTGCTTGGGTTCTCGTGATCCACACGAACCTCTAGACACAACGGCCAGAATTGAAGGAGAGAAGAGAACTGTATTTTATTACACTGTCACATATTATGATGCCTATAATTGTGATGGACGGTTTGTTGTGAAGAACTACACTATTGAAACATTGTCATGAGATACATGACGTGTATACATGTGTGTGGGTAGAGAATGGTGGAACCTGTTTAGAGAGTGTTATTATTGAAGTATGCAAGCTTGGAATGTTACACTTAAAAGTTTACTGTTTAGAAGCACGTAGCATGGTTGAAGAATACTCAGGGGTGTTCATGTGTGAATCAATGTTTATGGGCACATGAGAAAAGCGTGCGGAGTGAATGTAGTTAGCATACTTGTCAGAGTAGTATACTGAGATGTTAAGAGAGTCTGTGGCCATTCGTCGTGGGAGACAGTCGGTGTTTTCTAGAGTATGTGAATAGTGTCTGTGATTTTGATTATGATATATTGGATGTGGTAACAAGAAGAGACATGGTACGCAACCAGACGATACGTCAAGGCCTTAAATCCTACCCCCTGCAGACCCAAGTAGAACAGTCCCAATTAAGATGGTTTGGCCATGTCTGCAGAATGGGAGAAGATCGGATACCACGACAAGCATGGGAACAAAGAGCCAAGGATCCAGACCCCGAGGACGACCCAGAGTCCGCTGGGAGGACAACATTAGACAATCTTTGAAGGACCGAGGACTAGAATGGAACCAGGCCAGGAGGAAGACAGCCGATAGGATAGTCTGGCGCTCTCTCTTCCAAACCTCTACACCTCACGGTAGAAGGGGAACGACTAAGTAAGTAAGTAAGTAAGTATATATTGGATGTGAAGGGATGATGTTTCGCGTAAGGTGTATTTACAAGGCCTTTATATACTGTTAATTACCAGCGTGTTGTGTTCTGTCCCGCGCTTGGAAGTGGATGGATTAAAAGGCACGTCGTTTTCCCGTGTCAGAAGGAGGTCTCTGGTAAGACCATTATATGTTATTGTTTGAAGGCGCATTGTTTGCTTTCCCGTGCCAATAGGTCTACGTTATAAGACCCTGGCTGTTCCAGTGTTTGGAAGCCTAATAGGAGCTTTGATAGAAAGCTTGTGTGTATCGACACTATAAGCGCGTTGTGGTTTTCCCGCGCTGTGAAGTTCTGGCGGAACTTGGATGCCTGGTTAGACCCAATGGTGCAAGAGGTAGAAAGCATTGTCCAGAAAGCTCGGTGCAAGTCAGCTCCAGGCCCTAATGGTGTTCCATATGTGGTGTATAAGAGATGCCCTGAAGTGCTCAAACGACTGCTCCATTTACTGAAGAATGCGTGGAAAACCCAGCTTGTAAGCAAGGAACGGAGAAAGGCGAACTGAGTCTACATCCCGAAGGAGCAAAATTCCACAGACATCAGTCAGTTCAGGCCAATCTCACTACTCAATGTGGAAGGGAAGATATTCTTCTCAGTGATGGCGAAAAGACTCACTACATACCTCCTGGCAAATGGGTATATTGACACTACCATTCAGAAAGGAGGTATCCCAGGTACACCAGGATGTCTAGAGCATGCCACAATGATCTGGGAAGCAATCCAAAAGGCAAAGTCTGACAGAACAAACCTCCATGTAATCTGGTTGGATCTAGCGAATGCTTATGGATCCATTCCACACCAGATGTTGTGGCAGGCCCTAGAAATGTACCATGTTCCACAAGAGATTGCAGCAATGCTGAAGCTGTATTTCGAAGGGTTTTCTGTCAGATTTTCAACCAGAGAGTACACAACGAAGTGGATTGGCCTTGAAGTTGGAATTGCGATGGGGTGTACCATCTCTCCGATACTATTCGTGATGGCTATGCAGGTAATCCTCAATGCGGCTGAAGGAATGGCTATAGGTCCAAAGCTCGGTGGAATGTGTCACATGCCACCGCTCAAAGCATTCATGGATGACACAACAATTCTGACATCAGATGAACATCAGGCCCGGAGGATGTTAGAACGCCTGGATGAACTAGTCAGCTGGTGCAGAATGAGCTTCAAACCCAAGAAGTCGAGAAGCCTATCAGTCAGGAAAGGGAAGATAGCAGAGGACATATTCATGGTTTCCAACCAAAGAATCCCTACTGTCATTGAGGAACCTGTTAAAAGTCTTGGCAGGGTGTACGATGCCTCATTAAAAGACTCGAAGGCAGTGCAACAGACAATAGAAATGGCAGACAGAGGGCTACAGATCATAGACCAAAGCAGACTCCTGGGAAAGTTCAAACTGTGGTGCCTCCAGTTCATGTTGATACCGAAGTTGCTGTGGCCACTGCTTATATATGAAATAAGCACAAGTACAGTGGAGGCTATAGAGCAGAAGGTCAACAAGTTCATGAGAAAATGGCTAGGGGTACCACCAGGTCTGTCAGATGTAGCACTGTACTGCAAAAAGTCAAAACTTCTGCTTCCTTTCAAGTCAGTTGTTGAAGAGTACAAAGTTGGAAAGGCAAGGCTTGCAATGATGCTACGCGAGTCAGCTGATGATGTGGTTAAGTCCATTCAGCCCACACTGAAAACGGGAAGGAAGTGGAGAGTGGAAGAAGCTGTTGATGCTGCCCAAGAGTCACTCAAACTGAGGGAGGTAATCGGATACACACAAACGAATAGATGGGGATTTGGTCATGGAGACATCTGCTGGTGGTCCAAGGCATCAAGCAGGGAGCGCAGAGACATGGTAGTTCAGGAGATACGAGGAGCTGAGAATGATAAGAGGTTGCAAAAAGCAGTGCAGCAGGTCCAACAAGGCCAATGGACTACATGGGAAGGAGCCCTGCAGAGGTCCTTGACATGGAATGATATATGGCATATGGCACCTCTTAGGCTCAGCTTCGTTGTTAGATCAATGTATGACCTGCTGTATTCGGCCACCAACCTTGTGAAATGGGGAAAGTCGGATGATGAGCAGTGCCCCCTGTGCCATAGGAGCAGACACTCGAACACGTGCTCTCAGCGTGTAAGGTGTCATTAGGGCAAGGGCGATACACTTGGCGCCATAACAAAGTGCTAAATGAGCTTGCTACGACAATAGATCTGGCAAGGATGAAGGCGAATAGCAAACCCGGGCCGAGCACCGCAAATACATACTTTCTGAGGGCAGGAAAGTCAGCACACCCCAAACCGAGTAAACCTGGTAGCAGTTTACAATCTCTTCTTGACTGTGCAAATGACTGGGAGATGGCGGTAGACCTACCTGGATGAGGGGCATATCCAGAGAGTATCAGAAAATCACGGAGACGGCCGGATATAGTGCTTCATTCTTCAGCAACGCTTCAGGTCATACTGATTGAACTGACCGTGCCATTTGAATCCAGATTAGACGAGCAACATTCGTTCAAAGCGGCCAAGTATAGTGATCTGGCCGCGGATCTGAGACACGATGGGTTCACTGCAAGGGTCATGGCTGTTGAAGTGGGCGCAAGAGGGCTTGTGGCTGCATCTATTGAAACTGTTGGGGCTGAAGGGACAGTCGAGAACAAGGGCACTGAAGAAGCTTAGTGAAACTGCCGAAAAGGCATCAGGCTGGCTGTGGAACAACCGCAATGGGCAATGGAAATCGTGACAATAAACGCTGCGGTACAGAAAACACCAGGAATTTTTCTAAGTCCACAATACGCTGAGTTTTTATGCATACTAGTGAAAGGGCTGTGGCTGAGAGGTGACAGGCGATGTATACTATAAGGGGTGTCAGGAAGAATTGCAGTGGCAAGCACGCAGTGTCAAGTCTCATCGGCTTTGCACAGGTGACTCAGTGTGTGTCCGTAGTTGTGATGTGCTACGGAGCGAACGGAATAATTTGTCTTCTCTTTGTTACTTTCACAATTGCCTCTACGGCTGGCGGAGTTGTGGATTAAAGTTGCTACCATAAGTGAAATGGGTTCATTTTCGATACAAGACAACAGGAGGCTGAGACGCTTGGGAGTCATGACCCAAGTGGGCCCGCCCCCCTTAGAGTGTAAAGGAGTATGTAGGGCCGAAACACTTGTCGGACGGGGGGACTTCTTCTGATGATCAGATTGCTTCCTGTTGTATCGCTCTGTAAAGAGTTTCCTATCATCATCATGTGCGAGGAGTGAATGCAGCACTTACAGTGAATACAGACCATAGAGATATATGTGCAAGGGGTGAATGCCGCACTTACATTGAATGCAGTTGCTACCAGTATGTTAGGATGACTGTACTACATATTCTAATGATGCAAGTATTTTGTACTATTGTTACTGATGTCAAGGACTATGCTGTTGAGATTATATGTATGGAACTGTGACCCAGACTTCTGTCAAGTTATTCATTTGCATATGTACTGTCTTGAGTGTCAGTCCAATTTATACATCAAATATTATATAGTAAGATGCTTACGAAATCTATCTCGTGACAAACATGCTTCTATGCCACATGATGTTGATTGATGAAGCCAATTTTGATGAAATATAAATATGTCGCCATGTTTGCTGTGGACCTGCCAACTTGCCGGTTCATGTTTTGTCTATCAAGTTTTGTTCGTGAGTAACTGCCCATATGCATTCGTATTCATAGCATGATCAGCTCTACGAAATAACCATCATATATATTTGTGTAACAGATAACTTAGAAAATACAAGAAAAAATTTGTATACAACTTGCTAAAGACTTAAGTGTCATAGAAATATATTTTAAGATCACCCCACCTCAGGAAGCTGAGATCTACTAAAATGAAGTCTCTAACACTTCATACTCTTTGCAAGCATCTGCGATGTGCCCACCGTTACCTTTTACTAGAATTCACTGTCATTTCTAATCTTGCCAAGTAGTACAGGTTACCCATATTCTGTACAGGTTTTTGTTTTGTTTTTAGATGTGTACAGCTGTACATACTTTCTGTAAAGGTTGTTTTGCCCAATTATTAAAATATATATATATTGTTGTAAAGCTTGTTGTACTGAGGTTCCTATTATATCCAACATGAAGAATTGTACCAAAAGTGCTCAATACAAAGAAGGAAAAAGCAGTAAACAATAACTTATGTGAAAGCATGGAAAAAAAAAATGCTCTTTTGTTTTCTCACAGAACAAAACAGTCTTTGTAGGTTTTTTTAATTTTTTGTATGTTTTTTTGATTTTGTACAGGTTTTTCGGAATTTTTACCCAAGGTTTTTCATCTCCTAGGGTTGACATGTATGAGCTTCCTTAATTTACCTAACAGTGATTATTTGTCAGCACGATTATCTCTGCATTGATTTAAAAGAATGGAGGTCTGCATTTTCAAAAACCATTATCAAATTTGTATGATACTAAAGCTAAAAAACTAATATAATTAGCTTAAAAGTTATTACATTTTCTGAATAAACTGTAAATGAAAAAGATTTTAGTCATTTTTTTTTTTTTTAAGAAAAGGATATTCTTATTTGGACATATGTCCTAATACAAATGGCAGACATTGTATTTAGGTGGAATGGGGTATGCCTTGCCAAAATGAGGTAAAAGACAAACTTAAAAAAAAAATGACTTTATTTATAACCTAGGATGAGAAACTAGTAAATTTTATATTTTTTTTTAAACTGTCTGGTTCTCTTCACTGTTTTTGTGGGCCTTTATTTTTCTAAATCTGGTCCAGACTCAGATATCTGTTTTATAACATCTTAATACAATCCCTAGACATTTCCATCATGATTTAGAAAAAAAAATGATATCAATATGTTATTAAATAGACCTACATGTTTGTTCAGCAATTTTTGCACCTTTTTTAAACATATGATGATGATAAGTATCCCATTCGACCTCTGATGGGTTATAATTAGAATATATATTATTTTCAAGGAGACAGAAATGATTGCAATAACTAGAGGCATCTCTCTTCTTAGTATTGTTGGTAAGGTTTTTGCCAGTCATCTTAATGCGACTACACAAGTTAGCCAGTCACATATTCAGTCACAGTGTGGATTCCGAGCTGGTAGATCAACAACAGACATGATCTTTTCTCTCCGCCAGCTTCAGGAAAAATCAAGAGAGCAGAAAATATATATATCGCCTTTATAGACCTCACAAAGGCATGTGACCTGGTTAGTAGGGATGGACTCTTCAAAATCCTGCTGAAAAAAGGCCGGCCCGCTAAATTGCTGGAAATGATAAAGTCATTCCATGAGGATGTGAAGGGAACAGTCCAACATGTTGGAAGCACATCACAGCCTTTTGACATACACAGTGGCATTAAAAAGGCTGCGTTCTGGCTCCAACCCTCTTCGGTATCTTCTTTGCCTTACTCTTGAAACATGCATTCAAAGATACAACTGAAGGAATATGCCTTTACACTAGGTCAGATAAACTCTGTTTAATCTCGCAAGGCTGAAGGTAAAAACAAAAATCAGAAGGGTCACTATTAGAGACTTGTTATTCATTGATGACGCTGCAGTCATCACTCAAAGCCAACAGGAGCTTCAGAGCTTGATGAATTGTTTCACCCTAGCATGCAAGGACTTTGGTCTCACAATAAGTCTAAAGAAAACAAATGTGCTGAGTCAGGATGTGGGTGCTGCACCAGTTATCACTATCGATAACTATGAATTGGCAGTGGTGCACCACTTCACATACCTGGGGTCTAGCATCAATGACAAACTCTCTCTGGACACAGAAATTGATAGCTACATTGGTAAAGCTGCAGCTACCTTCGCCCACCTCACATCGCATGTTTGGGGAAACTACAAACTCACAACGAAGATCAAAGCTGCGGTATATAACGCCTGCATCACTAGCACAATTTTATATGGTAGCGAGACATGGACAACCTATGCTAAGCAAGAAAGAAGGCTCAATACCTTCCATCTATGGTGTCTATGCCACATCCTCGGCATTTCTTGGAAAGATAAAGTGACAAATGTCGAGGTGTTGTCATGTGCTGGCCTTCAAAGCATGTATACACTGCTTAGACGGCGCAGACTACGCTGGCTTGGCCATGTCCGCCGCATGGAAGATGGCTGAATCCTGAAAGATACCTTCTATAGACAACTGGCAGATGGCAAGAGAACAGTTGGGCTACCGAGCTGAGATTCAAAGATGTGTGCAAGAGAGACATGAGGGCACTGGACATTAATCCAGCAACCTGGGAGGATGAAGTAAGTTGCCGATCGCACCAAGTGGCGATGCTATCAGCAGTGCCACCTCAGACTGGGCGAGAAGAAGCTCACACAACAAGCAGAAGAGAGGAGAAAACGTCAAAAGGACCATCACGAAAATAAGCAGCTGAGGGCTGTCACCTCAGGGGCGCATTCCCATAGTCAGTTATGACTGAAGGGGCTATTATTGTTATTATATTACTTTCAATTCCAATTAATATGAATAATTGCTGACATGTGAAAGTGGCATCACTGCTCCCGTCCATTTTTGCATTTAATTTGCTTTTCCCATTGAACACAACCCAGTTGTCTCTGGCATCATAGTCCAATCCACTCTTTTTTCCTCCTCTGCATGTCTATTAGGCCTAATTAATAACACTATGTGTTGCTTATTAAAATGTTCACAGCAGTGGAAATATTCGGCCCTAATATTAAGACGGTCCTGTTGTTTGGCCCTGAAGCATGGAGAGCAACTGGGGCGGCAATCTAAGGGGGGACTTGCATGGAACAACGTTTGTACAGAGTGGAAGGATTGGAATGGTGTAGAGCTGGTGGAAGGGGTCAGACAGGAGGTGCCGGTGAAGCGGGAGGTGGGGGAGGGGTCACTTGTAATCGGTGGAATAAAAAACGACATTGAGAAAACTTGATCGGCAAGGCTCGGTGTGAATTTGTTGGCCTGTATTTCATAAGGTGCAAATGGGCAGTGGTGATAATGTTCTGATTATAAAGGTTTTGGCTACATAGTTCGAGGAATTAGTCAACTTCTTACAGAGAAGATTGTTAAAGCTCAAAATACTGGTTTAGCGTCTATAATATTATGTAAAGCCAAAGCTATAGCCTAGGCCTATTCTTACCGTGGAATGCAATAGTATTTAACAAATAGGCGGTTTTCAACCAGATTAGGTCCACAAGATATATACAGATTTTTTAAAATTTGTGTGAACAGTAGCCTATATGGAAAGCGTCAAAGTTTAGTTGCTTACTATGACCAAACGTAAGTAGGTTCTTCTTCGCCGAAGCCGACAGAAAAGCTCTACAACAACAGTAAACAAAATTTTAAATGGCCACAAGTTTCAACGAATACAGATCAAATATGATTTTAGGGTGTATTTGTGACTAACAGATAAAATAAATTGTAGTAATTTCACTGTGGTATGAGATTTTTCAAAATCAATATGCAAATTACTACATTTAGTATAAATTTCAAATATATGCACAATATTATTTTAAAGGGGGGAACTTGAACAAATTCCAAGACTATAATAGCTTAAGTGGCATGACGCTATGGTCTCTGTTCTGTAGTGCGTTTTGTGTGCAGGCCTACTTTAGACAATTTGTACGCATGTTTGTTTTAAATTGTTCAAATTACTAACATCAGACCTTTTGTTCAGACCAGCGATTTTCAACCTTTTTTCAGCTCACGGCACACTGAACAACGCGCTGAAACTGTAAAGGCACATTGTCAGTTTTTTTATGGAGAGATTTTATCATTAAAAAAAAAAAAAAACGAATATTAGGATTGTGTTTTTACACTTTACCGCGTGTAGCTTTCTTTTATTTATATTTTTATTTTCATGATGAAAAATATCCCGTTCAATCTCTGATGGATTATAATTAGGATATCTTCTTCTTCTTTGATCCATAACCTCCAACCGTCAAAGCAGTCAGCGGCCATCACGCCTGGTGGCGTCCTGTAGGACAGCAACACATTATTCCACCTTGCTCGGTCAGCGGACAAACTGAGGAAAGAACAAGCAGGATTTAGAAAGAACAGAAGATGTGTAGATCATATATTCACTCTCAGGAACATTGTAGAGCAGTGCTCAGAATGGCAAAGACAGCTGTACATTAACTTCGTTGATTTTGAAAAGGCTTTTGACAGCATACATAGTGACAGTTTATGGAAAATACTGAGGGCTTATGGAGTTCCAAGCTGCATAGTGTCAATCATAAAAAGCCTCTATGCCAACTTTACGTGTAGTGTTGGGCAGAGCAACCTAACCTTTGAGGTGAAGACAGGAGTACGACAGGGATGCCACTTATCAACCACTCTATTTTTAACAGTCATAGACTGGGTGATGCGCCAGACAACAGAGGGCAGTCCAAGAGGAATAAGATGGACTACATTTTCTACATTGGAAGATCTGGAATATGCAGATGACATTGCACTGCTGGCACATTCACATCAACACATCCAGGAAAAAACGGATAGACTTAATAAGTTTAGCCAGCAGGTGGGCTTGAACATCAATTTAAAGAAGTCAGAGGTCATGACGCTCAATGTGAGCAACCCTGAGCCCATATCAGTAAGGAATCAGCAACTGGTACAGACAGACACCTTCACATACCTAGGATGCCTAGTAACACCAGACGGCGGGGCAGGCAAAGACATCAACATCAGAATGAATAAGGCAAGAACAGCCTTTTTTAGCCTAAACAACATCTGGAAGTCCTCTCAATTCAGCACAAAATTAAGATTATATTAGAGCTGTGTGCTTTCTGTGGTTCTCTATGGTGCGGAATGCTGGAGAGTTACAGAGAAGGAAATGTCGAAATTGTCCTCTTTTCACACAACATGCCTAAGAAAAATTCACCGAATCTTTTGGCCGAATACCATCACCAACCAAGATCTGCTTGCTCGGAGCAAGCAAGAGGACATGCACACCATCATAGCTGGCAGACGCTGGAGCTGGGTTGGCCATGTCCTCAGAAGAGACCCCGATGCCATCACAAGAACAGCTATGCTTTGGACCCCTGAAGGAAAACGAAAGAGAGGCCGACCAAAAACAACCTGGCGGAGGACTGTGGAGACTGAGATGCAAAGAATGAACCAGAGTTGGGGCACTGTACGAAGGATGGCCACCGACCGAGCAAAGTGGAATCAATTTGTTGTTGCCCTACAAGACGCCACTAGGCGTGATGGCCACTGACTGCTTTGACGGTCGGCGGCTAAGGATCAAAGAAGAAGATCGGTCGGTGGCCATCCTTCGTACAGTGCCCCAACTCTGGTTCATTCTTTGCATCTCGGCTTCCACAGTTCTCCGCCAAGTTGTTTTTAGGTCAGCCTCTCTTACGCTTTCCCTCGGGGGTCCATAGCATAGCTGTTCTTGTGATGTCAGTTTTTTAAGAAGAGATTTTATCATTAAAAAGAAAAAAAAACGAGTATTAGGATTGTGTTTTAAAAGTTTAATAGCTAAATTCTAAACACTGTGTTATTTTTAAAAATAATATTGATCTGAATTTCAAAAGACGTAGTTTAAAAATTTATGTTCATATTTGTTATTATTTCAGTTATTTAAATGAGATATCATTGAAAAAGATGTAATTTATAACAAAAAAATCCTATGACATATTCCACTGGCCTCCTCTCCTTTCTATCTCTGTCACACACCCTCTCTTTTTCTCAATGAAATAATGAAAAATCAGGCTCGGAATTAAATAGTCTGCTCAATGACGCAAGATTAGAGGTGCATGATTTTCATGACAAATCATAAGAAATTAAATAAGTGTCGACAACATCAAGAATGTCTTAGTCGTTTGTTGTTTATGGAAGTGGTTTGCAAAATAAAAATTTTTCAATCATGTTTCCATTACAAAAAAACCCACTGAATGCTGGGAGTTAAGCTTTTCCAGTGATTTCGGTTGATTCGTCCAACTAGATGGCAAAAATATCGGTATCTTTAATGTTATCCATCATTTGCTTGTTCGACTAGCACTTGTCTGGTTCTTGTAATCAGTTCCACATTAGTGATCTTGTCATACAATTTTCATTCTTCTATACCTGCAAGCACCCATTTATGAAAAGTCTAGCTTTTTGGTTGTTGTTTTTGCTGTTCTCCGTGTTTCAGAGCCATACTATAGGACTGATTTGACATTTGAGTTGACAATGGAAGGGAAAACGCCATAGAAACATACTACTTTTACCAAGAACAGATCATGTGATACTTTTTTATACCGTGAACCAGTCACTGCATACTTAATTATAATCGTCTAGCAACAACCCGCCAAAATTGGCAGGTTTTTTAATTACTGTTTCTGTTACACGTAAGTAGTATATAGTGAGCAACTTAGGTAGGATTGTGGCGGAGCGTGACTTTTTAATATAAGGAAAATGTGGCGGAGCGCTGTGGCGGAGCGTGACTTTTTATATAAGGAAAATGTGGCGGAGCGCTGTGGAGGGGCGTGACTTTTTATATAAGGAAAATGTGGCGGAGCGCTGTGGAGGGGCGTGACTTTTTATATAAGGAAAATGTAGGGTGTGTGTTTTTTATATAGCGATATATTAGTTCGCTAATGGTATTGTTTACAGACAATATTGAGACAACAGTTATACGATATATTTAGACAACAGTTAGACGATATGTATTTACAACAGTTAGACGATATATTTAGACATACAACAGTTAGACGATATTTATATGACAACATAGGTAACAAAGATTTTCTTAATTGTAATAAATATATTTTATTTTTTAAAATAAAAGTATATATTGGTAAGATTCGTATTTTCAAAAATAACATTATCATACATTGTACAATTGACAAATGACACATATGAATATACATTGTGCAGTATTGTTTTATATTATATAGGAATATATGTTGGAAAGACAGTGTGCATTCAAATATGATCACAGATTGTAAGAAATAAAATATAACACCGGGGTACAGCTGCAGACCAGACTTTGAGGGGTGTCGTCACATTGTCGTCGTAAAAATAGAGAGGTGCATGTTGTGTGTTGGGTGTGTGTATGTAACTAAGTGTGTGTGTACAGAGAGTTTAGATGTTGAGGGGTGATGTGGTGACGTTGTCGGGATGCACCTGTCTCTTGATGTAGAAATAAGACAGGGCGTTTCGGTGTTGTTCATATGTGTATACGGCGGATTTGTGTGTTTTGAACCCGACATTTTACCCACCCCGTGCTTGTTGTGTGTTGAGTACTTCTAAGAATGTATTTTTGTCTATATTGTTGTGGTGTTTGTTCAAGCCTTTTGTGGTGGTTTTGTCATAGTCCCCAAAACAGTGATAAGTCTTGCTGCAGAGGGAAATCATCCCTCTGCCTTCGTACTCTAACTTAATAAGGCCCGGGGTCCGTTTGTCATATAATTTTTGTTCGCGGCATTTCTGACAAACGGCGCGCGTCTTACCCTCGCTAGCGACGAAAACGGATCTATGGTCGGGACATACTTTGGCGGGGAACCACTGGTGGTAGGTACTATAGAATTCCTGTCGCATAGCGGGCTTAACAACGTCCGCTAAGTTGTCTGAACTAAGGGCCAAGTAAAGGCTGTCCGTGTCTGTCTCGCATAACTGAAAGTCTGACCTATCTACAAATTTATCTAAGCAGTCGTAATAAAATTCTAACATTATCAATTTAGCATATTGGTACACGAAAAAACATATCTGCGTGGGTAGGTCCCAACTAATTGTCTTTTTAAGTCTTTCTACTTCGAATATGTTGTCCGTCACTAGAGTCATTTTTTTAAAACGAGGGGAGTTTATTAGTTTAGATGTACTCTCTCCCGTTGTGTACGAAACCTCTACATGCTTCGCCTTATTGGTCAACGTTTTACCATAGGCGGCGTTACCTAGCAATTTCATGGTTTCGCTGGTTATGGCGTAGACATCATCTCTATCACCCTGGCGACGCGCGTTCGAAACAGTGTCCCCAAACTGTTTAAAACACGCTACAGGTGTATATTCAATTACCTGGTAAATACAGGTGACTTTTAAACCTTTGGTCAGGTACCACCGAAGCAGAGGCGTTGCCAACAGAATCTTTTTGCCCACATAACTCCCGATCAACGTCTTCCTGGGGGTAGTCAGGAGTTTATGCTTTTTGGTGTATTCCCGCATGAAAGGCCCAATATCAGCTCTCGTGACATCGACATTCTTGAAAATGGGTGTCATTTCCGAGAAATGTTCCTTTAGGCAGTCGGGGACATGAATGTCACACTTGACTAAGCCAAACAAGGTTTCGTCTAGCACAGAGGGGAGAATATTTTCTTCTGTTAACGGGTACCGACATTTGGTATAAGATGGTTTCCGGGTAGGGAAGGTGGCGCTCAGAAAACGAGCGATTGAGCGATCGGTTTTCTTCAATTCCTGCCACTCGCACTCCCACATTTCGACCAAGGTGACGTCACAATCGTTCTCCAAATAGGCAGATATCTCCCTTGTCTTTTCGTACAACTCAGTCAAAGGTTTTTTACTGACTGGGTTAATATCACGACCGGTGGTTAGTGGGCAGTCGGGGTGGCCGTGGAAAAGGCATCCATGGAACTGGTAGGCGGTATGAGAGTCTCTGTCCCAACCGTCTACCCCAATGTGCCTATAACCCAACGACATCTCACTACCGTTAAACTGGGTTTTTAAAACCACTTTATTCGTGTGCGAGACCCAACTCAACCACTCGCGGCACTGCACGGTATATTTATGGAGCTTGTGGTACCTGAAACCATCCTCCCTGTTTCGTCTAACGGGAAAGTCAGTGGGCATATTCTGCATTATCGCCCACAAATAAAGGGCGTTGGCATCAAAACCTTTAATGCATTGTGCCATTTTGCCTCCTCTAATACACGTTTTACCTTGCTCATGGAGCCTATGAAATATAATGGAGGGTCCCCCCACTATATTTTGGCACAACGTGTGGTGCAAATCTTCCTCTCGCTCCGAGCATAACGAAAACGAGACATTCGACGGGAGGGTTTTGAAGAGGTATTTTAACGTGACACCCGGTACCGAAATCGCGTCTTTGAACATATCTACACCTAACCCCGCGTAAAAACTAACCTGTTGTTCTAACGCTATTAGGAAGGGGACCACGTCTTTATTGTTGTACCACGTGAGAAAGTCGTGTAGAGTGGTCATGTGGTTATCGGTCCAAACTCGCTGGCATTCGGCGTACTCGTCGTTAGAAATATTAGTGTTCTTAAGGGCGGAAAAAAAGCCGAGTGGGGTGGTAGCGCCGTTTCGTCTAACTTTGCTAAATCTGTAATATACTCATAACAGAAAAATCCTTTGGTTTCTTTAACTTTATACGCGGCTAAGTACTTACTATAACTAAAACCGGGGGCTAAGTAGTTGATTATATCTAAAAACTTTAACTCGGGAGTGGCAATACACATAAAATTATTATTTCTCTTGACTAAGTACTTAAAATCTTGACCAAGGAAATATTTGATGAGGTACGGTTTGATCACATTCACGTCATACTTTCCCGAATTGAATCCTAACACTGGTAGCTCCTGCAAATAATCATCGACTCTATCAAGGAGCCCTTCTGAATTACCGAGCTCCTCTAAAGCATCGAGTTGGATGTACACCTCATCAAAACGCTCACATAAAATCTCGTAAGCGGCCTCGCCAATTTGGGTCAGATGATCAGCCATCCTGTTCACCAAGTCTTGTGGATCACCCGTTGGGATAAAACAAACGGGCTCCTCAAAACCGGGGACGTTAGAAGCCACCGAGCAAGACAGGGGTACGTGGCCAGCTGTGTAGGTAGTTGCACTACCACTGGGCTCTACAGCGTTATCGAAATAACACTCATAGTCAAAGGTGGCTCGATAGGGATACACGAATGTTGTGTCGACATCTATTCCCTGTGCATCGATTAATTCCCAAATGGTCTCTGGCGGGTTATACACACCACCCTTAAATATTTCCTTTCGTTTACGCCCGGTACAGGTCTTTTCATGGCGCTCCATGTCCCTAAAATCTTCCATAATTTACCGCATTTGAGACACGAAAAGGAATGACTGGCCCTATCAATATCTACTATGTACATAAAGTGATTTTTAAACATTAAAAGACGCAACGTATCCTGAAAACTATAGCTACCTCTAAGTTTGGGGGTCAGGGTCTGCGCTTCGTCAAATTCTAAAATATCAATATTTATGTTGAAACATTTTTCTAACTCCGGAATATCAAGTAAACTAACCCCGGGGAAATCGATGAGGGACACTAGTCCCTGCTGTGTTTGCCACTGCTCTACGAGCCGGATCGTGGCTTTTCTAGCATCCTTAACGGCAGCACCCCTAAAAACGGCTAAACACCTAAAAAAAACAATAGTTATCACTGTAAGGTTTGGAGCTCGAATCGTGTTGTAATGTATTAATGTGGTTATTATCTGTGATGAAGGATGGTATTTCTTGTAAGCAGCAGCCATTTGGATAATCTTGGATGTGATATATATAGAAGGAGGTGGCTGGGATTGCTTCGACATAATATTTTGTGTTTGGTCTGTTTATTTGTGCGTTTGTGAGAATGTCGCTGTCGTGTAAGTTTGAGACAAAAGACTTGAAATCTGTAATGTTGTTGGCTAAGTGTGGCTGTTCTAACACACACACGCGTTGTTATGTGAGGCATGATAGAAGCGTAATTCGTTTGTTTCTCTGTTTCTCAAAACTACGTTATGACTGTAGTTAATTTTAAATCGTTTTGTCTGTTGTGCGAAGACAGATCCTAACAAAGATAGCCATTCGATGGGTTGTGTTCTGTCTGGTCTATGGAAGAAAGTGAATGTAGATAGATATTTGTGTTTGTTTGCATGTGTCTTGATGGCTTGCCAATTCTGTGTATATTTTTCTTTAACGTCATCTGGTAGGTCATGTAAGCTGTCGTAGTCAGAGGACAAGCGAGGTTTCTTGATATGGGTTTGGTGGGTACTGGTCATGGGTCGTTTGAGTGGGTTAATCTGGCCTGCAGCATTTGAAGAGGACGATGGGTTGGGACTTGTTGAAGAGGTAGTGGGAGCTTATGAAGATAATCTGGAACTTGAAGCTGTTCTCGTCGAGTCTGTGGCGCCTGCTGCAGCAGATGATAATGGCTGTGGGTGCGCCGAGCTTGAGTCTGGTGTTACTGTGGGGCATGACAAGTTTTTGGTGTGTAGTGTTGTACACGTCGATGATGATGAGGCACCGGGTAGTAATAGCTGTGGATTCGCTGTTGTTGTTGTGGCACCTGGTAGTAATGTTTGTTGGTTCAGTGTTGTTGCTGTGGTGCCTGCTGCTGCTGTGGGGTATGATACTGGTGTAGGTACAGTTGAGTGATTTTGGTTTATGGGGACCCGCAACCTATCACCACGAGAAAAGGCTTTCCCGCAGACCTCACATGCTAGTAGAGTCGTAGAATGCACTGATTTGATGTGTCTTGAAAGATTGTCACGGCGGGCGAAAGTTTTGCCGCACCGGACACATATTAGGCTGTGTCCCACTAATGTGGTTTGTACCAATGTTTCTGGACGTTGTGCGACAGGTCCATGCTCCAGTTCGATGTGTCGTTGTAACGTATCAGGGTTGGTAAGTACTTGAGGACAGACATGGCAGGCGTGTCTCTGATCTACATGGACTGTCTCATAATGCCGAGTAAGATTGCGGTCCCTGGTAAACGATCGATTGCACTGTGAGCACGCATATCGTTGAGTTGACTCCATCCGTTGAAGAGAGGAACAAAAAGACGTTAGTCACAAAGTTTAGACAAAGTTAAAATTAAATACATGTAACAATCAGGTAACCTAGACAAAACAGAGAGAGAGAGAGAAAGAGAGAAACAAAGAGAGAGAGAAAGAAAGAGAGAGAGAAAGAAAGAAAGAAAGAGAAAGAGAGAGAAAGAGAGAGAGAGAAAGAGAAAGAGAGAGCGTAAACAGGTAAATAAAACACAGACTTATAGATAGATAGGTATACACACGCCTACTCTTCCTTATAACCAGGCTTATTTTTTTAAATCTGTTATCAAATGAAAGAGGTGTTAACATATCAGACATGCCCCACTTTGGAAGCAAAGATATTGATTTAAAAACCACCCGCTCACGAGACAAGTGACGATCTGTCCTATCTTTTAAAATAACGAACATATAAATATTAACGTGTTTTGCTAGTTTGTACCAAGCAACTTTCAACCATGGTTGCTGGTTATAGCAGGGCGTCTTTCCTTTAATGTAATATGTGTTTGTTGTTATGTTATGTTTCCATGGTCAACACTGTTAAATCCAAAAACATGCTATTTTCTAAACTAGTGTTTTTTAATTCTCACTGACTGGTTAGGCAGTTTGTAGTGACTCGGATCCTTATTGTAATACATTTGTGTTTCAATCCCATTGCCTTTTCTTTTATTCTGTGATATTAAAATAATTCACCACGAAGTAATGGAAACAGAGTTATGATTTTGGACCTTTCTTTTGTTGTAATAAAAAGTTCCTTTTGTGTTCACGTCCCATATCGATTGACTCACAGGCAGGTGTGGCCACGCGCTGAACGCCAAGTATGAAAAAAAAACAGGGCTCATAAAAAACTTGATATTGATTTTCTGTTTGTGTCCACCGTCATGTAGTTTTTATAGCAGATACTGTGTGTCCGGATTTACATAAAGAATAATGACACCCATTGCAAGTGTAAGTATCACGGACAATTTTTTTCAAGACCCAAATATAATTTGATTTCGTACGATTTTAGTTTGTAGATCAGAAAGTATTACAAGTTGTGGTGTAATATAGATGACTCATACTATATGTATACAATGAACAAAGCACTTGTTTAACAATAGGCGAGAAACACAGATAAGTTTTAAACTAAGACAATTTTTCAGAACTTAGACTGTGCCTAGCACATAACAAATAAACCGATTCAGAACTCGCCCGCATAAGCTGTCACAATGCACGGAAACCGGTTATCTAATTCAACATCAAAGACACAAAGTTTAATTACCCACAGATGTGTATGAATAATTAATTGGATACCATTATATTACGCGCGGACATAAAACTAGAGATCTTTGTTCGTGTACTCAGACCGCTTGTAAAACAATGACATTAAACATTAGTTTTAAAACCAAATGTGAAATACATTGTTATGGTCTATTGACTAAATGAATAACAACGAGTGGTAAAAAGCATGAATGTTAAGAAACTACACGTGCCTGAGTAACGAGTGTTTCAAAACAGCCAGACTTGCGTGTTTTGTTTGCAGTGGTTCTCGTGATTGTTAGAGCGGCGCAGTGATTCTCGTGCTTGTTAGAGCGGTGCAGTGGTTGTCGTGCTTTTTAACATGTTGGAGGGAGTCTCATGTTCTTGAATAAAATAACTGTGTATGAGTGTAGTCTATCAATGTTAGCTATGGACCCGCGCTGGCCTCACCCCTTTACGGCTCTGATATCGGGCCCCACTAGTTCTGGTAAAACTGTTTTTGTACAGAGTTTCTTGAAACATATCCGAGATATAATGACACCTGTACCTGACGAAATTTTATGGTGTTACGCAGAATGGCAACCCCTGTATAATTCGATGTCTGGAGTTCAGTTTATTGAAGGACTGCCCGACATTGAGCAGTGGACAGGTGATAAGAAACGTTTGGTAGTTATCGATGATCTCATGACTGATAGAGTAACTAAATTATTCACAAAAGGGAGTCATCATAAAAATGTAAGTGTAATGTACATTGTGCAAAATTTATTTGGCAAGAACAAAGAACACAGAACCATTAGCTTGAATTCTCATTATATAGTACTTTTCAAAAACCCACGCGATGGATCTCAGATTATTAATCTAGCCAAACAGATGTACCCAGGTCGGACTGCGTATGTCCAAGAAAGTTTTAAAGACGCGACGTCGGCCCCACATGGTTATTTGCTAATCGACCTTCGTCAGACAACACCCGACGCTTTGCGACTTCGTAGTCACATATTTCCACACGAACAACAAGTCTTCGCTAAAAAGACGAAAACAATTTTTACAAACTGGAGGTTTTTTAAGTGTGTTGTTAACTCCACTACTAAGCCGGCTAAGAGGGTTCTTGTAGATGGCCAAGAAAATGATTTTGATGGATCCTCGTTTGTTAGAGGCTCAAAAACCTTATACAGCCAACGACGCTCTAAGGGATAACTTGGGAGAATTGGACAGTCAAATGCAACTAGTCTTGGAACGAGAAGATATGCCAGTGGGTGACAAAGCTAGACTATATCAACGAACACTGCAGCGTTATTTGAATCGACTAGAACAGTACAGTCACGTACCCCTAGGTCTCGTGGATATTAAGTCTCCACTTAACGAGTCGAGCTCGAAACCTCCCATCGAGCAACCCACTGTACTTAAAGACGAGATTGTCGACAAAACTCTTCAGTCCCCACCCGAACAAGTCACACCCACTAATCGAAAAAAGGTGGTTGCCAGTAAATGGCGAGAAACATCGTCGTATTCGCTCAGAAGAAGGAAAAAGACTCCAAAGTGGGAAGCATGGCCAAAGAAGTGAATAACATTTTAAAACAACATTACTACGAACCGAAACGACCAGGTTCGTATGGGGGAGTCGGCGCCTTACAACGTAGTTCCAAACTTACTCGTAAAAAAATTGAAGAGTGGTTAGGTCATCAGGATACCTACACCTTACTCAAACCGGTGCGTAGAAAATTTAAACGACGAGTGACTATCGCTGGTGGTATCGACCAACAGTTCCAGGCTGATTTGTTCCTCTAAAAAACAAAACTGGGAAAGCGTTAGTAGCAGCGGTGAAGACCATTTTTAACAGTCGCAAACCTATAAATTTTCAAACAGACAAAGGCAGTGAGTTCGTCAACAAAACATTCTTAAAGTTTCGAGAAGGCGAGGGTGTCAATTTCTTCACTACGGAGAATGAGGATACCAAGGCAGCTATTGTCGAGAGGTTTAATCGAACCCTCAAAGAAAAAACTTGGCGTTACTTTACCAAAACCAACAGTCTTCGCTACGTCGACGTGATAGAACAACTGGTCCACAACTACAATTATTCGTATCATCGGAGTATTAAGATGGCGCCGGCGGAAGTTACCCCGAGCAACCAAGAAGAGGTGTGGAATACGTTGTATTCGACCCCTGACGTCATCGGCAGAAAAGTCTATTTTAAAGCCGGTGATCGCGTGCGGATCGCCCAAGCCAGATAAACTTTTAAAAAGGGTTATACACCGGCGTGGACAGAAGAACTGTTTACGGTCAGCCGACTAAACCAAACAAGACCGATCACGTATGTCCTTAAAGATGATTCGGGTGAGGAACTGAAAGGTTCTTTTTACCAAGAAGAGCTGCAGCGGGTCGGTGACAAGGTAGTTTATCGAATCGAGTCCATTTTGCAAGAACGGCGAGGTATCAGGGGTGTTAAAGAGTATTTAGTCAAATGGTTCGGTTATAACTCATCATTCAACAGCTGGATTTCCGCCAAACAACTAGCGAGATATCGAGACTGATGGAGATAGAAGACGAAGTGAACACCCCAGTTTTGCGGTCACCCCAACCCAAGACCATGAGAACCTCGGTCTGGCCTTTTTTTGGGAAACTAGTCCCGCGACTAGAGATAGTTTTCATCTGTCAGATGATCGTTATATATGTCGTCATCGGAGTCTCGTTATTCAATCCGAGTCGGAGCAACGCAGAGGGACCAGACGGCATGTTTTGGATCACTTTAATGAGCAGTTGTCTGGGTTACATGTTACCTAACCTTAAGATAGGATGAGTTTTTACGTGACTTTACCCAGCAATGCCTCGATGAAAATATACCCAAACAATAACGCCGGTCACTTTTTCGTCAAATTGCCACAGACTATAGACTTGACTTCGCGTTATGAGGTCGGTTTGGTTGAGATTCAATTTCTCAAAAGTTATTTTAACGTGCTAGAGGATGATGTATGGATACATTACTTTCCCAACAAAGACGATGATAGCGAGACGTTGAAACACATGTTAGGCTTTCCCACCTCGCTCGCCACAGACATCGACCCAATACTACGAGGAGAGACTGAAGTACAAATGGATAGCGACATGAAAAATGTATACGTGTACTGCGACCTCGTAGCGACGAGACCGGTTGGAGATGCCTCTGTCCCTTTGTTAGGAATTGTCCCTATTTTGGACAGGACTACCGCTTCGGTTTTTAGGATTTACGACAAACCACACTACGTACCCCTGAGCCGTTTTTCGTTTGACGCCGTGCAAAACCTTTTAACTAACGACCAGGGTAAGACTATCCCATTCACTAGCGGAGCTTCTGTGTTGACACTCCACTTCCGAACTCACAGACGGTTTGATTTTGAATAGAAAAATGGTGAGACACGTACCCATCCGACGAAACCCCAAAATGTATGAGGAGTTTTACTGCAACCAAGCTGGCCACGGGATGCCAGTGTTTATCGGAGGCAGAAGTCAAAGAGGACATGGTTTGGGTAGTTTTTTCGGCGGGCACGGTCGCATGGTTCTCCCGTGGTTAAAAACTGGAGGCAAAGCTTTACTCAGAGCAGGGCTTGGCACCGGTCTACAGATCGCGAGCGATGCGTTAGCCGGCAGAAATATTGGTGAGTCATTTCATGAACGAGCCAAAGAATCGGGTCAGCGTTTATTACAGGGAGCCGTTGATCACCTCACCACTAACCAATCGGGTAGCGGTCTTAGCAGAAAAAGAAAAACGAGAGCTGCCCTACCTGGCGAGCCGAAACGAATAAAACGCAGTAACCGAGCTCGCCCTTCTCATTCTCACAAGAAGAAGCGACGGTACTCTGATATATTTGAATGATGGCGCTTATTCACCCCAACTCGTGCGAATGTCTTCACAGTGGTCTAGATTTGTTTAGCATACCACCAACGCAGACAGCCGTAGAAGAGGGACAATTTGTTGAGATACATCCGTTGGCCGCCTTAGCCCCCGGAGCCCCGGTGGAATTTGTAATATCGGGAAACGGTGAAGAATATCTAGATTTGTTCAATACTTTTCTGCACGTGCGCGCCAAAATCACGTTAGCTAATGGCGGCGCATTACCCACTGACGCGGATGTGGCCCCGACCAACTATTACCTGCACAGTTTATTCTCACAAGTTGACGTTTCCCTAAACGACACGCTGATTACACCCAGCGAGAACACCTACCCTTATAGAGCTTACCTGGAAGCCACGTTGAATTACGGGGAGGAAGCCAAACGAGGCCATCTGACAGCGACTCTGTTTTACAAAGACACGCCAAATTTTATTACGGAAACAATTGGTAATAATAACAACGGACTAAGACTGCGTCGACATATAGCGGCTGGTTCTAAGGACATTGATATGATGGGTCGGTTACATTCAGATATCTTCGCTCAAGATCGCTACCTGTTAAACGGTGTGACCGTTAAAGTAAAACTCACGCCGTCTAAAGATACCTTCAACGTGCTGGGAAACCACCCCGCCGGTGGTTATAAATCTATTATAACTTATGCGGCCTTGGTTGTCCGGAAAGCCAAATTAAACCCCGCCATCTCTCTAGCTCACAAGAAAGCCTTGGTGCGAGGTAATGCCAAGTACACTTTGAAACGAGTTGTGCTAAAAACGTTCTCTATTCCTAGAGGTATGCTATCACACATGCAGGATAATCTATTTCTCAGTCAAACACCTACACGGATCGTGATTGGTCTAGTCACTTCGACCGCTTTTAGCGGGTCGTATACGTCTAATCCGTTCAATTTCGCTACCTTTGGTCTGATATATTTGAATGTCAGCGCGGACGGCAGAACAGTCAGTGGCAAGCCTTTGTCCATGGATTATGAGCACAACCAGTACGTGAGAGCCTTCTTCGGGACAAATCTAGCTATGGGACTGGTTGGTAAAGACGCCGGCAACGACCTCGAGTATAGACATTTTAAGAATGGGTACGCCTTATACGCCTTTGACCTCACCCCCAGTCTACTGGACGGTGACCAGTTTGAGATGGCCAAGTCGGGTCCTGTCTCAGTAGAGCTTAAATTCTCCGAGGTCACACCCGAACCATTACAGGTTCTCGTCTACGCCGAGCAAGACTCGATCTTGGAGATCTCGAAATCGCGCCAAGTTTTGACAGACTACACCACTTAGACGATGAATACAGACGAGATACAAACCATCCTCCTGTCGGATATGTTTGTTAAACGAACTGGGCTCGTTAAAGTTTTAGCTCGTGACCAATTACCTCTACGTATCGACCCGACCAAGACGGCTGCTTTCGTCATCAACACTGACCCTAGCTATCGAGCCGGTGACCACTGGGTCGCTCTATATTATAATGGACTTGGCACTTTTGAATATTTTGATTCTTTTGGCCTACCGCCTAGACACCCGGAGCTGATTAATTTTATAGCCAGAAACTCTACCCGACCTGTTAACTACAACGCTAGACATGTACAAGATGTAGTTACCAACGTTTGTGGCCTCTACGCCATTTATTTCATCTTGATCAAAGTTCACGGGGGTACTATGCAGCGCGTCCTACTACCCTTTTCGGCTAGACAACACGCCAACGATCGATTAGTTATTCGCTTAGTCAGACCCTGGCTAGCGAACCACAAGACTGTTTTTCGTTCATAGACAAAGGAAGAGATCAATAGACACGTGTGTGTATTTTCCCTCTATAAGACTTTGACCGCCATTTTATCGGATTTTTCCTCACGCCAATACGTCCATGAGTCATACACTTACAATCCCAACACGCAGCAAGTCTTGTCACATCGACAACGCATCAACTATCGATTGGTTGTTCGACTAATCACGCCCTGGCCAGCACACAAGTTTACTCACATCGACAACGAGTCACCTATCGATTAATATTTTAACTAATCACGCCCTGGCTAGCACAAGATTGGCTACGTTTCCGAAACCAGATTGTACTGGTATTCCTGCATATATAGACACTTGGAAGACCCAGACACTCACATTCATACTTTACTAACGCGGTGGCGTGATAACGACAGATACTTACACCTCATTGAAGATGACCTCCACTGTTCCCAACAATTGGGTCTTCGTCAGAGGTGATGAAATGCTTAAACCTTTGGCTAGTGGTCTGAAGGCCGCGTCTGTAAGTGTTTACCGAGGTCAACCTTTACTACACGTGCGAAAATATTTTGGTGAATCCTACCTCAAGTTTCCTACCAAAACCGGCATTATTTTAACTCAATCCGAGTTTGAAAATTTGTTGACGTTACAGGGCGAAATCCTCGCCAATTTGACCGACTACAGTCACCACGCACGGATACCTATCCTACTTGCACCAGTAACACGTTTGACGACTACATCAACTCCAGCTGTTACCAACCGATTTCCCCAGAGCCGAGTTGGTTTCCTAACACCAACCCTTGTACGTCACCTCCCACCACAGACAACCACCTGATCGATATCTCTAATCTACCACCGAAGACGCAGAGACCTACTACCTCCCCCAGTAACATGTTTGACGACTACATCAACTCCAGTTGTCCAATAGCCCCAGAACCGAGTTGGTTTCCTAACACCAACCCTTGTACGTCAGCTCCTACCACAGACAACCACCTGGCCGATGTCTCTAATCTACCACCGAAGACGAAGAAGAAACCTACCAAGCGGCTGAGACTTGTGCTTTAGCTCGATATTATTTTAAAAGAATAAAATATATTAACTAAATTCTTTGTTACCCATGTCTATATAACTGTTGTCTACCTATTGTAAATATATCGCCTTCCTATTGTCTAAATATATCGTCTAACTGTTGTCTAAATATATCGTCTAACTGTTGTCTAAATATATCGCCTTCCTAGTGTCTAAATATATCGTATAACTGTTGTCTCAATATTGTCTGTAAACAATACCATTAGCGAACTAATATATCGCTATATAAAAAACACACACCCTACATTTTCCTTATATAAAAAGTCACACCCCGCCTTAGCGCTCCGCCACATTTTCCTTATATAAAAAGTCACGCCCCGCCACAGCGGTCCGCCACAATCCTACCTAAGTTGCGCATTATATACTACTCACGTATTACATTGCTGCTTCTTCTTTAGTCTCGCTTGCTTGCTGTGAATGACGCGATCGTCTCTTCCTTTAGCCATCTTATCATTTTGATCCATAATAATAAGTCTGCAATACTTTAAATTAAAAATTTGTCTTGAAGAAACAATTTAAAAACTTACACTTTAAGGTTATTTTTAAGAAAAATTATGAGGTAAATCCGTTTCCCGAATGAAACTGGACAGAAGAGTATCTTGATTGTCTGTTGATTTAATGCACACCGTCACACTTGCTATTTTCGCGAGAGTACATATAAGGGGAAACAATACAATTATTGTCTAACTTTCAAAAATAGTTGCACCCCCTTAGCTGTGCTCGAAAGTTAATGTACTCTCTCGAAAATAGAAAAAAGTGCGCAAATGACGGCGTGCAAAGTGTAACAGACCGAAGTACCTTACGGCGGTAATTATGTACTTTGATGATGATTCAACATAATAAAAAAATTGGACTAACAGGCATGTGTTCGTGCAGGGAAGAAAACAGAAGTAATGTCATGTCAACTAGAATTGTGACGTCTGCACGGGAGAAGTGGAGACGGAAAACATGAACTTCGCAGAAAAAGAAATTGTATGTGAATGAGAAACTCGAGGCAGACGGCGACGTTTATGATAAACCGTCAGTTGGTTGTATTAGAGAGAACGAGAAACAAGACGAAGTTTCGTGAAACGTCTCTGGTACAAATATGATTGTGACATTTAATTTCTTCAAGTATTGACCACTTTACCGCGTGTAGCTTTCTTTTATTTATATTTTTATTTTGATGATGAAAAATATCCAGTTCAATCTCTGATGGGTTATCATTAGGATATGTATTGTTTTTAATCCCAAATAATATGACGTTACGGGAAATTGGCATCACATGTGTCAAAGCATTGTAAATAAAGCAAATCAAAATTACAAATTTTGCGTGTATGTTAAAAAAAACACACCAAAAAAGCAAAAACAAACCAAACAAACAAAAACGAGATAGCACAAAACAAAACCAACCAAAAACACTAACAAAAATATTATTCAGGGGGAGGGGAATAAAGGCCTGGTGTGTAAAGTTAGATATTTAATAGACTTTCACTAGTCATATGTATTATAAGAACATTATCAGTCCTTCACCTTCCGATTTATGATGATAGGAAACTCTTTACAGAGCGATACAACAGGATACAATCTGATCATCAGAATAGTCCCCCCGTCCGACAAGTGTTTCGGCCCGATATACTCCTTTACACTCTAAGGGGGCGGGCCCACTTGGGTCATGACTCCCAAGCGTCCCAGCCTACTGTTGTCTTGTATCGAAAACGAACCCATTTCACTTATGGTAGCAACTTTAAAATCCACAACTCCGCCAGCCGTGGAGGTTTTTGTGAAAGTAACAAAGAGAAGACAAATTATTCCGTTCCGTCGCACATCACAACTAAGGACACACACTGAGAACCCTGCGCGAAGCCGATGAGTCTAGCCACTGAAATTCTGTGCCTGACACCCCTTATAATATACGCCGCCTATTGCCCCTCAGTCACAGCCCTTTCACTAGTACACCAAAAAACTCAGCGTATTGTTGACTTAGAAAAATTTTGGTGTTTTCTGTATCGCAGCGTTTATTGTCACGATTTCCATTGCACATTGTGGTTGTTCCAAAGCCAGCCTGATGCCTTTTCGGCAGTTTCACTAAGCCTCTGCAGTGCCCTTGTTCTCGACTGTCCCCTCAGCCCCAACAGTTTCAATAAATCATACACTGATGCAGCCACAAGCCCTCTTGCGCCCACTTCAACAGCCATGACCCTTGCAGTGAACCCATCGTGTCTCAGATCCGCGGCCAGATCACTATACTTGGCCGCTTTGAACGAATGTTGCTCGTCTAATCTGGATTCAAATGATGGCACGGTCAGTTCAATCAGTATGACCTGAAGCGTTGCTGAAGAGTGAAGCACTATATCCGGCCGTCTCCGCGTTTTTCTGATACTCTCTGGATATACCCCTCGTCCAGGTAGGTCTACCGCCATCTCCCAGTCGTTTGCACAGTCAAGAAGAGATGGTAAACTGCTACCAGGTTTACTCGGTTTGGGGTGTGCTGACTTTCCTGCCTTCAGAAAGTATATATTTGTGGTGCTTGGCCTGGGTTTGCTATTCGCCTTCGTCCTTGCCAGATCTATTGTCGCAGCAAGCTCATTTAGCACTTTGTTATGGCGCGAAGTGTATCGCCCTTGCCCTAATGACACCTTACATGCTGAGAGCACGTGTTCAAGTGTCTGCCTCCCCTGGCACAGGGGCACTGCTCATCATCCGACTTTCCCCATTTCACATGGTTGGTGGCCGACGGCAGCAGGTCATACATTGATCTAAAAACGAAGCTGAGCCTAAGAGGTGTCATATGCCATATATCATTCCATGTCAAGGACCTCTGCAGGGCTCCTTCCCATGTAGTCCATTGACCTTGTTGAACCTGCTGCACTGCTTTTTGCAACCTCTTATCATTCTCAGCTTCTCGTATCTCCTGAACTACCATGTCTCTGCGCTCCCTGCTTGATGCTTTGGACCACCAGCGGATGTCTCCATGACCAAATCTCCGTCTATTCGTTTGTGTGTATCCGATTACCTCCCTCAGTTTGAGTGACTCTTGGGCAGCATCAACAGCTTCTTCCACTCTCCACTTCCTTCCCGTTTTCAGTGTGGGCTGAATGGACTTAACCACGTCATCAGCTGACTCGCGTAGCATCATTGCAAGCCTTGCCTTTCCAACTTTGTACTCTTCAACAACTGACTTGAAGGGAAGCAGAAGTTTTGACTTTTTGCAGTACAGTGCTACATCTGACAGACCTGGTGGTACCCCTAGCCATTTTCTCATGAACTTGTTGACCTTCTGCTCTATAGCTTCCACTGTACTTGTGCTTATTTCATATATAAGCAGTGGCCACAGCAACTTCGGTATCAACATGAACTGGAGGCACCACAGTTTGAACTTTCCCAGGAGTCTGCTTTGGTCTATGATCTGTAGTCCTCTGTCTGCCATTTCTATTGTCTGTTGCACTGCCTTCGAGTCTTTTAATGAGGCATCGTACACCCTGCCAAGACTTTTAACAGGTTCCTCAATGACAGTAGGGATTCTTTGGTTGGAAACCATGAATATGACCTCTGCTATCTTCCCTTTCCTGACTGATATGCTTCTCGACTTCTTGGGTTTGAAGCTCATTCTGCACCAGCTGACTAGTTCATCCAGGCGTGTTAACATCCTCCGGGCCTGATGTTCATCTAATGTCAGAATTGTTGTGTCATCCATGAATGCTTTGAGCGGTGGCATGTGACACATTCCACCGAGCTTTGGACCTATAGCCATTCCTTCAGCCGCATTGAGGATTACCTGCATAGCCATCACGAATAGTATCGGAGAGATGGTACATCCCATCGCAATTCCAACTTCAAGGCCAATCCACTTCGTTGTGTACTCTCTGGTTGAAAATCGGACAGAAAACCCTTCGAAATACAGCTTCAGCATTGCTGCAATCTCTTGTGGAATATGATACATTTCTAGTGCCTGCCACAACATCTGGTGTGGAACGGATCCATAAGCATTCGCTAGATCCAACCAGATTACATGGAGGTTTGTTCTGTCAGACTTTGCCTTTTGGATTGCTTCCCAGATCATTGAGGAATGCTCTAGACATCCTGGTGTACCTGGGATACCTCCTTTCTGAATGGTAGTGTCAATGTACCCATTTGCCAGGAGGTATGTAGTGAGTCTTTTCGCCATCACTGAGAAGAATATCTTCCCTTCCACATTGAGTAGTGAGATTGGCCTGAACTGACTGATGTCTGTGGAATTTTGTTCCTTCGGGATGTAGACTCCGTTCGCCATTCTCCATTCCTTGCTTACAAGCTGGGTTTTCCACGCATTCTTTAGTAAACGGAGCAGTCGTTTGAACACCTCAGGGCATCTCTTATATACCACATATGGAAAACCATTCATACCTGGAGCTGACTTGCACCGAGCTTTCTGGACAATGCTTTCTACCTCTTGCACCGTTGGGGGCTTGGTGTTAAATTCAGCTCCTGGCTTACTCGGCCATTTAAGGCCTGCCATACTGCTGAGCGGCTCATCTTTGCGACCATCTGAATATGTCATTCTAAGGTGTTCTTCCAGGTCTTCTTTCTTGATGTTTAGCGTACCCGACCGTGGCTGCTCAAACAGTTCTTTGGCAAACTTGAAGGGCTCCATAAAGAATCTTTCCCTATCCCTTCGAGTCTTCCTTCTTTTCCTGCACAACTTTTCTGCTCTACAAAGGGCATTAAGTTGGCCTTTCAGGTGCTCCCAAACTCGTCGTAATCCTTCCTTCTCTGTGGCAACTGCGTTCTTGAACAGTTTTCGGGCATGCTTTTTCTGTTTCCTGATTTCTTCTATTTTAATTTGTCTTCTACTTTTTCGTGGTGGGTTACTTTCCCTTGCCTCCCTCACTCCGAACACTTTGTGACAGTGCAGATATATTATGTCGCCGAAGATTTCCAGCTTCTTCTCCAAAGTTAGCTGCTTCAGGTTGTTATCCAACTCTTTTGCCAAGGCTTCGTCCAGCTGTTCCCAAAGCCCTTTTGCACTGGCAGGTGGAAACTTGATTGCATCTCTCTTCCCGTCCAAGAAGTGTGTGAGATCATCATCTGGCAGATCAACTTGAATGTACTCAGCACTGTGGATTGACTCCTGGCTGCGTTCTTCTAACGTCTTATCCGTCGAGACAGAGCGCTGTTGATCTCCCACTGATGGCCTCGCACACCCCTTTTTCGTTCTGTGGATTTTCATTCCTCTCTGAGTAGAGAATTACCTACCACAGGCACATGGAAATTCCAGCCGTTGTTCAGAGCTCGAATCCGTGTAACGGGTCTGGTCGATTCAAATGAGGCGCCTGTGGATTCATCATCCTCCCCCCCCTTTTTCGGTGAATCCTGGGGGCATCTATCATTTTTGGGTCCTGTAGCAATTGAATACAGCTTACGGGGTGCTAACCCGGTCAGCCGGTTTCTAGTCTTTCCCAGTATCATATGTCTTTCCAGAAGTCAATCGGTCTTTTCCCGATCGTCACTGGTTTGACCATGCAACTATGATAGGAAACTCTTTACAGAGCAATACAACAGGAAGCAATCTGATCATCAGAAGGGGTCCCCCCGCCCGACAAGTGTTTCGGCCCGATATACTCCTTTACACTCGATTTACTATATACTAACTTTTGTTCTAGTTATACTACTCGTCAAATGTCAAGGGCCAATTAGAAACACCTTGGTTGAAACCATAAAACAAATCTGATATAAACGTAATTGGTATCAGTCAAAACGGAATTTATTGAATACCAAATTGACATGTCACGTAAAGAAATGGAAACATACATTCAAACGCACTGAAGCTGTGAAGTATGTCACCCACCTTTTCAAACGTCACACAATAGATATTGGACAAATAGACATTTCAAAATCTGGTATGACCACCGTTTGCAGCAAGGCATTCAAGACAGCGTAGACGCATCGAGTCCACAAGGGTCTGAAGAGTATCCTGGGGAACAGCTTGCTATTCCTGAAGCAGAAATGCAGTCAGCTGTGCAACATCCATTGGCAGGGGGTGATTTGTTGACAATCTTCGACCAAGGACATCCCAGAGGTGCTCAATCGGAGAAAGGTCAGGTGAATGAGCTGGCAACGCCATCCTGATGATCCCATGTTGCTGAATAAACTCATTTACCACACGAGCTCGATGGGGTCGAGCGTTATCATCTTGGAGGATGGCATTACCACCTATGGCCTCCACAGCAGGCTGAACAATTGGTCTCAAGATTTCGTCCTGGTATCTTGGGCCGGTCAAGTTGCCTTGGATGATGTAGAGTGGGGTCCTGCCGTGTCAGTAGAAGCCTCTCCAACCCATGACAGAAACCCTACCATAACGATCCACCTCTCGAATTGTGTCATCAGTAAATCGCTCTCCTGGTCGTCTCCAAACTCGAATCCTGCCATCATTGAATGACACAGTGAAGCGAGATTCATCAGTGAAGAGAACTTGACTCCATTGTTGCCTTGTCCATCGGATGTGCTCGCGACACCAAGCAACACGGGCTCTGCGATGAGCAGGAGTAAGAGGGATTCTGACTGCAGGACGTCGAGCAGCCAGTCCAAATTCATGTAAACGTCTGCCAATAGTGCTTTGATTGACATTAACCTTTACAGTTTGTCTCAGCTGACATCTTAGAGTGGAACAAGTCACTGTTCGATGGCGCAGGGCTGACAACAAGAGGTACCGGTCATCATGTCTATTGGTGCATCTAGGGCGACCTGGCCGGTGGCGATCCTCCACACTTCCTGTGGCCTGAAATCTCTCCAAAATTCTTTGGATAGTAGAGTGTGACACTGCAAGCCGTCTAGCAACCTCACGGACAAATAAACCACTTTCAATTAATATTAGACAAACATAAAGG